>OZ018317.1:122872723-123317723 GCA_963969495.1 Ceratothoa steindachneri | reverse complement strand
AGGTCTCTACTGTAGTGCTCCTCTTCGCAGATGTGGGAGCGAATTTGCGAGCATTATAAAAGCCCGATCCGTAGCTTCGACGATCTTCGCAGAAGGATTTTATCTTACAACAAATTCCTTCCTCCCGATAATATTTTTGCTGGACTGCGTGAATATATCGAAAAGGTAAGAACTCACTTGCGATAATGATGGCTTTCCTTTTTTTTTATTAATAAAGAACAGTGAAGACGGGGAGGGGAGGGGGCGCTTTGGAAGTTTTTGAAGAGGTTCCAAGCAAGCGGAAGCGAAAGTTGGCTAACTTACACATCCAAAAGTGGGAAATTATGCGAAGCGGAAATTCGGTAAGGTACGAGTACATAGGTGGAATGCCTAAATGAGAAGCTTACTTAGGCGGGTCCACTTGCAGGGACGAAGATGAGGGTTGGAATAGTCCGAATCCAGTCGATCGAATTTCTTAGGCGCGGATGATACGATTTCAAACTATTCCGCTATGGTGCGAACACACAGTGAATATTAGTTGAAAAGTGATACGTTTATTTAACACGTAAGCTGTCCTCTCCCTAAGCGAATTGCCACCGACGGATATGTGGGTCACTATTTTAAGTTATTGGATGAAGTTGCTGCTCTTTGTGTTCCTCTCATTCTTTATGTAACGATCATGTGTCTCGCCACCTGCAAGCTGAGCAATGTTGGTTGGTAGGGTGACCAGCCGGATGGGACTTAACACCATAATAGTGTTCACTCCGCTGAATTTTTCGTGGGCAAAGTTTTGGCCCTTGACAGAGTCAGATAGCTGGTCAGATTTGGACACAACTTTTGACAATGGAAGAAGCAGAACATGTCAATGACTTAGCCGAATGCCTCATAATCTAAACCAGCTCCTTTTCCCTCTTTTCCCTGGTCGGTCTCTGGATACAATGAAATGCCGTAGCCGCGGCTAGGCCCCCAAAGCTGTAGAAACTTGATATCTAGAGCTTTTGGAGGGGAGTCTAGATGAAAGGGCGGCCGGTGCATACGCTGATGAAACCGGAGCCAACGTTCAAATAAACCAAACCCTCGGTGATGGTCAGGTCCGATTGAGAGAAGTCGGTCGCGAGATCATCGACCGGCGCTACGCCTCTCAAAACTATTATTGTCGAAGAACTGGACCCCGAAAGAGATCTTTCACGTATGGTTTACTACCCTGTAGATATGATACCACAGCGGCGACGTTTGAAAGGTGCCACTAGCCACGGCGAGTCATTGCGTTAGCGGTTGTCGCGTCTTCAGAAGTCATGGAAGCGGGATTATGAGGTTTATGTTACAGGGTTCTTAATGTCTTTTTAAATTTGTTTAGGAGCACTCATCTGGCGACTGCCTGCAGGGGCATATAGGCGAAATTAGAATAGCCTATTTTAAGCCTATATTAAATTAAAAAAGAAGAACAACAAAATCAAAAGAAAAAAACTACAAAGGTACGTTTAGGAGCCGGAAGGAAGCCATTCCTTCAGGAGCCCGAATATGCATCCAAGCCCCTAAAAATCTATTAACATACAGTGGAAGAGGCCCACCTCCAGAATCTATTATTTCGCAGTTGGGTATGAATGAATCCGTCCCGAGTACAAGAGACAAGCATCAACGATCCCGCTCTCCCTGGTGTGGTACAGATAACGGACGCAAAGCTCCTACCAGACTAAGCCATTCGACAAGGATGTGTTAGATAGACAGTCCAAGGGAACAAACAGTTGTTGCATAAAGTTCAGGGAAACGCTGCGTCCCTCGAGTGAGCTCGATTCCAAGGGGACAGAAAACGACCTTAATCCATTGCGGCATTGAATCAAAAGTCGCGGCGCATTGAAACGCAACTCTAGATTCCCATCGGACGTCTCTCATCATCTTTGTCATGCTACACAAAGAGGTGACTTTATTCCTGTCATGTCTTAAAGTGCAAAGAGCAAAGCATTCGTTCCGTCGCCCAATCCTAGCATATTTCTGCGCTTTCATCAATGCATTCATTTTCCGCAATCCATATATGTTTTGAAACCCAGTATAAGACAATTTAAACATCCTTCCAGCTCGCATCAGCCGTATAGTCATAGATACTGCGACCATGGACTGTAGGGATTTCAATGACTTGCATTTGGGCATTCTGTGAGACGGAAAAAATAACACTCCAATCTCTGATCCTAGCATGACGCGTAATGAAGTTGTACCGAGTGGTGTATTGCAACCAGCTTCGCGATGAAGACATGCATCGTCCCGAAGAACCCAGTCGGTTTCAAGTAAAGGTAAGAATGCGTAAAAGCCGACCACTTCGGATTTGCAGCCATCCCTCTACACTGGCACGGCTCCAGCTGGACTCATCATCTCCTACAATAAATTCAAACGCAATACTCGGTGCTGTAGAAACTTTGGGAGCAGTGGTGAGGCGACAAATGTTCGAAGGTGGTGCCACCTAGATGGCGTCCTAGGCAGAACTAGCGGCGCCATCGACTCAAGTTAACTGAAATGAGTTGCCTTTCCCTAGACTCAAAAGGTTTAGGGTTTGATTGGCGTCTCATGGCACCATAGACACGGGGAGATCGGCCGCGGACGAGTGGAGAGCAGTTGGCGACAGCAGAAGACTATGGGCTCGCCCATACAAGCGCATAACGTACTGTCACACTGTCAAGCGAGCGGAATTTCTTCAAAATCAACCAGTGTGGCGGATTTTTTCCATCTTCTAGAATTCACATTCCGCAGTGGACACCTAGAACCCGCATCCGCAATATAGCTTAGAACAAACAAATGATCAGTGAAAAACTAAAGTAGTAGTCCCCAAGTGCTGAACTCCACGGAACGAAGCATGCCCATGGCGCGATTGCGCGGGTTCAGGATACACTAAGGCTGCGAACATTCGTCTCCTATTTGATGCATCGATCAAAAACAAGACCAATGGAACGGTGTGACTCTATCTTATCCAGGAACAAGTCCAGTTCAGGGGGAGCCTTAGGTGGCGACAGAACTTCCTTCATCAGCTAAGTTTTGGTCAAAGAAAAGCGAAATCCGTGTGCTTCGGCATAGTAAGCTATGGTAAAAAGAACATCAGGCAGCACCGAGGTGATACCATTGATGCTCAATGCAAAAAGAATGACACTAAGGACACTTTCCTGCGGAAGCTCTCTTCCGGCCCTATTGGACCGAAGAAAGCCCCCTCACGTGAACGCGGAATTGACTAAAACTTTGACATAAATACTGAAGGGGGGCGTTCCTTCGCCTCCCATAGTGTGAGGATCTCTACAATACCCTATTGCCATGCGATATCATAGGTATCCAGATTAAAGAAAACCGTCGCAAAGTGCCGTCTGCCTAGTAAGGCCTCTAGATAATTTTCTCAACTGAAGCATAGCACCTGACGTGGAGTATAACCTACGAAAGCCGCATTTTGCAGGAGATAAGTGACCCCCGTTGTCCACAAAATAAGCTGACCTAACATTAAACAATTTCTCTATTAACTTTCACGCACAAGAAGTTTGAGAAATTGGGTGGAAACGAAGAGGGGTATTCTCTCCCCTACTTTCGAAAAGCAAGAACGGTACCCATTCGTCAGAAATCTGCGAGGTTACCCTCCGCCCAGTTCCTGTTGAACAAGGCTAACAAAACGGCAATTCCTCGGTCGCTCACCCAGGTGTCGAAGCCTAGCGTAAGGGGTGTTGTATAGACCAGGGACGTATCAGTGGAAGAAGTATCTCGCTTTGTGTAAACAGGTTGTTGAAGATTCCCTCGCAATTGGAGGTGATGTCGAGTCGAGAAAAACAGGAGAAACTCTTGCGAGAACTTTCTTCCACCCATCTGCCAGAGGGGTCTTTCCGTTAAGCGAAATAACGTATGCAGGCCCGTCAAGAAAAGGGTCCAGCGTTCTTCGAAACATACCGAAACCTGGCCTTCGCTCAACGTAATTCACACACACGGTGAAATCATTCGACGGCGATTGTACCGCCACTGAGGCCCCTATCATAATCAATCAACCACCAAGAAAGCGGACGGCGAACAAAAAGGCCAAACGTTCGGTAAAAGATATTTGGATGGGAAAGTGATCACTAATTTGAGGGTCATCGGCCACCAGTTACTCAAAATTATGTTGCTCCTCCGGAGAGCACAGGGCTAGATCGAGAGAAAGAAAGGAAGTTCTCAGACAATTATAAGAATATAATTATAAGGCTCTGCAGGACCTGGCCCATGGGATTGATCGTGTTGTCCCCGACAGAGGGGCTGCCTACCGTTCAATTCTCCGAGGAAGAAATGATGTCAGCTGACAATAAAATATACACTGAAAGAATAATCTACATCCTACTTAGGTGTATCTGCACCTAAAGCCAGAAAGAGAACGGAGAAATCATGTCTGGTAGAAATTGAGCATCAACCAGCCCAGTGAATGAAACAAACTTCCAGCCCTAGTTCAAGGAAACACGGGGGCCACCCTATAAATGAATATCTCAGTGGAATTACCGTAGCTTTCCTGGAGATGGAGATCGAGGGCTGTTAGCCGTGGAAAGTGCTGAAGGTGCGCTGCTGCCTTAGAAGGCTTAATGTATGAGACTTGGCTCTGGTAGGCATGAGTGCACCAGTTTACATTATCTTTATTAGTCGTGTTACAGATTATGGGCGCTGCTCAGAGAAATTGTTCGAAAATGCCAGATGTAATTTGTTATATACGTAGTGGCTTCATCTTCCCCAATCAATGGATGAATATAAGTCTGTTTATAAATGTGCATTTTGAACAATCAGAACAGGCTCTACACAACCTATGGAAGTCTTCTGTTGAAATTTGACGACACTAAACCAAGGAAAGTAGAGTAAAACTGACATTTGGCATTCCAATGGTATTGAGAGAACCGAAATTCAACGTAGTTGACTTATGAAAAAGACAAAGCAAAAACTGTCTTACCCATTGACTCGTTCAGATAAAATACCTGCACCAGTTTTTCGAGAGATTCCTTTACTTGAGGACAAGAATGAGGTGAATAGTAATGGCGACAAACAAGATTCTACTGTGAATTTCGAAGAGCCCGATTCAACATTGAATGACTTAGTAAGAAATTAAGATCTTTCAAAGAATCAGCAGAACTGCTAGATTATCTAATGAATAATGCCATTTACTCCAGCATGTACTAAACTTATTACCGTAGAAGGGAAAGGATTTCTTTACAATAATTTACAGTTGATAGTAATTTAGTTTATTATCAGATTTGTTACATGCAAAGGGTGACACCATACGACTCAAATGAATGAATTCTGCCTACGGTAGATTAAAAAGTTAGTTAAATATGTATGTAGTGAAATCCTAAACTCAATTTGAGAACGTAATAAACGTTACCCAACGTTAAAAAAAACACGGACCGAAAGTAAGTAGAGCACGATATATATTATATCGTAGACTAGTTAAGCAGAATGTTAATAAAAATAAAATATGAAAGAGACCTACCAGTAAACTCTAAACATGAGTCTAAGGGTTTCTCTAGTTATGCGTACAGTTGAAAGGCTGCAGGAGAGGAAGATCTATCCTATCCTCTGGTTGTCCTTTAATAGTAATAAAACCCTGCATGAATCATAGGTGTACAACTATTATTTTAGTTGATACACATGCAGATGTTTATCAGCTTTCTCGTAGTAACATTAGAGTTAAAGTAATCTTTCGGGCCCATTCAATATGTAAAATGGCTATCTGGTTGTCCACTGAGTGTTTATTTGCTGTAGTTTTCAACTTCTTGCTTCCCGGCCTGGCATTGAGTGGGCCTAAGGGTTTTAGTTATGTAGTTATCTTGTCCCTGTGTATTCCCACAGGTAAGCTTATTATGTTTCTCATATTACACGATTTGTCTATGTGATCATATACACAGTTTATTTTCGGATCCTTGAAATTCTTGTGTGTCAGTCCTTTAAACCTTGTAAAAACACGAAATATATGCAACATTTTAGTTATAATTTTTGCTCTAAATAATGAGCTTGCGGCTTACAGAGCTAGAATTACTACTAGGTCTAGACACCCCCCGCCTCCGCCTTCTTACTTACGGTTGGGATGGAAGCATAAGAAGAACGTAACCGACGCTATAAAATTTTAAAGGCTAATGATACTGGAAAGCTAGAAACTACGAGTATATCTTTTTTATCGTCTTGTAAAATGCAGCATGAGAAGAGGTACGGTGAATGAGGAAAAGGAAATAGCGTTTGCAGGGAAATGTTAATAATCGTAAATCACTCATGCCCTTGGAGGATTCTGATGGTGTGCTGAGTGGCGACACATATAGTCAAGGCATTGATGAATATTTTGTAAACGTCTTAACCTGGAAGGCACCATAAATTTGTTTACAATCGACGACTTAAATAATTTTAATGATGACAATACACTTTCATTTACTAATATAACCGAAAACGCAAAAAAGTCTTTGTATATAAAAAATGAAAATGGCTAAAGCAGCCACCGTGTACCTGGTATCCCGGCTACTGCGATGGCAAAAGTGAAGGTTTAATTACCCAATTGATCCCGGTCTTTTAAGGGCAGTTAGATTGATCTATTGGATACAGTCACTCGGTTGGTATGAGTGAACAACATCCCCAAGCGTGCCCGATTCAGTGCGAAGTTGAAGTACTTCCATTTTTTCCTTTTTTTCCGGCAATTTCTTCACAAGTCTCCTTTTTTATCGCTCTTTGTTAGTAGCTAATTTTTCAGGGTATTTACCGACAAGCTTTCATGTTTAATGCCTGAACGGGGCCTTTTTGTCGGTTGGGATGGTAGCGTTTAATATGCTTTTACTCTTCCCACCAGGCTCTCGGCTAGTATAGTGGTTAGCGCTCTTGCCTGGGAATCGCTGGGTCGATAGTTCGAATCTCCATCCGAATTCTTTTTACAAAAAAAGCTGACACTATTTACTAGGGAGGTTGCTCCGTGATTGGGCATCACGGTGGGGACAGTCCACTTAAGAGAAGGGTAACTCTGATTTCAAAACCTTGCCAATTCCTCACGGCCGAACAGGTGGACGATGTTTTCATCAAAACTCAACGGCTGTTAAGGCGGAAGAAGGATGCAACAAGTCTGTTAGCTCCGAACGTCTCGGTTTCCCCTGCCATTAGATCCAGCTGAAGGCTTGTGAAGTTTGTGTGCCTACTAGGTGCAGCAATAAGTCCACTCTAAACAAACTCACGCACAGGCGTCTTTATAAATGTCGCTTATGACAATGAAGACTCTTATCCTCAACCTCGAGGAAATGCCACGACAGCTCTTCCCACCACTTACGCATACTGCCCGTATCTTTTTTTCCTAATCTATTCCTTGCCCAAATCTTGGTGGCGAACCATATGGCAGAACGTTTGGCCACCGGACGGGAAAGCGGTGAACTATTCATAAACATATCCCGCAACGCGGGTGGGCGTTTAGCGTTTCCATCTCAGTATGTATTAGGTCCCAATGTCCGAAACAGAAACAAGTCGTTCCAAACAAATAACTTCTACCCACCCTCACACCCAGAAAGAACAACTATTAACGGTGAAAGGCTTTTCCCTTCACACACCCGGTGAACAAAAATCGTGATGGTGAAGGGGTTTCTCTTTCAACTAGTAGTCCGGAAGAAGGCGTAAAAGGGAAAAATACCGTACCCTCCCGAAAAAAAGATGTTTGTATCCTCAAAGGAGTTCATCCCCCTCATTTAAAGGATGCCATCCGTCTTTGAGCCCGCCGAATTTAAACGCTTCCAATCATCCGTTTTACTTGCGGAAAACGATTGTCCGCTAGGCACATGTTCCGTCAGTGTCTAACTAGATTTCTTGGTAGAAAAAAAAGGGTCATTCGTTTTTTGGTCGGGAGCCTTCTGGTTAATGCGGGACATCCTCCTCGGACACTCAACGCCACACATGTGCGTGTGACCCCGCATTCTACCTTGAATTTTATAAAATAAGTAAGCAAACTGCTAGATTACTCCTTTGAGGGCACACCTTAAGAGCTGGCCAACCAGAGTGCAGTCAAAGTTGATCGAGATATTGTCGGAGAAGCAGGGAAAACTATATTGACTCACCCCAAAACTTTCGTCACATTCGACTTTGATAGGTTCCCTGAATCGGTCTCTCTTGGGTGGTAATACTACCGCGTGAAGGCATCTGTGCTGTTACTGCGCGGTATTATCACTGCCACCACTTCGGCCAGACAAAGAAAAATATTGACGTGCAGAAATTGGTCAACCCTAACTTTGGTTAAACTGTTCTAAGGCCGTGTTCGATAAAACTGTTTGGTCCAAGTGTGTGAATTGTGAGGGATCGCATCCTGACTCTTTTAAGCATTACGGTTCGTATTTGAAAAGAATGTCCAGAATGTGGCCAACAAGAGGGCGCCCCGCAGTCAAGTCTATTTAACGTCACATTCTTTTCGTTAAGCATCAATAGTATCAAGCTCTAAACTGTGTCTAAAATTATGTCGAAACGTACTGGTTTTAGGTTATATTTGGCCAATACAAAGATGAGTTAGTACATTTTTGCCATATCTATTCCTAGATAGAGGTCGCTTAAACATTGTGGACTCGCACCTATTTTTTAGTCTTGTATTCAACCGACGCCTCTCCTGAGAGGCGCATATTCGCAGCCTTAGGGTCTCTTGTACCCCCGACATGGGCAGTCCACGCGCTGTGGTGCTCATGGGGGTTAAGCTAGTCTTATTTTCCCGTTCCCTTATTTCTTCAAAGCTTTAATACAGATGCTAAAGCCACTTTTCTGCATCCAAGTATCTATTGCGGTGGTGTATTCGATCCACCACACCAGTGTCCTGTTTGCGATTGGTACATTCCGCACGTAACCTACAGGGGAGAATTTAATCGATTTACGTCGTGTACACTACACAATACGTTTGTTCGTGCTGGTTCAGCTCCTCCCCAACTCACCAATGTTTCTCATTTCGTGGGTGGGTGGCAAATCGTTACGGTGCCTATGATGACGTAGATATCAATCAAGCATCAAACCTCTGGTTCAAAGCATGGGAACTCCTTCGAGCGTTTGATCTAGCTATCGGACCAGGGGCGCTGATGGTTCTGCCGAAATGGCTACCCTGGAGGATTAAACTTTTGAACTTTTGGCACGACACCTTTGGTCCCAAATCTTCAACGCACTTGGAGTATTGTGTTCCCATTTCTTGAAGCATTCCTCTTGTCACACCGGAATCATGCTGGTGTACACGGACGGCTACAAGTCTGAAAGAGGTAAGGATGGTTTCCATTCTACCTCTCCTTTCAAAAGCCCGACACTGCTTCTATTTTCTCTGACGAGTTGGTTCTATATACATTGGTAATGATGATTACGGGCCGTCGCGGCTTGGAGACTTTTGTCTCGCTACGCTCTACGTGGACGACCTTTCGATCTCTTTTGGTGCGGCCTAGATGCCAACTCTGGGGCGTCGACTCCAACAGGCATTGAACCGCGTACCTCGCTATGCCGAAGCGTACAGGTTTCGGTTTTCTTTGGCCAATACTAAGGTGGTACACTTCTGCCACCATCCACGGCTTCACCCAGACCCAGATTTTTTTCATAATGGGGTGCGCCTGGATGTGGTGGAATCGCACCGCTTTATTTTCTCCTCCAACATCCTGGATCTTTCCTCGGAAGCCTGCATGTTTCTTTTAGCTCCTTGATTTGGCCGTTTAAAATACAGTCGGTGCAGGAACTGGCTGGGTGGCATTTCGAAAAACACCCCTCCAGGAAGTCCACGCACCACTTATCTATGTGGCATATTGCGCACGTGTATTTTAGAGCTCCTGGTCCTTTCTTGCCGGTCATTTTGAACACTTTCTCTCTTTCAATACTTTGCGACCAATCAATGATAAAAAGGGGGGTTGGTGAGTTCTCCCCGCGTGAGTCGCTCCCGCTTATTGATCGGAGTCGTTTCGAAGTCTTCCAGAAGGCACGCTCCATGTGCTGCTGTTCGTCCGACCGAGTCGTCAAGCCTCGGCGTGCCTTGGCTCCTAACCAAGCAGCACAGACTGTCCCCGAAGGGGTATCGATTTGTCACCAGGTGAACAACAACGAAGCACGCCCCTTACTTAACTCCTACTAGTTCTCTTCACAACGGCCAGGATCTCGGAGCAGCGTTCAATGGATATCCCGCCCCACCAAGAGACTCGACCCAAGGCTTTTTATTGGCCTGGCAACCAACCTGGGAACAAAGGGCCGTCACCTCGGACCGATGCTACCAGAGGCACCCGTCAACGGTCACTGGGAACGGTCAATAATTACGCGCCAGGGAAGGGGTTAACGGGGCACTACTCTCATCCCATTCATCGTGCCCCAACGCCTAGGACACCTCTAGTCCTAGTCTCTCGCAACCAGTGAGCGTCGATTGGCGTTGTTTATAGAGGTTCCAAAGCCTCTCTTCTGACGCGTGAGGTAGCTGCCAGGTCCTTATATGTAGATAGAGGAAAAAAAGGGAAAGAGTGACATGATAGGAGTAGGGTTTTTTTTCTTTTCTTTGTATAAGTGGGAGAGATAGGATGAAAGTAAAAAAGGAGAATGATAGAGTGGAAAAAGGAAGGAATGACGCACTTAGTCTGGAATCTCGTTTTCGACCAAATCGACGAGGGAAGCCCTACCAAGGGTACCCAGAAGAGGTACCCCCGCCGACATGGCTCGAAAAGTCAAAGGTACACACAACCTCTCTTCTCGCGACAAGGGGGCGTCACCTCTCTCTCTACTTCCTTAATGAGAGAGAGAGAGAGAGAGAGTGTATGTGTGTGTAACAAGGAGTAACAAGGAAAGGAAGTACCCTAGGAGACCTTACGGTCCATTCAAGGAGGGTACCTTTGGACTAGCAATCGAGCGGGCACATGGCTGCTCAATTGTTTTGCGTCCCTAAACGGCCACTTTTCAAGACTTTGTCTAGTCTTGACTTGAACTGGTCAACAGATTCACTGTTGACAACTTCCACTGGAAGTGCGTTCCACATACTGCAGATACTGTAAGTGAAATAATTTTCACGCAGATTGCGGTTGTAACGCTTCAGTTCAAGTTTGAAGCCGTGATTGCGCGTTCTGTTCTCACTCAGTGTGAAAATATCCCGGTAGTCCTCATTGTCAAACCCTCTAAGTATTTTGAAAACTTCGATGAACTGACCACGCAGTTTACGGGTTTCCAGCGAGAACAGATTTAATTCCCTTAGTCTATCCTCATAACTTTTATGTCGGATAGAGGGAATCAGTTTGGTTGCCCTGGCTTGGACGCGTCGAAACGAAGGACTCCAAAATTGAACGGCATACTCCAAGTGCGGTCGGACGAGGGAGTTGTACAGGCACAATACTATCTCCTTGTTCCGATATCCAAACTGGCGCTTTATATACCCTAACATCCTTTGGGCTTTCTTCTCCACCTCAATACACTGTTTCGAGTACTTGAGGTCACTCGTGATAGTTACACCAAAGTCTAACTCAGTGTCGGTGGATTCAAGAGAAGTGCCCTTAAGGATATAGGGTGATTGAGGATTTCTGTGGCCGATATGCATCACTTTGTATATGTTTACGTTGAAAGGCATTTGCCACGTATCAGACCACTCCCCAATCTTCCCAAGATCTTCCTGCAGGCGGGCAGTTTTTCAGTCCTTTGCAACGTTCATACCAAGCTTGGTATCGTCGGCAAATTTAGAAATCTGGGCAACTATGTCACCGTCCATGTCGTTGACGTAGATGATGAATAGTAGTGGTCCTAGGTCAGAACCTTGAGGCACTCCGCTAGTAACGGGCACCCACTCAGAAGCCTGTCAATTCACCACCACCCGTTGCCGTCTGCCACTTAGCCAGTTCTCGATCCAGGCGGCTACTTTTCCGTCTATGCCCAGCGCTCGCACTTTCCGGAGAAGACGGCGGTGTGGTACCTTATCAAAGGCTTTCTAAAAGTCTAAGTAGACCACATCCACCGCCTGCTCCCGATCGTTCTTACTGAAGACGAAGTGGAAGAATTCCACAAGGTTCATTAGGCATGACCGTTGCCTTCGGAAGTTGTACTGGGAACTCCTCAGTAGCAGGTTTGACTCTAAATGCGACGTCATTTTGTCCACCATCATGCTTTCCATGAGTTTACCCGACTATCGAATTCCGACTGATAGGTCGGTAGTTCGACGGTTGGCTACGGTCTCCTTTTTTGAAGATAGGAGTCACCTCCGCTTCACGCCATTCTCTAGGAACGCATTCGGTCCAGATTGGCATGTTGAAGATTGCGCTCAGGTGTCGTGACACTTGCTCACGCACTTCTTTCAACACTTTAGGTAGAAAGCCATCCGGGCCAGGTGACTTATTCGTGATTAGGTCAGTGATCTTTTTTATTTCCCCTTCGGTGAAGTCCATATCCCCCAGTTTTTCCCCCGAGTAGGGATCCGTTAGCTGGGGGATGGGACCACACTCTTCAGTAAACACTGTAGAGAAGTAGTCGTTGAGGAGGTTAGCATTTTCTCCATCTGAGTGCTTTAATGTCCCCTCCTCATTCCTCAAAGTGCCAATCGTTCGACGGATTGGTTTACGGCTGTTTACATATCCAAAATCTCCTTGGGATTCTCTTTACAAAGTCTCGAAACTCGGAGTTCCTCAGACCGCTTAGCCGCCCTTATGCTGGACTTCACTCTCCTGGATAGCCTCCGGTATTCGTCAAAGTCACCCGAGATCTTCGATTTCGGTACACATTTCTCTTCTCCCTAAACAGTTGGCCAATTTCTCGATTAAACCACTTTGATTGAACAGAAGACCGACGGGAGCATTTTAGAGCGATGGAAGACTCTTGAATGTGGTTTTGAAACCGTTCCACGAGTCTTCAACAGCCTCGCACACTTCAAACCTCGCGTCAGTCAGTCCAGCGTTAAGACCTGCAAAGTCTGCTCTTCTCAAATCAAGTGTCCTCGATTTACTATGTACAGGCCCTGTCTTGGGGACTTTGACTACAAATCTAATTAGTCGGTGGTCACTGCCACCGAGCTCTTCGCCAACAGAGAAGTACTCAACGATGTCATCCTCAGAGGTGAAAACCAAGTCGAGGATATTGTCTCCTCTCGTTGGCTCTCTCACCCATTGAGTGAGGACCTCTTTGTTCGCGAACTCCAGGAGTATTGCGTTCTCGCCACAGGGTTCTCTGGTTTCCCAGTCAACTTGTGTGTTGAAATCCCCCAGGACGATACACACTCTGTCCTTTACAAGTTCGCCCAACAGCTGGTACAGACTCCTGTTCTGTTCTAAGAGTTGGGTAGGGGGTCTGTAAAGCATCAGGGTCCTGCATCTGACAGGGCCTATCTCTAGGTCAACACCTAGTAGTTCATGATTGGATACGATGTGTCATTCCGTCGAGTTGAGAGTATCCCTGACATACAACATCACACCGCCACCCTCTCTGTCTCGCCTATATTTCAGGAAGAGCTGATAACCGGGAATCGTGAATTCACCTTCAAAATCTCGGCTTGAGGAATTTATCCACGACTCCGTTATGGCCACCATCTCAGGTTCCTCTGTTGCTACGAGGCCACGGAGCTCACGAAACTTATTCCTGATTGACCTCGCATTGAACAGAAGAACTTTGAGGGATTCGCCCACTGTAGGAGTCGCTACGCTCTTCCGTTTCCCGGCTTCTTTTGTGTGGCAGTACCCCCCTTTGCCACATCTAACAAAGTCTTTCCAGGAGTGACACGGGCATACTGTCTTACGTCCACCTTCATTCTGGGTCGGACGCTCCTCTGCGTCTGCTCTACGACATCCTGGATTAAGTTAGAGTATAGCCTTTCCCTTGAATGAAAGGTGCACTGTGTCCCTTTTGTAGAGGTCGTTTCGACAGTAAAAGGTGCGGTAAGGGTCCAAAAAGAAGACCCCCCTCCGCCGTACAGAGTTCGGACACGCGCTTGTTCAAGGTCTCGTTCCTTGAGTGAGCTGTCCGGCTAGGACCTCTTCTTGAGAGCATTCCTACAACGACCCATCTGCGAGTTTTCAATCCGCAGTCGTCCACGGCTCCCATTGCGGTGCTGAGAATTTTCTCACTAGGGCCTACTTTGCCTCCTCGGAGGTAGAGGTCATTTTCACTCACCATCAGGAGATTGACTGAATTTTCGGACATCTGAGATTTCTCAGCCTCTACCCTGATGTGGTGGTTTCCCCGTCCTGGCTGGCAACATACTTTCACACTAGTGCGAAGGCGGGCCGCTAGCAGGGGCTGCAAACCTCGTGCTTGGGAATCGTCCACAAGGGTAACCCTCGGAAATTTCCATGCAGAGGTTTGAGGCTTTCCTCCAGGAAGCGAACTCTTGGTTCCTTCTTCTCCATCTTATTTTTCTTGCTCTTCTTTTTCTTCTTCTTTTTCTTATTGATCTTTCCCCCCCCCCTATCTTCGTTTGTTATATACTCTTCTGTTTCTACCTTTTCTTCTTCTGCTTTTACTTTATCTTCTATTTCAACTTTCTCTTCTTCCTTCTTCTTTCCCTTCTTTTTCTTCGCTGGTTTATTCGTTGTAGCGTGCGTCCTAGTTCTGGGGGTAATACTGCAGATGCAGTGTTTACTACAGGGCTTGAAGTTAGCTCTGCTATCCTGACCTCGAGCCTGCGAATCAGTCCGGCGTGTTCCAATTCCAGGCTCTTTATTTTCTCCTCCAACTTCCTAGACCTCTCCTTGGAAGCCCTGCATGTTTCTTTTAACCTCCTAATTTGGTCGTTTAGATAAATGCCGTCGGTGCAGGAACTGGCCGGCTGGCATTTGGAATAACACCCCCCCGGAATGTCCACGCACCACTTATCTCTCTGGCATATAACGCATGTGTATTTGAGTGATCCTGGTCCTTTCTTGCCGGTCATTTTGAACACTTTATGACAGTAGAAGCTTTGCGACCAATCAGTAAATAAAAAAGGGGGGGTGGTGATTTCTTCCCGCGTGAGTCGCTCCCGCCTATCTTTTGGAGACTTTTCGGATCTTTCAGAAAGCAGGCTCCATGTGCTGCTTGCTGTTCGTCCGACCGACTCGTCAAATCGATGTCCCATTCGGGACATCGATTTCTCACCAGGTGAACAACGGAGCACGCCCCGTACTAAACTCCTACTAGTTCCCTTCACGACGGCCAAGATCTCGGAACAGCGTTCAATGGATATCCCGCCAGACCAAGAGACTCGACCCAAGGCTTTTTATTGGCCTGGCAACCAACCTGGGAACAAAGGGCCGTCACCACGGACCGATGCTACCAAAGGCACCCGTCAACGGTCACTGGGAATGGTCAATAATTACGTGCCAGGGAAGAGGTTAACGGGGCACTACCCTTATCCCATTCATCGTGCCCCAACGTCTAGGACACCTCTAGTCCTAGTCTCTCGCAACTAGTGAGCGTCGATTGGCGTTGTTTATAGAGGTTCCAAAGCATCTCTTCTGATGCAGGTCCTTATATTTAGAAAGATGGAAAAAAGGGTGAGAATGACTTGATAATAGTAGGGTTTTGTTATTTTGTTTTCTTTTTGTATAATAAGTGGAGCAGCTAGTATAAGAGTGAAAAAGGAGAAGGATAGAGTAGAAAAAAGAATGACGCACTTAGTCTGGAACCTCGTTTCCGACCAAATCGACAAGGGAAGCCCTACCAGTGGTACCCAGAAGAGAGGTACCCCAGCAGGCATAGCTCGAAAAGTCAAAGGTACGCACAAGCTCTCTTCCCGCGACAAGGGGGCGTCACCCATCTCCATCTAGCTCCAGAGAGAGAGAGAGAGAGAGAGTGTGTGTGTTTGTGTGAGTTAGAGTGTTTTTATGTGTGTGTGTGAGTGAGTGAGAGTGTTTTTCTCTGTGTGTGTGAGTGAGTGAATGTATGTGAGTGTGTGTGTGTGTGTGTGTGTGGGTATGAGTGAGTTTGTGTGTGTGTGTGTGTGTGTGTGTGTGTCACAAGGAAAGCAAGCATCTTAAAAGACCTTTCGATCCATGCCGTGAAGGTACTTATGTAAGTTCCTTATCAATATATACATAAACAAATAAAATATACCTAGGAGTTGTAGACAAATGAACAGTAAAGTTGAAGGCTCTCCCCACCCTCCTCTCCCACCCGCTACGCGTGTACAGAAACTGAAATGATACCTGGGCCAGCTGAAATATAGTGCTCATTCGGGAATTTTTACAGTAAAGGTGTTTGAAACTTACCTAGTTAGAGAATCATGATATTAGAATTATCATCAACTACTTGAACTAAAGTCAGAAACGGATGAATCAATGTTTTACTATTTGAAATAAATTGTTTTATGATGGTTGAAAACCCGTCGTTTGATTATATACACCTATGGATCTATATTGATTTCCTATTTTGTTTTCATCTGAAAATGTATATTTCGATCTTGAGAATCTTTTATTTTTTGATAGCTGAAATCTCGTCATTTAACCTATATACACTTACATTTACATTATATACACCTCTAAAATATTTATTCCATTTTTTATTTCATTTGAATATCTATACATCGATTCTGAGAATCTTGTCATTATACTTTTTTCTATTTATATACATATTTATCGATCTCATTTTGTTAACAAATTAATAACTGAGTGTGTGTATGATTTTGTCTACTTTTTTCATTAAAGTATCAACAGTTTTACTGCATATTACATCTCAAGGTAGCTTATTCCATATGTTAACAATTTTATATGAAAAAAAAAAATTTCCAGTTAGATTTTTCCTATACCGCAAAGGTACCAGCTTCATTCCGTTGTTCCTTGTCTCAGATTCATTTAACTTGAATCATATCTCGGCTTCTACGTTTTCTATCTTATTTAATATTTTAAATGTTTCTATGAGTTGGCCTCGCATTCTCCGTGTTTCCAGACTAAAGAGGTTTAGTCTGTTCAACCTTGTTTCATAGTTTTGTTTTCTTAACGATGGTATTAATTTCGTTGCTCTTTCTTGAACTTTCTCAAGCCTTTCAATATTCATTTTTAAATGTGGGTACCAAAGTTGTACACAATATTCTAAGTGTGGGCGAACTAATGCATTATATAAATTTAATACGATAGTTTCGTTTCTGTATTTGAATTGACGTTTTATGTATCCGAGGATTTTGGAGGGTTTTTTTTTCTGCTTCTATGCATTGAAAACTAAACTTGAGATCATTTGATATAAATACTTCTAAATCTTTTTTGACCTTCGTTTCTGTTATTTTAGAACTAAGTAATGAGTATATAGTTTGTGGATTTCTGCTTCCAATATGCATAACCTTGCTCTTCTCTAAGTTTATAGGCAATCTCCATTCTGTTGACCATTTTTCTATGCAATTGATATCCTTCTGAAGATCGTCTGCATTTACTGAACTAACTATGCCTTTTCCGAGTTTTGCGTCGTCTGCAAATTTGACTATTTTTGACATGACTCCTGTGTCGAGATCATTAATGTAAATTATAAATAACAAGGAACACCACTTGATACTTTTGTCCAATCAGAGGCAGATCCATTGATTACTACTCTCTGGTATCTATTCGTAAGCCAATCTTCAATCCAGTCTCCTATCTTTCCTTTGATACCTAGTCCCCTAACTTTTGCCATCAATAATTTGTGAGGGACTTTATCGAATGCTTTCTGAAAATCAATGTATATAATATCAATCGACTTTTCGTTATCGTATTGTTCAAATACGTATTAAAAAAAATCTAGCAGATTCGTTAGACAGGACTTGTTATTTCGGAATCCATGTTGAGAATCTCTGAGCAATCCTTTTGGTTCTAAATGATGTACAACTTATCTACAGATTAGTGATTCTAGAAGTTTTCCAACCACTGAAGTTAAACTAATTGGTCGATAATTTTTAACTTGGTCTCTGCAATCTCTTTTAAAGATGGGTGTTACATTTGCATATTTCCAGTCGTTGGGGACAATTCCACTGCCTAATGATTTATTAAAAATATTTGCGAGATGCTTACTAACAACATCCTTTACTTCTTTTAAGACTGATAAAACATGTCGGGTCCGGGAGATTTGTTCGCGTCCATTTTATTAATCAAATTGCTGACATCTTCGGCAGTACAGCTAACATTTTCTAATGAGTCATTGCCTCTATATATAATATTTAGTTCCGATGTATGATGGATTTCTTCTTTAATAAAAACAGTCATGAAGTAATTATTTAATAAGCAAACTATGTCATAGTTCATGAATTTTAAACTGCCATCGCTGTCTCTCAATGGCCCAATATTGTTCTTTATTGGCTTTCTATTGTTTACTAAGGCATAGAATTCCTTTGGATTAGTTTTATAATTTTGTGCCACTCTTATTTCTTCTTCTCTTTTGGCTTTGTTAATTTTTCTTTTTATTTCTCGTCTTAGGTTATCATATTGTTCTGTCACCTGCTGGTTTGGACTATTTTTTAACATACTAAAGGTCTTTTTCCTATTTTTCATCATGATTTTTATTTCTTTGGTTAACCACCTAGGAATTTGAGTGGTAGGAGATTTTTTTTATTTGAATGGAGACATATGTTGATTGTTGTCGCATAGAGAAATTCTTAAAACTTAACCACGCATTTTCTATTTCTTCATTATTTGCATCGAATTCCGCTAGACCTATTTTCATTGCTTCATAATTGCCTTTGTTAAAATGCAGTCTGTTTATATTGTTTATTCTTTACGATTTCGGTAATAGGATATTAAACTCTATTAAATTGTGGTCACTGCCCTCAAACTTTTCACCGACGCATATGTTTGAGAGTAAGTTGCTCTCAGTAAATATTACAAGGTCTAATATATTGTTACCTCTTGTTGGTTTACTAACCCACTGTAATAAAAAATTATCGTCAATAAACTCCAGAAGTCTCCGCTCTTCTTGGTCTGCTTGTTTTGTTTATCAGTTTATTTTGCTGCAATTGAAGTCTTCCATGACGATAGTTAATTTTAATTTTTTTTTTTAAACAGCTCATCTGGCGACTGCCTACTTGGGCATTAGTTTCCGTATTAAAAAACCGGCCTAGTATTAGGCTACTTTAAAATCAAATTCAAAAGGATAAAATAACAACCCCCCCCTCCCCCCCCAAAAAAGGAAATGGAAGCGAGCAATAAGCAAGCTCCTGCGTCGGGGGAGGTACCCCCGGGGCCGGAGCGTGCGACCTATAAGGAAAAAAAAAACCGAGCAAAAAAACAAAAAAAAACAAAAAAACCTGGTTAAATAATAGGGAGAAGGCTGGCCTCCCCCCCAAAGTCAACAAGTCCACCAGTCAATATGCACGCACTCGTCCCGAGTACAAAGGACAGGCGGTAGCGACCCCGTCCATCCCGGTACCGGGACAGGTAACGAGCGCGAAGATCACCCAGACTGGGACATTCAACAAGAATGTGCCGAACAGTCTGGGGGACGACGCAGTCGTCACAATAGGGCGCAGGAGAGTGCTCCATCAGATAGCGATGCGTCACACGAATGTGTCCGATTCGGAGACGACAGAAAGCGACCTGAAGCCGTCGTGGCATTGGGGGATAGGTCCATGGGAACAATCGCGGCGCAATGGCACGCAACTTTAAGTTCCCTTCGACCGTCTCCCATCTTCTTTGCCAATCAGTCCGAAGAGCTGCCCGTATTCCTGCCATGTAGTCGGTGTGAGGAAGAGCGAAACGCTGGACGGTCGTAGAGTCCTTGCGGACTCTTTGGCGCCCTCATCGGCGCGCTCAATCCCCGCAATTCCTACATGTCCAGGAACCCAGCATAAGATAATCTCGACATCTGCCCGGCTCACCAAAACAGTGGCGTCACGGATATCGCGAACCAGGGAATGCGGAGATCCCAATGCCCCGAGAGCACTCAGGGCGCTTTGTGAGTCGCTATAGATCACAATCCGGTCTCGGAACCGGGCACTCGCGTAATCTCCGGTACCGAATGGTGTATTGTCACCAGTTCGGCCGTGAAGACAGACGCAACGCTGGCTTCAAACAGAGGGGATAGGGCGTGGAACCCGACCCCCTCTTGGGACTTGGAGCCATCCGTATACACTGGCACGGTTCCAGCGTGACACGAGGTGTGCTCCAAAAAGTTCGAACGCAATACTCCTGGCGCTGTACAAGCTTTGGGAGCAGAGGCGCGATGACAAATAGCCAAATGTGGTACCCTCCAGGGTGGCGTTCTGGGCAAAACCAGGGTTGCCACCGGCCTTAGAGCTATATCTACCTCTCGAAGGAGTTTCCTGGCCCTAAACCCAAAGGGCTTAGGGTATGACTGCCGTCTCTCGGCGGCATAGGCACCGTCGATATCAGCTGTGGAGGCAGTGAGAGCTGTTGGCGACTGAGAGAGGCGCCGGGCTCGCGCGTACAGGTGAGTGATGCACTGTACGCTGCGTAGAGCAAGTGGCATCTCCCCAGCATCAACCAACAGTCTCTCAATGGGGGAAGTGCGGAATGCACCGGTCGCAAGACGAAGACCGGTGTGGTGGATCGAGTCAACCTTCCGCAATAAACGCTCGGCTGCGGATTCATAAAACTCGCATCCGTAGTCGAGCTTCGAACGAACAAAGGATCGATAAAAAGGTAGGGCAGTAGCCCTATCAGCGCCTCAAGCGCTGAACGTCACGGAACGCAGAATATCCATGGCGCGGGTACAAGAGACCCTAAGGCTGCGAATATGAGCCTCCCAGCTGAGGCGTCGGTCAAATACAAGACCAAAGAAACGGAGCGATTCAACCACATCCAGGCGCATCCCATTAAGAAGCAAATCTGGATCGGGGGGAGCCGTGGATGACGGCAGAGGTGCACCACTTTGGTCTTGGCCAAAGAAAACCGAAACCTGTGCGCTTCGGCATTGCGAGAGACGCGGTTCAATGCCTGTTGGAGTCGACGCTCCAGAGTTGTCATCTGGGCTGCGCCAAAAGAGATCGAAAGGTCGTCCACGTAGAGCGTAACGAGAAAATCTTCCGGCAGCACCGAGGTGATGTCATTGATGCTCAGGGCATAGAGTGTGACACTGAGGACACTTCCCTGCGGGACACCCTCTTCCTGCTCCTTTGGGCCGGAGAGGGCTCCCCCTTTCCTTACGCGGAATCGACGATCTCGCAAAAAGTCAGATATAAACATTGGGAGGCGTCTCCTTGCTCCCATCGTGTGGAGAGTCTCCATGATATCGTATCACCATGCGGTATCATAGGCTTTCTCCAGATCGAAAAACACCGTGGCGTAGTGCTCTCTACGAAGAAAGGCCTCACAGACGGCATTTTCCAGTCGGAGCAGAGCATCCGAAGTAGAGTGTAACTTGCGGAAGCCACACTGTGCAGAAGACAGATGGCCTCCGCTGTCCAGGAAAAAGGCTAATCTAACATTTCCTAATTTCTCCATCAACTTGCACACGCAAAAGGTTAGAGAGATTAGGCGGAAACCGGCCGGAGTAGAGTGATCTCTCCCCGGCTTGCGAAAGGCGAGCACAGTAGCTATTCGCTAGGAATCGGGGGGGAGACCCTCCACCCAGATCTTGTTGAACAAATCTTAGAGAAAGGCCATGCCTCGCTCACCCAGGTATCGAAGCATGCCGTATGGGACATCATCCGGACCATGGGCGGTGTCCGCGCACGAAGCAAGAGCAGAGCGCAACTCACTCACAGTAAACTTGTCGTTTAAGTGTTCTCCGCCTCTGGAGGTAAAGTCCAGCCGGCGGCCTTTCGCGACATCACGACGTGCATTGAATGCCGGTGAAGCAGCATTATGGCTAGATAATGCGGAGAAAGCGGTCGCTAAGGATTCCGGCACGGACGCGGGGTCTGAGATTGCGGTCCCATTCTCCTGGAGAACGGGAGGGGGGGTCCTGCAAGAACTTTCCCTGAATCCTTTTGACTCGCTTCCACACCTCTGCTAGAGGGGTCTTTCTGTTAAGTGAAGACACGTATGCCCGCCAAGAAGAGCGGCGGCGTGCTTCGAAATATCCGGGAACCTAGTCCTAGCCCGATAAAATTCAGCGACAGTGAAATCGTTCGGGCGGCGCTTATAGCGCATGTAGGCATAACGCTTCTGTTTGAGGGCCGTCTCACACTCGGCCGACCACCATGGGAGTGGTCGGCGTGCAAAACGGCCAGACGTCCTAGGAATAGTAGTCAGGCCCGCGGCGATGAGGTTTCAGGAGAAGAACTTAACGGTGTCATCTACCAACCTAAACTCCTCGACTGATATAGAGAATTCAGTCATTTCCTAAAATGCAGGCCACCGCGCCCGCGCCAAGCACCACCGAGGTGGGCTCTCAGGCAGCAGTTGCCCCGAAAATGATATTTGAATTGGAAAGTGATCACTACCATGGAGGTCATCGATCACCCCCCCCCCCCAATCAAAATCAGGCTGTGCATCCAAAGAGCACAAAGATAGGTCAAGGCAAGAAAATGAAGCGGTTCTGGGACAGTGATTCGTAAACTCATCCACATTTAGGACACCTATCTCAAGCTCTTCGATCAGATCGGCAAGGACTTGTCCCCTGGGATTTATTGAGTAATCTCCCCAGAGAGGATGCCTGCCGTTCAGATCTCCAAGCAAGAGAATGGGCCTCGACAACCGTGCCACGAAGCGGCGGAAGTTCCCCGCGTCAAAGTCAGCTGACGGTGGAATGTACGCAGAAATGATAGTATAGCTCCTATCCCGGTGAAGCTGCACAGCTACTGCCTGAAACGAAGTATCTAAAGTGAAAGGGAGACTGGAGACATCCCCCATCTCGGCCATCCCGCGGTGGTGGGGTCGCAAGACCCTTATACCCCGGGAGGGCAGGCAGGGGGCACGCGCCTAGTATGGTCTCGTGCAGAAAAAAAGCTAACGGGACGAGACGAGCTTTCGCAGCTCCTCCCAGTTGGCTCAGAGTCCACGGCAATTCCATTGAAGGAATAAGCCCTCCAGGCGTAGCTCGGAGGAGACGCGGGGGCGCTGTTGGCTGGACAAAGCGCTGAAGGTGCTGTCGCCTTCGAGGACTTATTGGGCGAGGTTGGGCTCGCCATGCGAGTCTTTTCCTCACTCCGCCTCGAAACCTTAGGCGGGCATTGCGGCTTCGGAGGCGGGAGGCCCTCTTTTCGAGGAACCACCGTCTCCGAGTCACTCGCTTTACCACTAGGCGTGGGCGAAGGAGCCGCAGCTCCTTTCTTGTTGTCATATTTCGGGAGACAGGTTTAGGAACCCCGGAAGATGGCCTGGCGACCAACTTCAGGGGTGTTGCCTCCTGTGAGTTTAACGACACGGTGAGGCGCGTGGCCGTTTCTCGTAAAGGAAACGGTCACGCTGGGGAAATAGGGGGGAGCCCTGGTTTTAGCCGGGTTTGCTTATGAACCCTTTTTGCCGCTAGCTTTACCAGGGGGGCGCCCGGGTTGAGTAGAGCCCGCAGAAGGGCTCCGAATGGGCGCGGAAACAACCGCGCTCGTTGGCCTGGATTGGCCAGGAGCAGAGGGTGCCTTTCTAACTATTGAGGCATAAGACGTCCCAGGCATAGCCTGGCCCGCCAGGACCAAATCCTTAGCCTCTCGGAATGCGAGTCGATCCTGGGACTGAACAACCAGGATTAATTTCACAAGAAAAAAAGCCCCACATTGCTTCGAAGAAGCGGTGTGCGGCTCTCTGCAATTGACACACTTGGCCACACACGATTTAGACTTATCGTGTGCGGCCTTGGAGCAATTTACACAGACTTCAGGTGACCCCGACTTTGCACGTCTACAAGAACGATTCGTATGGCCGAAGCGGTGATAGTAATAGCACGTCCGCGGCAGTGGCACGAATGCCTTCACGCGGTAGCGGTACCAACCGGCACGCACGGACTCAGGGAGCTTGTCACAGTCTAACGTGACGAAGAGTGTAGGGGTGGGTCTCGAGGCCCCTTCCTTTTGGCGAATGCGGCGAATCCCGCCGAGGCAGCCAAGATAAGTGCGCTTCGGACACTTCATGGCACCCCGGTGAGTGTGATGCCGCACTCTACCATGAACTTTGTGAAAGGAGTAGTTTATGCGAGGGAACTCGTTGACTACTCCATTGAGGACATCACCTTAGAGCTGGCCGAGAAGGTCGGCCAGCTCTAAGGTGATTGAGAGAGAAATCTGAAAGAAAAATGCAATTAATCACTGTATGTAAATACCGTTTCAACACCACTACTATAATGGCTAAATTTGACAACGTGATAACCAGGAGTCTAACACAGGAACCAAACACACACAACACATCCTCTCACTACGGTAGCCGAAGCAACACTGCCCATATGTGTAACTGAAGAGTATGTGTGTAACTCAGGAACCTTACGTGCTAGAACAATTCTAATTACAGATTCGGAATCAGCATACTCGATTTAGCATAAATCACAAGCTAATACCCAAGTAGCAAAATAATTGTTGACTAGTGTTATCCATGTCACATACAAATAAAGAGCAAATACAAGTTCTGCGGGTGATAACAACCACCATAGGGCTTTCGCCATATTTGACCTGTCTTCTTCTTTCAGTACTTGCTGGTATAGATTCCACATTGCATGAGGAAAACGAGGCTCTCTCCCGATGTTTTTTCTTCTGTCCATTCTTCCTACATACTTGTCTTCAAACCAATCGAGAAGTTTTTGTAGATCATCGGGTAATTCGTGACATAACTTCAAGATTGCTTCATTTATATGTTCTATAGGAATAAAAGCTAAAGCACAGACTATTTTACATTTGAAGACAATGTCCTAAAGCACAAACATGCTTTTTCATATTTTGACACAAATGAAAAACAACAACCTCTGATATATGCTCAATGGAAATGCACTTGTAAGCAATTAGAATTTGCCAATTCATAGCCATAGTTGATATTTGCTGGACTAAATCTAGGTTCGATTCTAAAAATCATGTCGAATAATTTGTCATAAGTTCCACGAACTTTATTAGGGAGCAGAGCGTATAGCAAGGGATGGACGCCCCCTTATTTCTCACATGAGATTACATAAGCCTGGGAAAAAAGAGGTGGTGCGATTTTAAAAGTACCATCAACCAAAAGAATTTCACTCATATAATAATTTCAAGTTACTTTTACGTCCAAATATTAAAATTCTACAAGAACTTTCAGAACATCTACTGTCTGCCATCAAAAGTTCTTTCGTTTGTTTTCCACCAAAAGTATAAGTTTTGAATTCTTCTGGGATAACAAGACTGGCTAAATCGATTGGGTTCATCGGGTATGATCTTACATTGTTTCTTTGTCGACTGGCAACCTTTTTTAAAGATCGATAATTCTGGCATAGCTCCTTGGCAAGCTTGAGATAAATTATGCAAGCATTCAATGCGGTCTCTCTCAATTTTTGCTGGAAAAGGATCGTGTAAATGGTCATTAATATATTTAACGATTTCTTCGTTTTTAACATAACTTCTTGATTTACAGGAATCTTTTCTTTCACACCTATAATTTTTGTTTCCTTATCCGCGCTATATCTATCAAAGACATACTCGTAGATAAAACCATCACTTTCAAATTTTGGCTTTTCCACGTTTTGATATTATATTCGCTGCCATATTTTGGGTCTAAGAAAAGTTCAATCAATGAAATACTTGAAAATTTTATAGATTTAAATAAATTAATCACTGAAGTTATTAATTTGAAACTCATAAAAACTGAATTGTATACGAGTTCTTGATATCTAAAAGGTTCAGAAAGTTTGATTGTAGGCAAGCCAGTTCATCAACTCGAAAGATGACTAAAATACAACTGAATTTAAAATTCAAAAGCATTTTCTCTTTATAAACTTCACTGCTGGAAAAATATAATCTCTCATTCTTTGTTAAATTTTATCGTTCTAAGAGTTTACATCTTGATGCTAGAAAAGGAGCAATTAATAAAATCCCTTCACATCTCTTTCCCATAAATATTTAGAAATATGGGTCGCAAACTATGTTTGAAACGAGGCCTTGTCAGTTTTTTTAGGGTACAATAAACATAGGTAGTTTATTTGCGAGCTCCATCAAAAAATGACTTAATTTATTCAGTTTAAAATAATCCATATATCCCATAAATATTTATTACAGGTCAACCGTTATCCTAAAGACAAAATACTGGATCTATTGCCATTTTTACATGGCTTTTGGGGTTGTTATTTAAAATTTATACCCCTATTTATAATTTTTTATCTTTTTTAAATCTTTGTTAAGAACATGGTATTCTAACAGTTTAAAGCACCATATTGGAAAATGACCATATTGGAAAATGACCATATTGGTCCAAAATACTGCCCCAAAAGTTTCATTTGTCCTTTCACTCTCAAATGATATATTGCTAGATTAAAGGAAATAGTAATTTCAAATCACTTCAGATTTCCCCAAAGAATTTAGTTAAACAAAAAGATACTAATAGAGAGCAAATGTCCGCCAAGGGAGCCCATTCCCCATATTTTGAAATACTTAATCGTATATAACCGGATATACTAACCAGATCTTGGTCAAAAACTAATCGTTTCCTTCTAGGCCAAGGCTCTAAACTTCATCAAATTTGATAGAAATCGGGTAATTAATTTTCGTGAAATTTTATAAACAAATTAAAACATGTTGGTGATTACATAATTTCAACAAAGTTACCTTGGCAAGAAAAAACATTTTAAAAATATTTAGAAACTCAACATTAACGTTTGCAGCTTCAAGAATATAATTTTTAATTAAAAAATAATAGGGGAAATATTTCCTAACCGGAAAAAAACTGGATCTTGGTAAAAAAAAAATAGTCGCTTCCTTCTAGGCTAAGACTCAGTTATTTGACTAGATTTAGTAGAAATCCTTCATTAGTTTTCGTGCAATTTTTTAAACAAACAAATTAAAACCTGTGGCCATTAATTAATCTCGAACAAGTTACGTTTGCAAAAAAAAAAGCCCTTCTAAGTATTTACATAGAAACTCGACATTAACACTTGCAGCTTCAATAATACTTAGTTAATAAATTAGTTAGGAAAAACATACATAACCGGATAAAACCAGATCTTGTTCAAAACTAATAGTTTATTTCTAGGCTAAGGCTCTAGTACTCTACCAATTTTGTAGAAATCAATCTACTAGTCTTTTAGTAAGTTTGAACACGAACGAACGCCGTCAAGCACATAATTTCCGACTTTCTTGTCAGAGATTTCTAACACTAACCTTTCTTTCAAGATTTTTTTTTTAAGTTGACTTTAAAAATTTTAACAAGGTGTGCGCCGAAAATGGTCCGCGCTGAAACGTCCTAGACGCTAATTCCGGACATTTTAGTCCGATGTTCTTAATTCCGTTGCTGGCAAACTCTCGGCGCCTATCATCAACATTTGGAGCCCAGAAACATTATTAACTATATTCATGATGTTTTTTTTGCTGGCACACGTGTTTAACTAACGAAGTTATCTCAATTATGAGAAGACGTTTGATATTCTACCGATAAAGGACTTTTGATGAAGTTAGAATCGCATGACATTAGGCGAAATGTATTTAAATGGATTCGAAAACTTGTTGGATGATTAAGTGCATATGTCTTAATAGCAAGAGTTAGCTGCGCGAATGACAAGATCCAAAGTAGGGCTTGCTTTATCATCAGGGAAAGCTGACAGATCACTGCGCTCAGCGCGCCGTCCACCATGAAAGGCGAGAAATAGGGTAAAATATGGGGAAAAGTTAACCAATCTAAAGGAGTCTAAGTGACCACAGGAGTTGACCTAAATTCACCTCTTTTCATTTTAAAAGCAACGAAGATTGAGAAGTTGAGGAAGTCTTGGAGGATGAAAAAATAAATAGCGGGGGGAAAACGAGGCAAAGTTGAAATAGTGATATGGTTTTCACTGCTTCTCTGCCGCATTCTATGTAGTACCCATATAAGTCCTACGATTAACTTTGCGAATGTAGAGGGGGGGAGGGGGCGAGGCATGTCCGAAGGAGAAAAAGATTAATCATAATGCCGAGCTGCACTTCTTTTGTGGCAAGAGGACAATCCGGACTTCCTCCGTTGCCTGCCGCACCCATGTAACTCCTTTTCACTACCATACTGTAGCTCCTACAGAATATCCGAGGTTGCTGTAATTGCCAGACGAAAGAGGACTATACACTTTTGCACTCTGGTCGAGTGGCTCGAAGCTCCGCTGATCTCTGGTTCTACTGAAGTTGAGTCTCATGAAATTACTACTTGAAGCATTGTAACGCAAATGTTCATAAATTAGTGATGGTACCATACTTATTGTCTTAATGAAAAATATTTAGGGAGACGCTTTTAGCAATTTGCAAACCCTTCTTGCTGCTCCGAAGTGGTCAGCGTCCTTTAACTTCGAAAGGATCACACATTCGAAAAGCGGAAGATGAAAAAACACCAGCTGACGACGGGCTTCTACACAGTCGTACTATAGATGATTACGTGCTGCCTGTGGTCAACCTCGGATCCGAAACACAGCGTAGTTGTCAAGGCGGACGGAACTACCCTCGAGATGGTGGTGATTGTTTGGTATGTTAAAGTAAGGATAGATGTTATTACTCCTTGTCCGCCATTTGTTAACCAAACACTTTTGGGATGTCTCGAATAGTCCTTTGTGGCTCTTGATGTTATTTTTATTATTCACTTGAGGAAAATATTACCAATTTTTCGGCATACAGAAAGAGTAAAATTAGTAGAAATCAATAAAACTGGATGGCTAGTATAAAAATGAAGGTTTAGTCTGACAATTTGTGATTCAATTTTACACGTGCTGTCGTCTCTCCGAAAAAAAGCGTTTTCTATGTAAAACCGAAGAGAAAACGTTTTCTTTGAGCGCGGTTTTCTGGATTAGTTAGTCCTTGAAGCATTCTCCGTTTTCTTCGAGAATTTTCTTCGTAAAAATTTTTGGACTTTGGGGATCGATCGTGGGTTTATCTGACTCTTATTATTCTCGATGATTCCTACTTCTTTAATTTGGCTGGGAGATAATTCTTGATGTATCTTCCTTTTTAACGACGATGTGACGATTCCTTCTAATTCTGATGACGTTATGACTTCTTGATGCTTCTTGACGATTTAGATGGGATGAGATGAGTTGAGACGAGTTAGCCCTTGAAGTCGTTTTCTTTCCGTTTTCCTTGACAGCGGTTTTTGAGTCGATTTCTTGAGAGTTGAGGAGGTCTTGATGAGTTGATGATTTCTTCTGCTTCATGATGACGTGATGATTTCTGGAGACGAGTTAGTCCTTGAAAGTCGATTTCCTTGAGTTGCGTTTTCTTTGAGCGCGGTTTTCTGGATTAGTTAGTCCTTGAAGCATTCTCCGTTTTCGTTTTCGGAAGCTATATTCCTTTTATCTTTTTGTTGTTTTGCATAATTGCGCTCTTTCATAAGTTCTTAATCACTAATATAATGTTGTATGAAGAAAACTGATAGATGGCTATAAAAAAAAGGCCATACCACTTTTGAAAGGGCTGGTTTGGTCCAATCTGTCCTTATAGCCTAAAATGGCAACCCCGCTAATACTATTGCACCATGCTAATTGTTATTAGAATTGAATGATTATTTGTATGATATATTCGATATATTTGTGCCCAACGTAATGATATCGTTTCTTATAAACAGACGCTGAGTGAGAAAAAGCAGCGAGAGTTTTTTGACGAGCTGCTGCCCCAAATAATTCGGCTTGCCCTCTCGCTGCCCCAAGAAGTGACGCGACCTGTGCCGCTCCTGATGAAGCAGTGCAGTGCGTCACTTTCCATATCACAAAAACAAGTAAATATGCTTTTCTATTATTTTAAATTAAATTTTTGTTTCCCATTATCACCCTAGGGATTTTCAGTTGGTTTTAAACCATAATAAAGACTAAATTGTCAGGTACTCTTGGAAGATTTATGGAAATGAAGATGCTCCGACCCCTTATGATACTCTGATTACATCGAATTTAAGCCACACATCAGGTGTAGATAGTTTTTGGATGGAGTCTCGATTCGGATCTCTTTAACAGCGGCTGTTCCCACTAAAAAATAAAGGGAATCTTAAATGTGGGTCGAGGATTGAAGGAGGAAATTAAGTTAAGATGATTTAGGAGTCGACATTATGGAAGATGGGATCCAAACTGGAGGCGAATTGAGGGCACAAACCAGCTAGAAATTTGTCATTATATTTTCACTCTCCAATTAGGTTCGAAGGGGAATTAAACAAATGAGTAAGACGGAGTTGATAGGAATTATGCTGATTTTGTCTCTCACCAAGCCCTTTTATTAATATCTGCTGAATTATTATTTATCATTGTCTCGTATTTATTAGATCGGCGTTCTCTTGGCCAATGCCTTTTTGTGCACCTTCCCATCGCGAAATAGAGCCGGAGAACGGTGCAAGTATGGCGACTTACCGAATGTAAATTTTGACTGGTAAGTTGTTTAGTACTGACAATAAAAATGGGACTTGTCATAGCACCCTTAATCAGTAGGAATGAGGGGTGAACATAAAAAAATAGAATATGGAAAATAAAAAGGTTACAATAAGTCAACTCTAAAAAGCGGGGTTTAGAGGGGGCTAGGAGTTTTCCAAAACATATTTGTAACATGGAGCACTTAACTACAAGTCAGGGATGGCGAACCTGAGGTAAATTCCGGCATTCCTTCGTTAAAATAGGTCTTCATTGAGATAGGCCTCAAGCGGCGCGAATTGATAGTGAAAACCATATTATAGGAAAGATCGGCTCTCGTCCCTCATTCATGCTCACTTTTGTCTGGATTCGTTCACAGTCGACTTCGACTCTCATTTCTCTTCCTTGGGGAAAGAGAGCGAACTATTCAAACTTCGAGTGTGTAATTAAGAGCCAGAATATTGTAGGAGAGCTGATGCTGCTGATTCTGATTCTCTATCCAGTAATTGCCGACTTATTCATACTGGGTAGGAAGCAATGCTTTCTTTGAACAACGGGGGAGGGGGGGGGCAATTTTCATAAGTTCTTCAATGGTTTTATAGGTTTAAAATTGAAGTTATTTTTAACCATTTTTAGCAATTGTTTTAAATTTAAATTTCTGAAAACCTTCTCTCCAGTCTTTTCCAAAGGCATCAAAAGAGCCACATTCAGCATAAATTCAGATGCATCTTCAACTACTTCTCCCGAATAACAACAACTGGTGAGTATACCTTTTACCCTCCCTCACAAAGGTGTCGGGTGTAACATAGGCTTTTAAAGTAAATTACCGCTATTCTTGAAGAAAGTTGAGATGTTGCAAATGCAAGCGTGAAGCAAGTCACTTTCCTATTTCATCCTCTATCACCTCCTAATACCTTTTGACTTTTGCGGAACGCTTTAGAATAATTTAGGGAAGCCCTGCAATAAAAATTAAAATACATTCATATATCTTTTCCGCACCCGGTTTAAACCATCAATAGCAGCGTTTATCTAAAGTTTATTGACAGGGCAAAAAATATCAAATAACTGTTTAATAGACCTTATAAGGTAGTTTCCGTTCACACAACTTGCATCAAACGTAACCTTAAACACATAAATTAAATGACTTTTAGTTTAAAAGTTTTAAATGAAACAATGGGTTGAAGACTATATATACCCAACAATTTTTCAAAAAATATATCCCATGTGTATAGTAAAATTAGGAGTATTAACTTAAACAGAATAATAACTACATAACTCCCGAAATACCGGTGTTCTACCCTGGTGTAGTATATCCCCATCCTCCGGGCTATTTGACCCCGTTGCTAGAATAAGACCGCCCCTCGGCTTCGGGCACCCCATAGCAATCAACAAATCACTCTCGTGGGAAATAAGGAAAAGAAACACAAACCAACCGGAGAATCTGTATCAACCGGAGTCCTTGCCAAAAGATTACGCGATAACTCGGTAATATATCACCATTACTGGCAACCAGCGTCCCCCTTCCAAGGCTCTTGGGTTGTCCTCACGATTACCTTCAAGGTTCCCCCATAATTAGGGACGACCTTCAAGAGCCCCCATAGCTCTTTTTGGAACTGCTTTTTCGTCTGATCTAATCAGCGTACTCCTAATATCTCTAAGTCCCTCGTCGATTTCTTCTATAGTCGCTTCGGTAAAATAGGCTTTCATTTCTTACATGGCTTCTGTATTTGATTCTGGTTAATGGTAAGTAGTGTAGCTATGTGGTCGCTGATCGGTATGTCAACCGGTTCGAAATAAAAATTAAATGGCAAGTTAAAGTTTGCGAGGCAGATATCTGGCTTATTTGTCGATATGCTATGTTATGTATGTAGAAAAATCTGGCCCCAGTCTTTGGAGCATTCTCCTATCCAGCATCGTTTTCAAATGCCTACCTGCATTGTTGTTTGTTTTATATCCCTTTTCCGCGCAGTGGGCGTTCAAGTCTCCCATAAAGATGACTGGGTTCTTGTTATTAAAAAGCTTAGTGAAGTTGGCAATTGGTAATCCGTCTCTTCTTGGGGGTTGGTACCCCATGACTATTTTAAGACTAATTAGTTCTGATTATTAGTTCTAGGATTCGGTTATTCCTTGGTGAGTCTTATAGTCTAGTTCCTTTTTGGTCGCAATTGTTACTCCGTTGTGTCTTTGTCTCGAAGGATTCGTTGCTACAACGTTGTAATTCCATATTTTTATTTTTTTCTATTTCTAGGTCTAATCCGTGGCCAGATATTAAAATAAAATCTGGGACTAGCTATCTAAAGATATTTCCGTATATGCATTTTTTACCTATCCAACCGTTAGTATTAATTTGAAGTATTTCCAATTTACGTTTATCCATTTTGACATTCTTTTGGGGGTTTCTGTTTGTCTCTTTAGATCTTGTTTAACGTTTCTTCTTTCCCTCGTTCTGTTCCCGTCTACACATGATTACTTCCTTTCCTTTCTGCGATAGTGATGTCGACGGGATCGGGGATTGCTGCCGCTGGGTTGATGTCTTGTGTGAGCTGGATCTTCTTTTCTTTTGAGCTTTCTTTCTGGTGACTCTAACCTCCTAGGCGGATTCTTCCGCGCTATTGTCTGAATCAGTTTCCTCAATATTTGAGACTTCATTGTTTTCGTCTTGTGGTTTTGCTTCTTCGACTAGTGCTTTTGTTGTCTTGTCACTAATCTTCACCTTAAATATTGCTGACGAGTCCACATCCCTGGGAAAGTTCATGGGTTCTAAACCGTTTTATTTGAGCATTCCGTTTAGGGTATTCGCCTAGCTCCTGGGGTTGGCAATGTTCATTATATGTGAGTGCAAAATACAGGTTAGTATTTTGACATTCAATGTTCCGTCTATGCTGAGTTGTGTTTGCGTCTTGTAGTTGTTTGCTGTAGTTTTTGTCGCCGGGGCGTATGCCATGTTCTTCTGTCCCTTCTATCTTTCTTTGTTCTCCTTCCTTTTTATTATGTCTTTCTTTTTTGGGCATGAAATCGCCATTGTCCGATGTGGTTCTCCACAGTTTATGCACTGTTTGGTCGTACTCTGGCATGATCGGTGGGTGTGCCCCTCTCTCCCGCACTCCGAACATATCATGAGGTATTTTTTTAGGACATTCCGCAGTTATGTGGTCTTCCATTTCGTAACAACGGAAGCATATTTGTATGTTGATAAATGCATCTCGCTGGATGTTGGTTTGCGGGATCCTAGTACAGAATACAATAAGTCCTTTATCCATGATTTGCGTAGCCATGTCGGTGTTTTCGCAGACGATCTTAAACACGTGAGAGTGATATCTGAATTTTATTATATCATGAATTTTCAACCACGGTTGATTCGCTTCCAACTCCTCCTTAATATCCTGAGGAGTGTTCATGCCTACCCATGGCTCAATATTCCTGCATACGACTGATCTATTAGCCTTGATCTGTGGAAGGGTTTTTGTTTCAAGGTCAAGTTTGTTGAGTGTGATGCTGCCCGCAGAGGATAGGAGTTTCTCGACATCCTTGTTTTCAGGGCAGATCACGATGAATCCTGTCGGGACATCAAGACACTTAATTAGTAAGATTTGCAGGTCAATAAATATCTGTTGGGCTACTTGTTGTGGTGTCCTCTTCCTTCCGTTGGGCTTGAGTCTCACGGGGAGCCTTTTGATGAATTCCATTTTTGGTGTCGTTAATGGGGGGGTTAATCCCCCCTCTTTCCTACTCTGTAAAAAAGTGACAGAATCTAAGAGTCTGAACCCTATTGTGAGTGTACCTATTAGTGCCTTAAATACCTGCCTATAACCGCACTCCGCAACCCTCCTACCTTATTGGGCCTACTCTAATAGGCGCCTCTCCAAGGTCTCCGGCTCGTGTCCTTAAGGGACCCCCTTCTTCGCGCCCCCTATCAGGGGTTCCTTCCGGGGTTTACTATACCGTACTACCAAGGAGGTTAGGGTGCAATGAGGGTTGCGTTATGTTGTGAAGTGATGAAAAAAGCGTGAGTAAAAAGCGCGAAGTGTGGATAGTACCGTCATGGGGGGGAACTACCCCGTGCTTAGCCACAGGAGGTCTCTCTATTCAGACTAAACACGCATTAATATTGGGTGCAGGGACATGGAAAAGGTTATTTGTGCAAAGTTAATACGAACTCGCGTAATTAAACCTCCACAAAACTTTACCTCCTTTATCAGGGAAAACTTTACTAGAGCGTAAAGAGAGAAAAACAACTGATAATCTGAGCCTAGGGAACCGCCATTAGTAACAGTGTTCGAATGCCATTGTATATTAAAGATATTTTACTACCTCCCATTCATTGAGAACTCACTTTTGTTTGACTTTACAGAACCTGTTGGAGTCGTTACCTTTAGCCGTTGCTCTTTCCCGCAATTTCCTGATTTTCGTTCCTCTTCCAAGTCACTGTCAGGACTCAAGTTAGAAACGAACGGGGTGATTGAAGAAGCGGACAACCATCTTCAAATTGATTTTGCCGATAGGTTGGTATCGACACTAATTTCCACCTCAATTATAGAAGTCTGTTCTTACAACGCCACTCCACTTTACTAAGTGTCACTTTATCTGACATCGACCCAAACCCACTTTATCTGACATTGATCCACCATGGTTAGGCTCCGATGCTATCACCGCTCCAAAATTAAACACACTTGCACTGCACCCCCTTGACCAGCACAGACATGTACACTCACTGCCAGCGTGAACCACACACAGTTCGACACATTCTCACCATAATAAAGACTTTCACACCCAAGAAAAAGCTACAGATACACGGCGTGCTTGATGTTTGGGAGAGACCTCTCTGGCCATGGGAGTTCGCCGAAGCGGCTGGCCTCGGGCACGGACCCTGACAGGGACAACTTAAGTGAGAACTGTGGTGGTGGTGTTTGTGAGAGGCAAGGTCAATACCGCAGTGATGTAATCTGTGCGTCGAAGAATGTAAACGCTTACATGCGTTAACAGAGATGCATGGCTGGGAACCACCCACTCTATAATACAGGATTACGTCAAATAGCTCCAGGCTGAAGGATGTCCGAATGGATAAAGCACCTCGCCCGGTACACTCAGGAACACCAGGAGGTTGGTTCGCATCCCGCTACTTCTCAAACGACTTTTTTTTTTATTTATGTCCTTTATTCCATGCTACGCTTCACACCCCAGTGACCCTTTGCGATCGATGCACCAAAATGACATGACCCGTCAGGAAGGTACTCTGTGTAGTGTGTATCCTATTTCACTTGGTATCCGAAGGAGGTGCGCGTCCTCCCAGCCTGAGTGCAAATTAGGGAGGCTCTGTGTCTGGGTTAACTTGAACTCTATAATGAGGCCTAGAAATTTGTTGGTGCGCTTTCCCCTCGCCCACACTCAGCACTACTTTGCCTTTTTATTATTATTAGTAGTATGTTATTAATATTATTTAATATTATAAGTATTATTTATTATTATCATTATGGTTCTCCACTCATCCTGGAATTACCTAGCACCAGGGTATGATAATATAATAGGTGATCACCCACCCTACTCGTTAGTGGACCCGCCTATCTCTACTCTTTATTACGTACCCTCCCTCCTCTTTCCACACTTGCTCTCCTATCCACAGAGGTTCTGACTGCCCGGCGCACTTTCGTCCTCATGAGCCTTAGTCGAGTGGTCTTGTCTACCGTGAGGTCCCTTCCTGCTGCGAGGGCCGAAAGCTCGCTGCCTAGGACAACTATTAGTTACGGGGTGTGCTGGGCCATCGATTCTGCTTACTTTCTCCCCGTACGCATATAAGGTGGCAACGACGGCACCATCCCTTATGGTCAAAGTTCCAGGACAATTTCGCCTAAATAGCGGGCCGGGTTGACAAAGCCCTTCAACGTTGAACCGGGACCGATTATATCAATATTTTTTATCCTATTGAGACCTTTCTCTTAACCTCCCCATTCATAGGGAAGTTATAGTATCTACTTTCCATGAGGACCCTTTTTTAGTTTTTAAATCTAATAATGGTGATAATTCAGGGCAAGAGTGGGAAAGCGCATGGAGATCGGCCTCCAAGCATGGCCTCTTCCTCTCTAGGTGTCGAGGAGGATGGGGAAATTCAAGGCACCTCTTTGACCAAAGAATTGACTGTGATGGAGACTACCGCGAATGGTATCTGTGATGCCTTGTGGGGGATGGCCACACGGAGCCCCTTCCGGAGATGGACAGGGTCACGGAGGTGACCCAGCCCCAGACGGCAAAATCTTCCATGGGGGTGGACTCGGGTTCGGTGTTTGGCACCGAACCCGAGTACGCCCCTATGCAAGCTTCTTCTCAGATGGCTCGGGCCTCCTTCCCTGGCTGCTGCTCCTCGGACAGCTAAGACCTTCTCCATCTCTGAGAAGAATCTTGATGAAGTCGGTCCACCCGGCCTAGGTGCTCCTTCCGGCGGCGGAGAGAGGCGGGTTCATTCCCCACCACCCTCGCTTAAAAAGAAAAACAAGAAGACTAAAGGTTCCTCAAACCCTGCGGGGCTTCGAGGATTGGTGTTTCTGCTGCCGTTTCAGCTAGAGACCAGGCCAAGATCGGACTTCCATCCCCTGGCCGCGTCCGAGTGGAGGTGTTCGAGACCAAGAACAAAGTCACAAGTGCGCTGAGCGGATGCTCGATTACGTTATGGCTCCTCATTGAGAGACTACCTGGCATTTTCTAGCCCGCTGGCTTCAAACGCTTTCTGGCAGCATATTGGCTAAGGGCAACATGATCCTTCAGAGAAGAGCATTAGCTAGCTTGATTGGTAGAGAGCAGAAGGAGTCCCGTTTCTCGGACGGGACCCTTCTGGCGAATGCGTCAGATTCATCTGAAGCGGCCATGATTCGTGCCCTTTGGAATGTTAATGTCATTCCAGTTAGTGTGACGCCGCACTCTACCATGAACTTTGTAAACAGAGTGGTTTACGCGAGGGAACTTGTGATGAGAAAACAGGAAGGGTCCTTGAGACCCACCGCTACTCTCTTCGTCACGTTCGACCATGAAAGGTTCCCGTCTCTGCGTGCCGGTTGGTATCGCTACTTTTGAAGGAATTCGTGCCAGTGCCGCAGAGGTGCTACTACTGTCACCCTTTGGCCATACAAATGTCTGCGGTAAACGTGCAAATCTGTTTTCCCCGAAGCCTGTGTAATTTGCTCCAAGGCTGCACACGATAAGTCCAAATCGTGTAAGGCCAAGTGTGTCAATTGCGGAGAGCCGTACCCCGCTTCTTCTAAGCAATGTGATGCGTATCTCTTTGAGAATGAAATACTGGCCGTTTAGGCTACGGATAGTCTCATTTTATGGGGCTATGAACTTGGTCCTGGCGCGCCCAGCGCTGCCTGGAACGTCTTATGCTTCAATTAAAAAAAAATATCACCCTCTGCTCCTGGCCCCTCCTGACATATGAGCACGTTTGTTTTTGAGCCCATTCTGAACCATTTTGCGGGTTCTACTCACCACGGGTGTTTCTCTGATAGAGCTGACTGTACAATGGGCTCACACCGAGCCTCAGCTAAAACCAGCCCCCCATCCCATCTCTCACAGCGTGACCGGTTACCCCAAGGCGAAACGGCTGCGCGCCTACATCGAGTCGTTAAACTCAGTGCAGCAACACCCCGAAGATGGTCGTAAAGCCGTCTTCCGAGCTTCTTGAGCTGTCCCCCGAAAGGAGGACACCACCCCCGATAAGTCTTCGATGGCAACAGCGCCCGCAGACGGCCATTCTCGTTAGGCGCCCTGCATCTCCTGCGAGATAGGTCTGGGGACCATATTCTTTCAATGGAATTGCTGCAGACTCTAGCCCAACTGAGAGGAGCTGCGGATGCTCGTCTCCTCCCGTTCCCCGTTAGCAATCTTTTTGCAGGAGACCATGCTTGATACGTCCTTCCTTCCCACCCCCTCCGGGAGTATAAGGGTTTTGCGACCCCACCATTAAATGTGGATGAGTCAGGGCTCAAGCTGTGAAAAAAAATTAGGGGGTGGGGATGGTGAATTTTATCATATAAAGACACAATTTGTGCTGATAACCGCACAGAGAACCAACAGTGTACCGTACTTTTTGATGATTGTAACCACTAGGATAATTTACTTTTAAGGTACCTCTTCGTTGGATTGCAGTTATTCAAAAAAAGTAAAAAAGCCCCCAAATCAATCTTCTAGTTGATTATTCACATGGATCAGTTGATGATAATTATCAGTTATAATAATTAAACTTGTTACATTTAATGGGTATGTTTTAATTGTGATTAATTTAATCATTATGTACAAAAAAAAACCTTCATGAAAGAATGGAGGATTGAGAAAAATACATTGATTTATCATTTTATTGCAGTTCAAGTATGTTAAAGTCCCCAAGTTTGTTTTTGAATAGGTCATCAAATGCTAGTTAAAACTGCTTACAAATATAAATATATTTCAAGTATATACAGTACAGATACTGCAAAAGAGGATCAGTCTTGTCAATGGCTGGTTAACATGTCATCAAATGCTAATTGAAACTACTTGCAAGCATTAATATGAAAAAGTATAATTTAAAAATGGACCAGTCTTGTCAATGGCTGACTAATCCACTATCTCTCATCTCACAGAAGTTTCCAAAGATTCCCATAGTCATTCTTTTTGTTCTTGTTTCTGGCCTTTGGATCATTAGCTAAGCAATGGCTTTAAAGCCAATACTTGACATACACATCTGATCTGAACTTTGTAAATGGTGGACCAACACACTAGATGTAAAACAAGGCTGACATGTTTTTAACCTCTAGGGAGCTTCTACTACTTGAGGTTAAAATGTTCATTTGACTAAACCCACGTTCACAGTCAGAGGTGGAGATGACTAGTGTGTTCACTGCTTGGAAGAGGGGTTTAAGCTCTTCTGGTGCTGGTGTATCCTTTCATCAGTTTTGAATCTAATCGTGTCAATGTATTCCCTCATCTATCCCTGAACCTGTCTACTAGAAAGCGCTGATATTTTTCCTTGTTTTTCTGTTTACCCGACAGCAACCAACCCATTCTCGTCTCAATACTAGCAGCCAAGGAATTGAAAAACTGTTCAGGATTTATTTCTCCGCTGTGCCTTGAGTTTTTTGTCAGATCCACACCTTTAAAAACTATCAACTCCCCTGCTATCTGAGCCTCTTTTGTCCTTGGTTTAGGTTGCTCTGCCATGGACTTAAGCACACTGACCTGCCGAATGAGACTTACTTCGGCCTTAGGGAGTGTCATGTTTTGGTATTGAAGGGAAATAGAATATTCAGACAGCTCTTCTAAAGCGTCATACATGATGCCTAGATTCTGGACAAAAGTCGTATTATAGAGGCGGTTTGCTAAACCACTGAGCTGCTTTGAAGATCAACTAACGCATCAGAAAAGTGCTTGTGGAGTGCTGAGTACTGCTGCCATGCAACTTTGATGGTCCTGGAACTCACGGGACTCAGCGCCCCGTCCGGCTCCAGCTCAATCTCTTTTTATTCTTTCTGACAGCCTGCGTTTTTACCCTACTTCCTCACTCTCCCTACAAACTCTCGCACAACTTTCTCTGGTCAGCTTCTAATTTCACAGGGTAGACACCGACCAGCTTCCTCTCACCCAACTATCCCGGATCCGGGCTTAGAGGGGAGGGGACAGCCGTCCCTCACTCCTGATCTCCGGTCTTGGGGGTGGGTTTTTAACAACTTGCTTCATCCCCACCCACACTTTCCTCACATCCCCTTTCTTTCTCCTTTCAATCTGTATCGATTTTACGCCCAACCAAAGGGACTGGGACTCTAAACTGATGAAGGGCTGCCTGGCTACTGGGCGGAAAGATGTGGTCCTTAATGGCGGTAGCTGGTTTGGCCGGCCCCGTGTTCACTCCACGCAGTAGCCCCCTCCTCGCAGAGCGGGCTACTGCGTGGAGTGATTAGCGTTTGCGTCCCGTGTAAACTAGTCACCATGCCCAATGATGAAAATCTGAAAAAAAAACTTTCTCTGCACTTCCCGTTCACCACCGACGGAGCCGCCCTCGGGTAGCTCTACAGTAGGAAATGAGGCTCCACCCCCCTTGCACGATCTCAGGGGACCATCCTAACCTGTCTTACTGGAGAGAAGGCTTACTCTTCTCCTATGTTTATCGGTGCAGGGAACTCCCCCTCATCCCCTTCTTTGGACTCGCCCTTGAGTGACTCCCTCTTACTAGCGGCAGCCCCCCCCCCCTTTGCTTTCCAAGGTGACTGCCAAGAAAGCACGCAGGCGGCCGAATATTGACCGCTCCAGCTTGGACGGGCTCGATAGTGCCAACTTAAGGGAACGAGGAACTACAGGGCGTGTTGAACCGTGCCCTACAAAGTCCCCTGATGGATGCCGTTCGCTGGCCCAGCACAGAATGTAAGGTACTTCGAAGGGGACCAGGGATGTCTTAGGCGGGGGGGGGGGGGGGAGATGGCTACATGGAGGCGCCCCCACCTGAGATTGACATGATTCTTGAGCTGACGCAGCCACAGACGGTAGGATCTTACATGGGGTCGAACCCCATGTGGAGGTGCAACTACTGTCACCGCTTCGGCCATACTCATCGGACGGCTCGGGTCCACGAGGTCTCACAATGAGAGGAGGGATCTCCTCCCTCGGCTGGTGCTCAAATGACAGGCAGGGATCTTCTCCATTTCAGAGAAGGATTTCGCCAAGGCCAGCCCATCTAGCCTAAGGGCTCCTACCGGCGGAGGAGAGAAGCGGGTTCATTCCCCAGCCTCCTCTCATAAAAAAAACAAGAAAAAGACGAAGGAGACTCGGGGCTCCTCTTCCTCCGCGGGAACGGACGGGTCTGCTGCCGTTTTGGTTACCGACCAAGTCAAGATCGGCACATCCGTCCCCGTTTCTTCCCCTGGTGGAGAGTCCCAGACGAAGAACAGAAGTGCGCAGACTGGAGCCTCGATTACGTTGGGGCCCATTTTTTTTTAGCCCGCTTTCTTCATACGCTTTCTAGTTATTCGGCCCACTGATGACAGTATATTGGCCAAGGGCAACAACATGTTCCATCAGAGAAGAGCACTAGCTACTAGCCTGATCGGCACAGAGCCGAAAATGATCCGTTTCTCGGACGGGAGCCTTTTGGCGAATGCGTTGAATCCCTCCGAGGCGTCCATGATTAGTGCTCTTCGGACACTTAATGGCACACATGCGAGTGCGACTTTGCACTCTACCATGAACTTTGTGAAAGGAGTAGTTTATGCGAGGGAACTCGTTGGCTACTCCATAGATGACATCACCTTAGAGCTGGTCGACCATGGGGCGGTCAAGCTCTAAAGTGTGATGAGAAAACAGGGAGGGGCCTCGAGACCCACCCCTACACTCTTGGTCACGTTTGAAGGTGCAACTACTGTCACCGCTTCGGCCATACTAATCACTTCTGTAGACTCGCAGGGTCGGGGCTACCCGAAGTCTCGGTAAGTTGCTCCAAGGCCGCGAACGATAAGTTCAAATTGTGTGTGGCCAAGTGTGTCATTTTTTTTTCATTGTGGTAACCCATCTGGCGACTGGACTGCCTACTTGAGCAGGGGTCGCCGTGCACAACAGCCTACTATTAGGCTATATTAAAAAAAACAAATAACAATAATTAAATAACATATAACGATAAAAAAGGAGAAAGGCTAAAAAAAATAAAAACTAGAAAAATAAAAAGGAAGCGTGCTCCAGGGTCAGGGGTAGGCCCGCCTCCCTCCGGCGCAGGAACATGCGACATACAAAAATAGTTCAAATCAAGTGAAGTTGGGCAGCCTCCTCCCAAAACATAAAGTTCACAAGTCGGTGTGCACGAACTCGTGCCGAGTACAAGGAATAAGCGGTAGCGACCCCGCTCGTCCCGCTACAGGGATATGTGACGTGCGTGGAGATCACCCAGACTGGGACATTAAGCAAGAATGTGCCCAACAGTCTGGGGGACAACGCAGTCTTCACAGTATGTCGCAGGCGAGCGCTCCATCAAATGGTGTTGCGTCCCGCGAGTGTGTCCAATTCGGAGACGACAGAAAGCAACCTGAAACCGTCACGGCATTGGGATGGGGGGGGGGCATGGGAATGGTCGCGGCGCAATGGCACGTAACTTTAAGTTCCACTCGACCATCTCCCATCATATTTCCTAAGCAACTCGGAGAGCTGCCCGTATTCCTGCCATGTAATCGTTGTGAGGAAAAGCGAAACACTTGTCTGCTAGCCCAGTCCTTGCGAAATCTTTGGCGCCATCATCGTCGCACTCATTCCCCGCAATTTCTACGTGTCCAGGAACCCAGCAGAAGATAATCTTGACATCCACCCGGCTCGCCAAAATCGTGGCGTCACGGATATCGCGAACAATGGATGCGGTGATTCCAAATCCTCGAGAGTACTAATCACAATCCGGTCTGGGAACAGGGCACGTCGCGTAATCTCCCGTACCGAGTGATGTATTGCTACCAGCTCGGCCGTGAAGACACAGGCAGCGCCCGGTAGAGCCCTGCTGAATTCAAACAGAAGGGATAGGGTGTGGAAGCCGACCTCGTCTTGGGACTTGGAGTCATCCGTATACACTGGCACGGTTCCACCTTGACACGAAGTGTGTGTCAAAAAGGCCGAACGCAATACTCCCATCGCTGTACAAGCTTTGGGAGCAGAGGTGTGGCGAAAATAGTCAAAGGTGCTACTCTCCAGGGTGGCATCCTGGGAACAACCAGGGGCGGCACTGGACAGAGAGCTATACCTTGCTCTCGAAGGAGTTTCCTAGCCCTAAACCCAAAGGGGTTAGTGTATGACTGGCCTCTCTCTGTGCATAGGCACCGTCGAGATTTGTTGCCGATGCAGTGATATCTGTTGGCGACAGAGGGAGGCACCGGGCTCGCGCCTACAGGCGAATGATGCACTGTGTACAACGCCTAGCCTAGCATCGACAAGTAGGCTCTCAATGGGGGAAGTGTGGAAGGGACCAGTCGGCAGGCGAAGGACGGTGTGGTGGAACGAGTCCACCTTCCGCAATACACGCTCGGCTGCGGATGCATAAAACTCTCATCCGTAGTCGAGCTTCGAACGAACAAAGGATCGATAGAAAAGTAAGGCAGTAGCCCTATCAGCACCGGGGGCACTAAAGGTCACGGAACGAAAAATATCCATGGAGCCAGTACAAGAATCCCTAACACTGTGAATATGAACTTCACAGATGAGCCGCCGGTCAGATACAAGACCAAGGAAACGGCGCTAGTCGCCAACTTACAGGCGTACCCCGTTGAGAAACAATTCTGATTCAAGGTGGAGCCGCGGATGGTGGCAAAAATGCACCACCTATGTCTTGGCCAAGGAAAACCGAAACCTGTGCGCTTCAGCATAGCGAGAAACGCGGTTCAATGCCTGTTGAAGTTGATGATCCAGAGTTGGCATCTGGGCCTCGGCAAAAGACACCGAAAAGTCGTCCACGTAGAGCGTAGCAATATAATCTTCCGGCAGCACCGAGGCGATGTCTTTGATGATCAGGGTAAAGAGTTTGACACTTAAGATACTTCCCCTCGGGACACCCTCTTCTTGATACATTGTGCCTGGGAGTGCTCCCCACCCCACCCGTACGCTGAATTGACGATCTCACAAAAATGCAGATATAGAGATTGGTAGGCGTCCCCTCGCCCCCATCGTGTGGAGTGTCTCCATGATATCGTATCGCCTTGTAGTATCATATGCTGTCTCCAGATTTAAAAACACGGTGACGTAGTGCTGTCTACCAAGGAAGGTCTTGCAGACGGCATTTTCCAGTCGGAGCAAAGAATCCGACGTGGAGTGGAACTTGCGGAAGCCGCACTGCGCAGAAGACAGATGGCATCCACAGTCCAGAAAAAAAGCTAATCTAACATTTACTAATTTCTCCATCAACTTGGACACGCAGGAGGTTAGAGAGATTGGGCGGAAACCGGCAGGGGTAGAGTGATGTCTCCCCAGTTTACGAAAAGCGAGCACAGTAGCGATTCTCCTGGAATATGCGAGGATACCCTCTACACAGATAATGTTGAACAAATCTAGCCGAAAGGCCATGCCTCGCTCTCCAAAGTGTCGAAGCATGGCGTACGAGACATCGTCTGGACCAGGGGTGGTGTCCGCGCACAAAGCAAGAGCGGAACGCGACTCACTCAAAGTAAACCTGTCTTTGAAGGGTTCTACTCCTCTGGAGTTAAGGTCCAGTCGGCGGCCTTCCGCGACATAACGACGCGCATTTAATGCTGGCCTAGCAGCATCCCGGCTAGAGAATGCGGTCGAGAAGGATTCCGCCACGGACGCAGGGTCCGAGATTGCGGTCGCAATTTCCTGGAAAACGAGAGGGGGGGGTCATGCGAGAACTTGCCTCGAATCCTTTTGACTTCCACACCTCTGTTAGAGGGGTCTTCTTATTAAATGAAGACACGTATGCCCGCCAAGGAGAACTGCGGGCGTGCTTCCAGATATACCGGAACCTAGTCCTAGCCCTAGCTCGACGAAATTCACCAACAGTGAAGTCGTTTGGGCGGTGCTTATAGCGCATGTAGGCATAACGCTTCTGTTTGAGAGCCTTCTCACCCTCAGCTAACCACCACGGGAGCGGTCGCAGTGCAAAACGGGCAGACCTTCTAGGAATAGTAGCTAGGTCCACGGCGATGAGGTTGCCGGAGAAGAACTCAACAGCCTAATTTACCGGCCTAAACAACTCAACTGAGACAGAGAAATCAGTCTTTTCCTGAAATGCGGACCTCCGCGCCCGCGCCAAACACCACCGGCGCGGACTTTTGGGCGGCAGCGGCCCATAAAATGATATTTGAATGTGGAAGCAAACATTACCATGGAGGTCATCGACCCACCCACTTACTCAAAATCAGGATGTGCATCCGGAGAGTACAAAAGATAGATCGAGACAGGAAGGAAAATGAAGCGGTTTTCAGGCAGTGATGCGTAAACTCATCCACATTTAAGACGCCTATCTCCAGTTCGTTGATCAGTCTGCAAGGACTTGCCCCTGAGATTAATCGATTAGTCAACCGTTTAGATCTCCGAGCAAGACAAAGGGCCTCTGCTGACGGTAGAATGTACGCGGAAATAACAGTATACCTCCTATCCAGGTGCAACCGCATAACTACTGCCTGAAAGGAGGTATCTAAAGCGAGGAGAAGAACGGAGACATCACCCCACCACCACAGCTCGTGGTGGTGGTCTCGCAAAACTCTTATATCCCAAGAGGGTGGTTAGGGGGCACGTGACTAGCATAGTCTCCTGCAAAAAGATAGCTAAAGGGGGACGGGAGGAGACGAGCCTCCACAGCTCCTCCCAGTTGGTCCGGAGTCCGCGGCAATTTCATTGAAGGAATATGCCATCCAGGCCTAGCTTCGAAGAGATGCGGGGGCCCTCTTCAGAGAGAAGACCTTCACTGGAATAGCCGTACGCTTCCCGGAAGCTGAATTCCGGGTGCTGTTGTCCACACAACGTGCTGAAGTCGCTGTCTCCTTCGATGACATCAGGGAAGGTTGGGCTCACCATACGAGTCTTTTCCTCCCTCTCCCTCTAAACATTAGGCAAGTGGGGTGGCTTGGGAGGCGGGGGTCTCTCTTTTGGAGGATCCACCGTCTCTGAGCCACCAAGCTTACCATTGGGTGTGGGCGAAGGAGCCGAAGCTCCTTTAGTGCTCTCCTTTCGGGGGGCACCTTTATGATGGCCTCACGAGCATCTTTAGGGGTATTGCCTCCTGTGAGTAGCTGATCTCGACAGACGTCAGTCATATCCTAAGAACTTTGGGTTTAGGGCTAGGAAACTCCTTCGTGAGCTAGGTATAGCTCCTGGGCCGGTGCTCTCGGGGCATTGGAATCTCGCATACTCTGGTTCGCGATATCCATGACGCCACGGTTTTGGCAAGCCGGGCGGATGTCGATATTATCTTTCCCTGGGTTCCGTTATATATATGAATTGCGGGGAATGAACACGCCGATGAGGGCGCCAAAGAGTCCGCGATGACTGGGTGTCCAGACCAGCGTTTCGCTCTACCTCACATCGATTACATGGCAGGAATACGGGCTGCCCCCACCCCCTAGCGGCCCGGCAAAGAAGATGGGAGATGGTCGAGGGGAACCTAAAGTTACGTGTCATTGCGCCACGACTGTTCTCATGTACCTACCCCCCAATGCCGCGACGGCTTCAAGTTGCTTTCTCTCGCCTCTGAATTAAAGACCTCGCGGGACGCACGCGATTTGAGGGAGCGCTCGTCTGCGCCTTACTGCGACGACTGCGTTGTCGCTACCTCTTGTCCCTTGTACTCGGGACTGTTCGTGCACACCAACTTTCGGACTATACGACTTTTTGAAGGAGGCTGCCCTCCTCCACTTTATTTGACTGCTGCGGGTCGCATGCTCCTGCGCTGGGGGGGGGAGCGGACCTACCCCCGACGCTGGAGCGCGCTTCCTTCTTAGATTTTTATTTTTGTTTTTGGTTTTAGTCTATGATCTTTTTTCCTTGTTATTTGTTTTTCAATATATCCTAGTGGTAGATTGTAGTGAGTACGGCGATTTTTGCCTAAGTAGTCATTCGCCAAATGGAGTTCCTAAAAAAAAAATCGAAATACTGGAAATCATTAATCCCTGCAGTTTGCTCTACAGAATTTTCTACACTCAGCCCAAGCCGGTGGTTCATGCTGTGCCGCACTATTACGTTGGGAAACTTTTCTATAATTTTGGTTGCAACTCCTGATTTACTTCCAAGCATGACAGAAGCTCCATCCGAAGCAAAACAAGCTAAGTGCTCGTTCATAATAGCTTCAGTGAAGCCATGATGTGCCACGGTAGTCATCACAGCATGATATATTCCATCAGCATTGGTAGCAGAAAGCTCAACTAGATAAAAAAAATGTTAGTGGTTCCTCACTCATACCTAGGCTTGCTTTAATATATATTATCATGACTGATTTTTTAAGGTCACTTGTGGATTCATCTATGAGAACTGAAAATTCCGATGTGTCGGCTGATTATTGGCCAGGACCATTCTGAATGCAAGGTTCTTCCCATGTTAAGTCCATTCATAACTTGGAGATCACTATCAATTGGTAGAGAAATACGCGATCAGTACTTAAGAAGTGATCCCTCTGCGTATCTGCAATCAAAGTTTCCATTCTTTTGCCATTTCCATGGTTTTCACAGCTGCCTCATGATAATCTGACCTTCTATGCCCGTGTATCTTCTTCGGAAGAGACTGCAGCTGTGCCGCTCTGGTAGCACCATAGGCTGTCACTCCTACTTTCGACCACTCATCAGCAATATGCCCCTGACTCCCACTTGCAATTGGAGCGGTTTTTATTTTTTGGCAAGTTAGACAAACAAGTTTTTTTTGTTTTGGCATATTAGCCATGGATATAGTTTGTGTTTCTCTCTAATCATGTTAGATGTTCAGCATTCAGGGACATCATGCTCATTGAGGCGCTCTCCTTGGTTACTTGGGCCATCAGAATCTGAGATGCTGGCTTTTTCTGCGCTATCTTGCCCTGCTGCTTCATCCTCTTTTCTTCTTTCAACTACAAAAACAAAACATCTATAATGAACTAATTTCCTTCTTGTCCCGTAACAGTAATGAGCTGCATTAGGCCTAAAGAACAGTGTCTTGACCCAGTATGTAGAATGATCAAACCTGTTTCTCCTTCAGCTCTTTGCTCTCCTGTTGTGTCATGTCCTGCTTCCTGATCGTGGTTTTATTCTATGCGAGGAAAAGGTTTTGTTAGAATGACTGAGCAGACTTCTTATGCAAAAACGTGTGAATACTCTTCTTGCTGATTTTTAAGTCAAGCTATTTTCTACCCAAAAGTCTAACATTCAAATTTGGATTAAATAAGAAAACTGAAGATAAAATATGGGCTGATAACAAACAGCTTTGGGGCAGAAAATGGGAGTGGCTTGGCTTTCTTTAATATCACTATTAAATATTCATATAACAAAATATTCTGTGAGTCTCTAGAGATTAATAGAAATGCTGGGAAAGAGTTAAATTATCTGAAAATTAGTACTGGTATTTATTTACTGGTATTCATTCTCCGAATCTCTAGAGATTAATAAAAATGCTGGGAAAGAGTTAAATTATCTGAAAATTAGTACTGGTATTTATTTACTGGTATTCATTCTCCGAATCGACTCTAGATCCTCTTTTCCGGACAGAATATTCTTCGTACTGGGCTTCATCTATGGAGAAAACAGCAGTGGCCAAATATAGATTATTAACTTTTAGGTTACTTTCAAAGCAGTGACCAGATTTTAGGAGACTATTACATTCAGTACATATTACTTACTACCATCCATGCCAATTATCTGCCTAAGTGCTCTGATTGCACTCTCATGACTAACAAAATATTGTTTGAGTGTCCAGATAGGGCTGTGATAAACAATCTTTTTGGTAGTCCATTAACACAAAAACAACATTTGCTTCACAATTTTTATTCTACAACCACTATTTAGTTCAACCTTTTATTCTACAACCTCCACCCCTACCAGATATTGATAGAAATGCCCCAAAACTACACTTAAATTTGCTGGAAAATAATTAAATTATCGTAAAATTCATAGAAATCAAACCTTCAATTTTGTTAGCCTTTAAATCTGCAGATCCCCTCAACGGGCCTGCATCTTCTTGATGTTGGGTAACATTATCATCTGGAGAAAAAAGCAGTGGCCATTTAGCTAACGTTAGCTACTCAAACTCCCCCCAAAAGCAGCATGCAAATGCCTGCGCTCTGGTTGTTCCCTTCCCCTTTTCAATATAATTATCTGATAGTGACACTTGCTAGCCTAGTGAATGAAGTTCATGTTTAAGCGAAATTTTAGCCAGCTACGTGAGTTGACGTTAGTAAGCTGTAACTAGCTAACGTTAGCTAGCTAGCCAGCTAATAACCTCATGGAAAGAGAAAAACATAGCTTAGCTCCAAATTAACGTTATTGCTTATGTACAGAGCTTCCACCTTTGCTAACTAAAGTAATGATTCATGACTTACCTGTTGTGTTATTTCTTGACTTTTATAAAAGTTTCTCAAATCGAGCTGCCGTGATCTCTTGGCCATGATGAATGCTGGTAACGTGAGCTCGCTCTGCTGTGCAGGTCAATCAAAGAAGCACCAACTGCATTACAGCGCTCTGGTGCCCTTTATTGGGTTTTCATATTATAGCCGGTCTGAATTTGCAAAAAAAATGTTTTTGCATGCGGCCTCGCGGTCATTCGACCGTATGAATGTGCGCAAATCTTAATGTCGAAATAACATCAGAAATACCATGTTTGTTGATGAAATCACATTAGTGATCATTTTCCCATTCAAATATCATTTTCTTGTCTTGATTTTGGGTTGGAGGTAGTCGATGACCTCCATTGTAGTCATTATTTTCCCATTCAAATGTCATTTTCTCTACCGCTCCGCCTGAGAGTGCCCCCCTCCCCCTTTCTCGGTGGTGCTTGGCGCGGGCACAGTGGTCCGCATTTCAGGAAATGACTGATTTCACTATCCCAGTTCTGGAATTTAAGTCGGTGGATGAGGCCGTTGAGGTGTTCTCCCTCCGGTAACCTCATCGCCATGGGTCTAATTACTATTCGTAGAATACCTTGCCTTTTTGCACGCTGGACACGGAAGTGTCCAGCATGCAAGAAGGGTTATGCTTACGCGCTATAAGCGCCGCCCAAACGATTTTTACTGTGTGTGAATTTCGTCGAGCTAGGTATGTTTCGAAGCACGCTCACCGCTCTTACTAGCGGTCCTACGTGTCTTTATTTAACCGGAAGAACACTCTAGTAGACGTGTGGAAGTGAGTCAAACGGATTCGGAGCAAGCAGGATCCATCCCAGTCTTCAGTAGAATGGGAGGACAACAATATCGGACACCACGTCCGTGGCGGAGTCCTTCGCGAACTCTTTCTCCTCATTCTCTAGCCGGGATGCTGTTCCGCTAGCATTCAATGTGCGTCGTGTTATCGCTAAAAGCCGCCGACTGGACTTTACCTGCAGAGGCGGAGAACCCTTTAAGGACATGTTTACATTGAATGAGTTGTGTTTCGCTCTGGTGCGTGCGCGAACACCGCCCATCGTCCAGACAATGCCTCAACGCCTAGGTGAGCGAGGTACTGCTTTTATGGTAGATTTGTATAATAGGATTTGGACAGAGTGTTTCCTCCCAGATTCCTGGCGAATGGCTACTTTTCTCGCTTTTCGCAAACCTGGGAGAGATCATTCTACTCTAGCTGGTTCCTCCCAATCTCTCTAACCTTCTGTGCGTGCAAGTTGATGGAGAAATTGCTAAATTTTAGAGGGAGGGACTGGCATATTTCCTGGACAGTTGAGGCTGCTTATCCTCCGCACATTGTGGCTTCTACAAGTTCCACTCAACGTCGGATGCACTCTCCGACTGGAAAATGCCGTCTGCAAGGCTTTCCTTCGTAGACAACACTACGTTATGTTTTTTCGGTCTGGAGAAGGCAAATGATATCGCATAGCGATACGGTATTATCGCCACTCCACCCGATGTGGCAAGGATCGCCTCCCAATATTTATCTGGAGAGATCGTCGATTCCGCGTATGGGTGGGGGGAGCCCTCTCTAACTAAATTGTGCAGGAATATGTTGTCCCACAGGGAAGTGTCCTCAGTGTCACATTCTTTTTCCCGAGCATCAAAGGTATCACCTCTGTGCCCCCAGAAGATTGTTCTCCTTAGGCTCTTCGTGGACGACATTTCGATCGCTTTTGGCACGGCCCTCCCAACTCTGGAGCGTCGACGTCATCAGGCATTGAACAGCATCTCACTCTGCCGAAGTGCACAGGTTTCGGTCTTCCTTGATCAAGACTAAGGTGGTGCACTTCTGTCGCCATCCACGGATCTACCCTGACCCGGATTTGTTCCTAAACGGGGTTCGCCTACAAGTGGTGGATTCGCACCATTTAATTGGTCTTGTTTTTTTACAGACGGTTACCTGGAAGGCTCTTTGTTCCGTTAGGTTCAGCACCTGGGGTGCTGATAGTGCTACTGCCTTGCTTTTATAGTGATCCTTTGTTCGTTCGAAGCTTGACTACGGATTCAAGTTTATTCGTCCGCAGCCGAATGTGTATTACGGAAGGTGGACTTAATCCACCACAGCGGTCTCTGGCTGGCGCTCGGTGTCTTCCGCACGTTCCCAATTGAGAGCCTACTTGTCGATGCTGGAGAGATGCCACTCACTCTGCGCCGTGTACAGTGCATTATGCATATGTACGCGTTACCCCAGTGCCCCCCTCAGTCGCCAACGGGACTTAATGCATCCGCAACCTAACTCGACGGTGCCTATGCCGCCGAAAGACGCCACTCATAACCTAGGCGCTTTGTATTTAGAGCTAAGAAACTCCTTCGAGAGTTAGGGGCCGGTGGCGCCCCTGGATCTGCCCAGGACGCCACCCTGGAGGGTACCACATTTGGCTATTTGTCACCACGCCTCTGCTCCCAAAGCTTGTACTGCGCCGGGAGTATTGCATTGGACCTTTTCGGAGCACACATCGTGTCACGCTGGAACCGTGCCAGTGTATACGGATGGCTCCAAGTCCCAAGAGGGGGTCGGCTTCCACGCCGTATTTCCTCTGTTTGAAGTCAGCGGGGCTCTGTGTCTGTCTTCACGGCCGAACTGGTGACAATACACCACTCGGTACCGGAGATTACGCGACGTGCCCGGTTCCGAGACCGGATTGTGATCTATAGCGACTCACAAAGCGCCCTGAGTGCTCTCGGGGCATTGGAATCTCCGCATCCCCTGGTTCGCGATATCCGTGACGCCACGGTTTTGGCAAGCCAGGCAGATGTCGAGATTATCTTCTGCTGGGTTCCTGGACATGTAGGAATTGCGGGGAATGAGCGCGCCGATGAGGGCGCCAAGGAGTCCGCGAGGACTCTACGACCGGACCAGCGTTTCGCTCTTCCTCACACCGACTACATGGCAGGAATACGGGCAGCTTTTCGGACTGCTTGGCAAAAAAGATGGGAGACGGTCGAAGGGAACTTAAAGTTGCGTGCCATTGCGCCGCGACTGTTCCCATGGACCTATCCCCCAATGCCGCGACGGCTTCAGGTCGCTTTCTGTCGTCTCCGAATCGGACACACTCGTGTGACGCACCGCTATCTGATGGAGCGCTCGCCAGCGCCCTATTGCGACGACTGCGTCGTACCCAGACTGTTCGCCACATTCTTGTCGAATGTCACAGTCTGGATGATCTTCGCGCATGATACCTGTCCCGGTACCGGGATGGGCGGGATCGCTACCGCCTGTCCCTTGTGCCCGGGACGAGTTCGTGCACATTGACTTGTGGACTTGTTGACTTTTGGGGGGAGGCCGGGCTTCTCCCCTTTATTTAAAAAGATTCCTTTTTTGTATTTTTTTTGTTTGTTATTGGTTTTTTTTTGTAGGTTGCACGCTCGTGCATCGGGGTGAGGGGGACCTTCCCCCGCTGCCGGATATTGCTTCCTAATTGTTAAGTTTTTCTCATTTTTATTATTGTTATGTTTTCATATTTTTATTTTAAAGTAGTCTAGTTCTAGGCTGTCGTGTTTCCGGCGACTTATGCCCAAGTGGGCAGTTTCCAGATGGACTCTATAATTAAAAAAAACAAAGCCCTCTTTTCCTCCTTTTTAATAGATACATCGGAGGATTGGTCCTGTCTGAGGGATGCGTGCAAGAGGAAATTCGATTTCTCCTCTGCCCCGAACTGATCGTTTCCTGTTTGTTCACAGAAGTGTTGCAAGATAATGAAGCCTTCATCTTTACGGGTAATTTGTTTATAAACATGAAAGCTTGCGAAATGTTTGTTTAGATTTGTAACTCTGTTTTTAGCTAAATATACTTCACCCCTTATAATTTGTGACCTATACAGGAGTAGAGCAGTACAGCAAGGCAAAAGGATATTCACGCAAATTCCAGTTTGTTTCCTCGTTCCAAGACAAAATGGCGAGAGATGCCTTCAATCGGAGAAAGTGCCAATTGGCTGCAATTGATGCTAAACATTTCCCTCGAGGAGCCGCTCAGCAGTACGAGCCAATGTTGATGCTTCGAGAAATAAAGAAGGTATCGTTATAGTTCTTTACCTATTTGTAGTGACATAATTAGATTCTCCTCTATGGACTGGTCGCGCTTTCTATTTACACAAATTTACATCCCTCATCTTTACTCAAAGAGGTCATTCGAGGAACCTAACGCCATTTACGGTGGAAGTACCATGGAGGAGAACCTTGATCGTTTATGCTAGGCCTGGGCAATTTAAAATAAATAAAACACTAATACAAACCTAAAGGAAACTAAAAAGCGAAACGGAAGCATTTGCTAGGGAACCTGTCTCATCCAAATCATTTTCTTTATTAAGTTTCTCCCCCCCCCCCCCAATCATTATCATTTACATCTACTTACGCATTATTTCTACCTACTATCACTCTCTAACTGATACATTTCGCCACGGTGTTTTTTGATCTGAAGAAGGCCTATGATACCACATGACGATATGGTATTTTGGAGAATTTCCACACGATGGGGCCGAGTGGACGACGCCTAATTTTCATATCTGAATTCCTGCGAGATCGTCGATTCCGTGTATGGGTCGGGGGAGGGGAAGCTTATGCCGCCCAATAGAGAGGAAAGAAGGCGTCGCTCAGGGAAGTGTCCTCAGTGTCGCACTCTTGGCACTGATCTTTAACGGTATCACCTCAGTGCTGCGGAAAGATGTTCTTGCTACGCTCTACTTAGACAACCTTTCAATCTCTTATGCTGCTGCCCAGATGATGCCAACTTTGTAGCGTCGAGTCCAACAGGTAGTGAACCGCATCTCTCGCTATCGCCACCAAAGGTTTCGGTTTTTATTGGCCAAGACAAAGGTAGTGCACTTCTGTCGCTACCCATGGCTTCACCCCGACCTAGATTTGTTCCTAAACAGGGCTTGCCTTGAAGTGGTAGAGTTGCCTTGTCTCCTTGGTCGTTGCGTGATGTTCAGCATTGTGGGGGTGCTGAATGGGCAATCGCTTTACTGTTTATGGTTCTGGTTCTTTTGTTCGATCAAAGTTTGACTAGGGAGGCTAATTGTATTATGCTTGTATGCACGGACTCAGCGTCTCCCTTAGTCGCTAACGTCTCTCATCGCAGCCGCGGACGATCTCGACCATGCCTATGCACCTAGAGACGCCAGTTCTTGCTACGCTTTACATAACGACATTTCGATTTCTAAACCAGAAGAAGTTTAGGGCTAGGAAACTCCTTCGAGAGCTCGGTGTAGCTCTTGGGCCGGGGGAGCCTTTGGTTCAGCCGAGGACGCCATCCAGGAGAGTGCCACCTTTGACTATTTTTTCGGCACATCTCTACTTTCAAAGCTTCTGCAGTGCCGAGAGTATTGCGTTCGACCGTTTTGGAGCAGACATCGTGTTACGCTAAATCCGTGTACAAGGATTGCTCCAAGTCCCATCAGGGGGTCAGCTTCCACGCCCTATCCCTTCTGTTTGAAGTCAACGGGGCTTTACCAGGCGCTGTCTCTAACTTTACGGCTGAGCTGGTTGCAATACATATTTCGGTACAGGGAATAACGCGTTGTGCCCCCTTCAGAGACCGGATTGTGATATACGAGTATAGTGCCTCACAAAACGCCCTGCACTCTGCACTCCAAGGTTCGAGGTATTCGGAACGCCACAGTTCCCGCGAGCTGGACATGTAAGGATTACAGGGCATAAACGCGCCGATGAGGACATCAAATACTCTGCGAAGACCGAGCGACCAGACTAGTTTTTCGCTCTTCCTCACACTGCCTACATGACAGGAATCAGATCAGCCATCCAGGCTGCCTGTGAGACGGCCAAAGATAACTTAAAGTTGATTGAAATCGCTCTGCTACTTTCCGTGGACCTAAACTTCCAATGCATCGGCTGCTTTGTATCGTCGTCTGTTAACCTCTGTTAGCCGCTCTTTTCTTCAAGTTAAAAAATTCGGATCAAAATCATTTTCCACTAGCTTCACGTCATTAAATTTACGAGAAAATTGAGCGTACTATTCTTCTATTACGGAAATATAGCTTCCAAAGTTAAGACTCCTTCGCGCCTCGCGGACAATGGTTTGCACAGATCTAGTATATGTAGGCCTTAAACAGGACATTTAAAGTGACCAGTTAAAAAAAAATAATAAACTAAGCCATTTCACTGAGTAATAAATATCTTTCATCAATAACATGTCACGTGTGATTTTTTGGGATGCGGTCAAGGTTTTCATAACTAGAATTTTGACATGCTGAATCCTTAAGATGTTAGCTGACGCATAGTTATGCATCAGCCTTTCACTTTCCCTAAATTTACCACTCAGTACTCTCCTATCCTCCTCTCAAACTCATACCCTCTTTGGTTTTCACTTCTTAGTTTGGGAATTATGAAACTGAAAGTTACCAGATGTTGTGTTTAGAGACGTGCTGAAATCAAAGGTAGCTTTCCGCCATCATCAGATAATTACTAGACGGGTTTTAAACGAACAAAAGAGCGTTAGAACACCAGATAGTGAAGAATCTCCATGGCGTGATTACAAGAGACCTTAAGGCTGAGAACGTGCTTCTCTCAGGTGAGGGACGCGTTGTTGTAATGGATGAGTGCGAGTACACCACGTCTGGGGGAGCCCGATTTATGATAGAAACCGGAAGCCGCATGTACGGAAGAGCGCTGGCCTCCGCTGTCCAGGAAATAAGCTAATTTAATATTTTCCAATTTCTCCATCCATTTCTGCACTCATGAGATTAAAGAAACTGTGGATTATTCCTCCTTGGTTTGAGAAAAGCATGCTTGGTAGTAATTCTCCCGCAATCGTTGAAGATACCCTCCGAGCAGTTTCTGTTGAAAAACTTTGCACACCTAGCAGTTGAAACATGGCATACGGGTATCGTCAGAACCACGATGGGTATCCGCGCAAGAAGCGAGGACGGAACACAATTTGCTCAGAGAAAACAAGTCATTGAAGGCTTCCCACTTAAGGACTTAAAGTTAAGTCGGTGGATTTTAGCATTCGTGCGTTGTGTTAGGGATGCTGGTGTTGCAGCATCCCGGCTGGTGAACGTGGATAACAAGGTGTTGAAGGATTCTGCCATTGAAACAGGGTCCGAGATAGTAGAGTCTACATCCTGGGGAACGGGAGGGGCCTCGTTGAAGCATATACCTAATCGTTTTGACATGCTTTCACACCTTCATTCAAGGGCTGTTGGGCAAAAATGGGAGGGGGCCGACAGAAACCTAAAGTTGCGCACGACTGTTTCCGTGGACCTACCACCCAATGCCCCGGCAGATTCAGGAGAGGGGGTCGGTTTCCACCCCATATCCCCTCTGTTTGAAGTCAGCCGGGCTCTGCCAGATGCTGCGTCTGTCTTCACGGCCGAGCTGGTTGCAATACACCACTCTGTCGGGAAATCACGCGACGTGCCCGGTTTGGAGAGCGGATTGTGGTTTATAGCGACTCACAAAGCGCCCTGAGTTCCCTCGGTGTATTAGAATCTCCGCATCCCCTGGTTCGCGATATCCGTAACGCCACGGTTTTGGCGAGCCCGGCAGATGTAGATTATCTTCTGCTGGGTTCCTGGAGGGCGCCAAAGAGTCCGCGAAGACTGGTCGACCAGACCAGCGTTTCGCTCTTCCTCACCCCGATTACATGGCAAGAATGCGGTTAGCAAAGAAAATGGGAAACAGCCCAGGGGAACTTAAGGTTGTGTGCCACTGCGCCGCGACTGTTCCCGTGGACTTATCACCCCCAATGCCGCGACGGCTTCAGGTTGCTTTCTGTCGTCCCCGTATTGTACCCACTCGCCGAACGCACCGTCGTTGATGGATCGCTCGCCAGAACCTAATTGCGCCGACTGAGTTGTACCCCAGACTGGTCGTCAAATTCTTGTTGAATGTCCCAGTCTGGGTAATCTTCGCGCACGTTACCTGTCCTGGTACCAGGATGCGTGGAGTTGCTACCGCTTCTCCCTTGTACTTGACTGGTTTCTGTACACAGACTTTCGGACTGTATGACTTTTTGGAGGAGGCTGGCCTTCTCCACTTTATTTGACTCTTTGTTATAGATAGCATGTTCCTGCGCTGAGGTTAGGACACCGGAGCGCGCTTCCTTGTTGCCTCTTTGCTTATTTAGTTTTTGTTTTATTTGTATTTTTTTTAGCTTGTGTCTTAGCCTTTGTTCCTTTTTTATCTTTGTTATTTGCCACATGTTGTTACTTGTTTTCAACTATCTAGTTAGTATTAGGCTATAGCGTGAGTACTGCGAGGACTGCGTTGTCTCCCAGACTCTCCGGCATATTTTGTTGATGGTCCCATTCTGAGGAATCTTCGCAAAGATTACCCCTCTCGGTACCGGGTCGAGCGGGGTCGCTACCGCTTTTTTCCTGTAGTCGGGACGGGTACGTGTACTCACAATTGTGGATTAATTGATTTCTTGGAGGAGGCTGGCCTCCTCCATATTATTTAACCTTTTTGGTGTTGGATACATGCTTGAGTGCCTTAGGGAGCGGGCATCCCGCCGACGCTGGAGGATGCTTTTTTCTTCTTTGTTTTTTGTCTTTTAACATTTTTTGCTGTAAGTTATTTCAGCCAGCTCGAACGGCTTTCTTCCGGGACATTTATAGCCCTTTGAAGCATTCCAAATGAGCAATAGATCTACCGCGCTCATAGGCCTAAAGGAGCTTGTAGCAGAGCAAACCATATGATCTATATATGAAATCGGGTCCACATCCTGGACTGTTAAGATCTCTTCTTTTCTATCATTTACGATCCGCCCCAATTTATGAACTTGATTGTGCCCGAAACAAATTTATCATGTATGGCCTTGTAGCATTTCAAGAAAATTTGGGGTTTGTCATTATTTGCACGCAGATATGATTTATTCTCTTGCTGAAATGGTGGTAGTAACGCCACGAATGTCTTCATGCAGTAGTGATAACAGCCAACCTGCAGCGACTGCGGGAGTCTATCCAGGTCAAAAATGGCGAAGATTCTCTGGGTGTGCCCCAAAGGCGTACATCCATAATTACCAGACGCATAATAGTTACTTACCACCGATTGACCAGCTATTCCGTAATGTCTAATGGAAGTAGTCAAGTGGTTCCTTTTCATAGACCACCCACTTTATATAATAGAATATGGAGTAGCCTGCATAAGAGTGCCATTGAGTGTATTAAGAACATTCATTTTGTCACACTGGCATGGAATGGCCGCAGTGACCAAAAGGCTTCTGTCTGGATTGGAGTGGCCACATTGACCAAATGTCTTCCGTCTGGGATGGAGTGGCCATAATTGAACAAAAGTCTTCCGTTGGGATGGAGTGGCCACATTGACCAAAAGGTTTCCATCTCGGATGAAGTGACCATATTGACCAAAAGACTTCCGCCTGGGATAGATTGGCCACATTGACCAAAAGGCTTACGTCTGAGAAGAAGTGGCCACATTGCCCAAAAGGCTTACGTCTGAGATGGATTATCCTCATTGACCAAAAGGTTTCCATGAGTTGACGGAAGTTCGTCGGCGACTAGCCTGTAAATTAAGCTGCCTGCCAAAGAATCAGGTGGGAAGGGGCTTGTGAAGAAGTGGCTAATTATGGGTAAAAGGGATGATTCTAGAACGAGTAAAGCTTACAAAGATTCAATTTATGTGGGGATTTTCTCAAGCACAGGAACCGGGCGAGTGTGTCGCTCTTCCAGGCGCCAGGTGTGACAGTCTACACGCCTATACCTCCACCCACCCCACTTGCGCCGTCATCGGAAAGTACTTACTTGCTATGAGAGAAAACATACCAAAAATGAGGGAGTACTCTCCCCCACACATATTACACACCTCCCTCCTGCAATATCCTGATATGAAAATTTGAAAAAAATTACATAGACATGTTAATAAAATAACAGCCTTGTTTAAAAAATCTAATAGAAATGCCATGCCCTGCTTTCCTAGGTGTCGAAACATGGCGTACGGAACATCGCCCAGCCCAGAGGCGGTGTTCGCGCATGAAGCGAGAGAGAACGCAAGTCCAGTCAGCGGCCTTCAGCGACATCACGGCATGCAATGAATGCTGGCGGAGCAGCATCTTGCAGAGAGTGCTGAGAAAGCGGTTGCGAAAGATCATGTTACACACACGGCTTCAGAGATTGCGGTCCCATTCTCCTGAAAAACAGTGGAGAGGTTCGGCGAGAACTTGCCCGGAAGTTTTTTTTCTCGCTTCCATACCTAAGCTAGAGGGGCTTTCCGTTAAGTGAAGACACGTATGCCTGACAGGTAGAGCAGCGTGCGTGCTTCGGAAGCTAGCCCTAGCTCGACGATATTCACCGATATAAATAGGTATATCGCTTATCTCTGAAGGCCGTTGATACTCAGCTAATAACGAGGAAGAGGGTGGGCTGCAAAATGACGAGACGTTCTGGGAATGGTAGTTAGGCCTACGGCTATTAGGTTGCCAGAGAAAAACTCAACGGTCTCATCCATCGACCTGAACTCCTTGACTGGGAGAAAGAAATCAGTCATTTCCTGAAATGCGGACCACCGCGCCCGCTCCAACCACCACTGGGTCGAAGTTTCAGGCGGCAGTGGACCAGAAACATAGTTGAAACGGAAAGTGGTCAAAACAATGAAGGTCATCAATCATCTTCCACCCCAAACTAGTATATGCATGCGGAGAGCACAAAGAGAGATCCTCTGATGGAACATGTAGCCTTTGGCCAACATGCTGCCATCAGTGGAGAGAATAACAAAGTGTTTGAAGCCAGACAGCTAAAAAAAAAACAAGTAGTCTCTGATTGAGGGGCCCCGACGTCTTCGAGGCTCCGAACCAAGAGGGAGCATCTCTATCTAGTCGACCTAACTGCTTTGAAGGAGAAGTGTTAGAAATGGAGACAAAAAGGTGTTAGCGGAAGGTGGAGAGGAGGCTAAGCTGAGGCCTGACGGGGCACTGAGTTCCCTCAGCACTGCGGCCAAGTAAACATCGCCGTGCCACTTATGGGCCGACGAAAGGTTGGCAAATGTGACGGATAAAAATGGGGTAGATGGAAGAACCTAGGCAGGTTGGAAAAATAGGAGGTAGGGCTAAGCGGAAGAAGGAGGAGGATAAGCTGGGTCCGGTCAGCACGGCCCCAGGGTCGTTGCTAAACAGACGCTATGTGAATGTTTCCGAGTTTGAAGAGTGCCATACGCCCTAATTTTAACATTATTTTCATTATTATTATTTAGGCATACGCCGGATTCTGTCCAATCGAGAAAACTACTGGGCCTTTGATGCCGGTGGCGACCGGAAACTGGGGTTGTGGAGTATTTCATGGGGATCCGAGATTAAAGGTAATTTAATTAAAAGACTATTTTTAAAATTTTCATTTTGTATTTGTTAAACTAGAAATGTGACTAATGACATGGCCATATCCTATGTATTTCCTCAATTCAGAATTTAATTTTCCCCCTAAACTTCAGAGTTTGCTGCAGTTGATCGCGGCTGGGGAAGTAGGAAGAGACTTAAAATACTTTGCTTTCGGAAACAAAGATATCGTTAAATCGCTTGGAAGTCTCTATAACTACCTCAAGAAGAAATGCATCACTGTTGGTAATATTGTTGTATTGTTAATTTACTTTAAATTACTTTATTACAAATGGTCTTGTACAACGACGTTATTTTTTTCCTGCAGGTCAGTTGACATCTATTTTACTATCCTACGAAGAAAATAAAAATAAAATAGGTTTCTTGGATTTATACGACTACATTCGCCAGCAAGTTGAAATCACTACCCTCAACAGTTCTACATAATTATAAGACCTTCGTTCTTAATTCAAAGGAATTTTTGAGTTCCACCATCAGTTGATTTAAGCTCTAATATTGATTGGAAAATAACAGTTATAATGATAATTTTTAAACGTCGTTGGTCCACTAAAGCCAAATTGCAAAAGGAAAAAAGTCTGCATGAGATTAGATAGAATGCTTAGGATAGTTAATCGCATTTATACAGGACGATTTATACAGTATAGGGGGTCGATAACGATTTCTCTCTTATTATTTGGTAGGCTGGATTATGCGATTAAACGCTTCCTTAGGATAAAGGAAAATATTGAGCTGGATTCTTCATTCCTTGGTAAGCAGCGGAAATAGGCCTCGAAATGAGGAAGAGTAATGACCACTTCTTTCTTCTCGAATAATAATGATTGCTAACTCTCCTTTTCCACGAAAATACACCTATATAAATAGTTATTGTATCTACTCATAATTCTACAAAATTCAACCAATCAGGATTGAGATACATTTAATTCTTATACTTATGTTCATTTTTGGAATAACATGACCTTAGGGTTAACAAATTGACCAATCAAAAAGAAGCAAGGGAAAAATAAGTTTACCATGTTACGGAACGCACTGAAGATACTGGAAATTAATACCAACGGCTGGACGACGAAAATAACTCTTTTACGGAAATTGATGCAGACATTATCTTAATTTCGGAACACTGGATCGACACGCGTAGTGCAGAAATGAAAATCTGGAACTACGATGTGTTAATCACGAATTATTCGTAGGAGCTGTTCGACGGTGCTGCTATTGCAATAAAGAAAGGGATTAAATACAAGCAAATAAGAAAACCTAGAAGAATCGTACCTCGCGATTGAAGTCGAACTCGACATAGGAAAGTTAGTAATTGCTACCAGATATCAACCGTCAAGGAGAGACGTGTTACCAATTTACACACACCGGCCTATTTGGCAGAAGAGCCCCCGCTATATTAATGGGAGATCTGAACACCAGATGCCGAGAATCCGGTTACAGGACCTTCAACGGTATAGGAATAAGTCTGGACCTATTGCTGGACAGAAATATTGCCCAGCGAATAGGCTCCGACTTCCCTATACAAGTAACAGCTGTAACCAGAAAGAACTTCAAAGGAGCAGACTGGACACGGTACCTGCGCCTTCTCAAGGCCTACGATCCGCCTAACTTGGACGAGGCAATTCTCGAGGAGATTGACGAAGCACTCAACGACCTCAATAATCAACTCATCAACGCAGATAGGGCTTGTATTCCTAAATCTGAGTATAGGACCAGCTCTACCTAGGATTGACCGAATACATGAAGGATTTATACCGTGAGCTGAAATTATTGTATGAACTCAACATCAGAAATGCATTAGTTCACTCAATGCAACGAAGTCAAGAAATCAAAGTAGAACTCAACCAGTTGAACCTCGAACAAACGATGCGAAGACGCGATCGATAGCCTCGATCATGAAGCAACTCCCAAAGATTTTTGGAAAAAGATCAGAAATCTCAAGGATTGACTGCGAAGAAGAAGACCGAGTTACAAAAAGAAGGTGGAAACATGGAAACGGAAGAAGGAAGAACTGAAGAGAGATTGGGAAACAATTTTCAGTATAACTGAGGAGGAAAACGAAGACTATGAAATAGAGTTTGAAAGCAACATAATAGACGAGCTTAACGAACAAATACACAGGACGCACCCTCAACACCAGGTGGATAGACAGCGACGGAGACGCCGAGATTACCGAAGAAGAACTACTCGGCGCGCTCCGCTCATTCCGACAAAAAGCTCCAGGACAATCGGGGCTTACAAAGCTAAACTTTGAAAAGGCACCAGCCAAAGTCATCGAAGGGATGAGAAGGATATATAACGCCTGTCTGAACACGGAATACTTTCCAGATGGATATAAACGGCTATGATGATTTTTCTTGCCTAAGCATGGAAAGGAGCCAACGTTGAAGGAGAGCTCCCGGCCAATTTCACTTCTAGAATTTGGCGGGAAGCTCTTCGAGAAGATCCTCAAACGAAGACTGGTGTCTCACCTGGAGGAGAACTTCCTCTTCAACCCACATCAATTCGGGTTTAGAAGGAAGCGAAGTACAGAGATGGCGATTAATGTCATCACGGAAAAGCTAGCCCAAGCAAAACGGGAAAGAAGTTAAGTGGACATTGTTTGCCTGGATGTATCAAAGGCGTTTGATAAAGTGTGGCAAAGTGAAAACTTAGAAAGAACTCTCTGTTACTATGTCATGGAGAGAGCGGCGTACATAAGTTTAGGTTGCACGGACGGACCAATGTTTCCGCTCATTGCGGGCCTCGCGCAGGTGGGCGGGGGGCTGTCCCCCACTCTCTACTTGATTTACACCGCGGATGTCCCAGCCCCTGTAAGCCCCACTTGACTCAACATTCAATTCGCCAATGATTTCACCCAGATAATCACTTGTCCATGAAGGAATGCGCCTTGGTAAGCTCGTATGACAGCAGCAGAAATTGAAAACCTTAACACCTACGAGGTCCGGTGGAAGATCCACATCAACCAGGAAAAGTTCAAAGTAGTCCCCATAGGCAGGAGACTACTTTACGACGTCAGGGTGGGGGATAGACGTTATCCCTACACCACATAGGGCAATGTACTCGGAATTAAGATTACTTCAACTGGGTACAAGAAGCACGTCCAAGAGAGAATCACCAAGGCCACTGCTGCAGTCGAAACTCTATACATGTTCAGAAATCTTGGTAAAAGCAATAATAAAAAGATCCACAATGCACTTGTAAGATCGACGCTGCTATACCCCGCTTCCTCCCTCTCATGTGTCTCGAAGACACAAAAGAGGAAACTACAAGTGGTGTAGAATAAATGTATGTACCTAATTACAGGTACATACAGGCGAGAGAGAAGACGCCAGGAAGAGCTGCACCAGGAGGTGGGGATAAGTCTCATTAACGTTGTCATAGAAGAACGGACAAGGAATATGCAAGAACTGGTTAATTGAGAATTGGACGATGATATCGTCCAAATGATTAAACAGAAGAGGCATAATTCGCGACAGATTTCCGAGCTCCGCTGGGCTTTTAGCTGGTGGAGCGGAATTGCCGTTCTACGAAAGAAAATAAGAATGTTTTTACCCAGGTCCCCAAAAAACGACCAAGAAAATGATTACCCAATTATGAAACCTCACCGATTTCTACAATAATTCACCGATGAAGACCCCAAACTACCGAAGATATCCAAGAAAAAAAGACAGGATTTACACTCACTACATAATATAACACCTACGCTATCTGAGTTATATATACTAACTTAAAGACCACAAAGGGACCACAAAACACAAAAAATATTTAAAAGCGATAGGCCTGATCACCTGGCTCTTAGCATCTCTTTGCGCCCTAACACACTTCTTTTACTTTTCACCATTTGTCGATTTTACGCTATCTGTCCCCACACCCTTTCTTTATCGCCTACCCACACCTACACTCTTACATCAACTTGTAATTGTAAAACTTTTTCTCCCGACTTTTGAAAGCAGATTTTGGTAAATTTTCTTGCGAAGATTTTCGGACAGCGATTCAAACCTCATAACTGATTGAATCTCACTGCGTCCTTTCCTCCTGGAAAAGAAGATTTTGAGACTAATTGGCAAAACTTCACTCTACTAAGACTTGACCATCGACATATCCTGAATAGATACTTTTAAGGACAGGAGCCATATTTGAACCGGGCAGCTTACTCGGCACAGTCGAAGCTTAGCCCGGGGCGGATTAGTAGCCGTGTGAGCGGTGGATCCTTTTGAGTGGAGCAAACACTGTTAGGGCTAGGCGTCAGGCAGGTTAGTAGGGTTCACTGACACGCTAGCGTAATAACCCAGGCGAATAATTGGAGGAACGAAAAGGGTCCCTTTGCGTACCATAAAAATAGCACAAAAACTGGAACGCACTATTGTATTCAACGTGATATATGGGGAACTAGGAATAGTACTCATCCGACTCCTAGACTACTCAACCAGCTATGTGGCCATTTGTCAAACGAAAAAGATATGGATAACTTACTCAGTGAGAAAGCCACATCAAGCTTCCAGAAATCGGACTAGAAGCTAAAGTTTCTCCACAAGTGGAGGCCCAAAAGGCCATATAATGTCGACAGATAGATCCGTGGATAGTGGAGCATACGAAAACGGAAATAAAATAAGAGATCGAAAAAAGACAAGGTAGTTGTGAAATTCAGAAACAAAACTAACAATGAAGAGTACACCCATGTTTTTAAAGTTTTGTTCAGAGAAATAGGCATGGCACGTAAGGCGAGAGAGAACGGCCTGTTAGCATTTTACCTAAAGATAACCCAGGACCGAATCAAAAGCGATGAGTTCATAAAGGCCTAGGGACTGCTCCCAAAAAGAAGAAAAAAAATGCTCAGAATGCAGCTCAACTTTACACACATTGAAAGATTGTAAAAGTCAAGAAAAGAAGTGCGCGAATTGTGGCGGGAACCATCGCACGATAGCAATGGCTTGTCCCATTAAGAGAGAGAGAGATTATCGAGAAGAAGAGGAGAGAGAAGATTAGGCTTGAGGAGGAGAAGAATAACCAAACATATGCCAAGATAGCTAAGGCAACAGCGGAACAAATAGTTACAAGGAAAATAAGTACCCTAGAAGACCTTACGATCCATACAGATTCACTGTGGACAACTTCCGTCGGAAATGCGTTCCAACTACCACAGATAATATAAGTGAAGAATTTCCCACACAGATCACGGTGGTATCGCTTCAGTTCAAGTTTAAAGCCGTGATTTCTTTTTCTCCCTTCGCTGAGCTGGAAAATATCCCCGTAGTCCAGTCTGTCGAAGCCTCGAAGTATTTTAAACACTTCGATAAGCTGACCACGTAATCTACGGGTCTCCAGCGAGGACATATCTAATTCCCTTAATCTATCTTCATAACTTTTATGTCTGATAGAGGGAATCAGTTTGGTTGCCCTGGCTTGCACGCTTTCCAATCTTGCGATGTCCGTTCGAAATAAAGGACTCCAAAATTGTACGGCATACTCCAGGTGCGGCCGAACGAGGGAGTTGTACAAACACAGTACTATCTCCTTGTTCCGTTTGCCAAACTGTCGCTTTATATAGCCTAACATCCTTTAGGCTTTCTTCTCCACTTCAATACACTGTTTCGAGAACTTGAGGTCACTCGTGATAGTTACACACAAGTCCTTCTCAATGTCGGTGGATTCAAGAGCAGTGCCCTTAAGGATATAGGGTGATTGAGGATTTCGGGGGCCGATATGCATCACTTTGCATTTGTTTACGTTGAAAGGCATTTGCCACGTATCAGACCACTCCCCAATCTTTCGAAGATCATCTTGCACTCGGGCAGTATTTCCATCCTTTGCAACGTTCATACCAAGCTTGGTATCGTCAGGAAATTTAGAAATCTTGGCAACCATGACACCCTCCATGTTGTTGACGTAGATGATGAATAGTAGTGGTCCTAGGTCAGAACCTTGAGGCACTCCGCTAGTAACACGCACCCACTCAGAGGCTGTCCATTCACCACCCCTCGTTGCCGTCTGCCACTTAGCCAGTTCTCTATCCAGCCTGCTGCTTTTCCATCTATGCCCAGCGCTCGCACTTTCCGGAGAAGGCGGCGGTGTGGTACCTTATCAAAGGCTTTCTGAAAGTCTAAGTAGACCACATCCACCGCCTGCTCCCGATCGTTCTCACTGAAGACAAAGTTGAAGAATTCCACAAGGTTCGTCAGGCATGACCGTTGCCTTCGGAAGCCGTGCTGGGAACTCCTCAGTAGCAGGTTTGACTCTAAATGCGACGTCATTTTGTCCACCATCATGCTTTCCATGAATTTACCGACTATCGAGGTCAGACTGATAGGTCGGTAGTTCGATGGTTGGCTACGGTCTCCTTTCTTGAAGATAGGAGTCACCTCCGCTTCACGCCAGTCTCTAGGAAGGCACTCGGTCCGGATTGACATGTTGTAGATTGCGCTCAGGTGTCGTGACACTTGATCGCGCACTTCTTTCAACACTTTAGGTAGAAAGCCATCCGGGCCAGGTGACTTATTCGTCATTAGGTCACTGATCTTCTTTTTATTTCTCCTTCGGTGAAGTCCAAATCGTCCAAATTTCCCCCCCGAGTAGGAATCCATCGGCTGAGGGATGGGACCACACTCTTCAGTAAACACTAAAGAGTAGTAGTCATTGAGGAGGTTAGCATTTTCTGCATCTAAGTGCTTTAATGTCCCTTCCTCATTCTTCAGAGGGCCAATCGTTCGACGGATTGGTTTACGGCTGTTTACATATCCAAAGATCTCCTTGGGATTCTCTTTACAGAGTTTCGCCACTCGGAGTTTCTCAGACTGCTCAGCCTCCCTTATGCCTCACTCTCCTGGTTAGCCTCCGGTGTTCGTCAAACTCACCCGAGATCTTCGATTGACGGTACACAGTTCTCTTCCTCCTAAGCAGTTGGCCGATTTCTCGATTAAACCACTTTGATTGAACAGAAGACCGACGGGGGCATTTCAGAGGGATGAAACGCGATTGAAGACTCAGGAATGTGGTTTTGAAACTGTTCCACGAGTCTTCAACAGCCTCACACATTTCTATCCTCGCGTCAGTCAGTCCAGCACGAATACCTGCAAAGTCTGCTCTTCTCAAATCAAGTGTCCTCGATTTACTATGTGCAGGCTCTGCCTTGGAGACTTTGACTACAAATCTAATTAGTCGGTGGTCACTGTCACCGAGCTCTTCGCCAACAGAGAGGTCCTCAACGATGTCATCCTCAGAGGTGAAAACCAAGTCGAGGATTTTGTCTCTCTCGTTGGCTCTCTCACCCATTGAGTCAGGAACTCGTTGTTCGCGAACTCCAGAAGTAGTGCGTTCTCGCCACAGGGTTCTCTCGTTTCCCAGTCAACTTGTGTGTTGAAATCCCCCAGGACGATACACACTCTGTCTTCGACAAGTTCTCCTAGTAGTTGGTACAGATCTCTGTCCTTTTCAACTAGTTGGGCAGGAGGTCTATAAAGCACTAAGGTCCTGTATTTGGCAGGACCTATCTCTAGGTAAACACCTAGTAGTTTATGGTCGGATACGATGTTGTAATCCGTCGAGTTGAGAGTATCCCTAACATACAACATCACACCGCCACCCTCTCTGTCTCGCCTATATTTCAGGAAGAGCTGATAACCGGGAATCGTGAATTCACCTTCAAAATCTCGGCTTGAGGAATTTATCCACGACTCCGTTATGGCCACCATCTCAGGTTCCTCTGTTGCTACGAGGCCACGGAGCTCACGAAACTTATTCCTGATTGACCTCGCATTGAACAGAAGAACTTTGAGGGATTCGCCCACTGTAGGAGTCGCTACGCTCTTCCGTTTCCCGGCATCTTTTGTGTGGCAGTACCCCCCTTTGCCACATCTAACAAAGTCTTTCCAGGAGTAACATGGGCATACTGTCTTACGTCCACCTTCACTCTGGGTCAGACGCTCCTCTGCGTCTGCTCTACGACATCCTGGATTAAGTTAGAGTATAGCCTTTCCCTTGAATGAAAGGTGCACTGTGTCCCTTTGGTAGAGGTCGTTTCGACAGTAAAAGGTGCGGTAAGGGTCCAGAAAGAAGACCCCCTCTGCCGCACAGAGTTCGGACAGGCGCCTTTTTTCAAGGTCACGTTCCTTGAGTGAGCTGTCCGGCTAGGAACTCTTCTTGGGAGAATCCCTACAACGACCCGTCTGCGAGTTTTCAATCCGCAGTCGTCCACGGTTCCCATGACCGTGCTGAAAATTTTCTCGCTGGGGCTTACTTTGCCTCGGAGGTAGAGGTCATTTCCACTCACCATCAGGGCAACGACTGAATTCTCGGAGATCTGAGATTTCTCAGCCTCTACCCTTATGTGGTAGTTTCCCCGTTCTGGCTGGTAGCATACCTTCACACTAGTGCGAAGGCGGGCCGCTAGCAGGGGCTCCAAACCTCGTGCTTGGGAATTGCCCACAAGGGTAACCCTCGGATATTTCCATGCCTAGGTTTGAGGCTTTCCTTCCGGAAGCGAACTCTCGGTTCCCTCTTTCTTCTCCATCTTATTTTCCTTCTTCGTTTTCTTCTTCTTCTTTATCTTATAGATCTTTTCCCCCCTATCTTCCTTTGTTATATACTCTTCTGTTTTTATCTTTTCTTTTTCTGCTTCTACTTTATCTTTTGCTTCCACTTTATCTTCTTCTGTTTCAACTTTCTCTTCTTCCTGTTTCTTTCCCTTCTTTTTATTTTTCTTTGAGGGTTTATCCGTAGCATGCGGACCTAGCTCCGGGGGTAATACTGCAGATGCAGGGTTTACTACATGGGCTTGACGTTAGCTCTGCTATCCTGACCTCTAGCCTGCGAATCAGTCCGGCGTGTTCCAATTCCAGGATCTTTATTTTCTCCTCCAACTTCCTAGACCTTTCCTCGGAAGCCCTCCATGTTTCTTTTAGCTCTTTGATTTGGCCGTTTAAAATACAGTCGGTTCAGGAACTGGGTCGCATTTTTAATAACACCTCTCCAGAAAGTCCACGCACCACCGATCTATCTGGCATATTGCGCACGTGTATTTGAGTGCTCCTGGTCCTTTCTTGCCGATCATTTTGAACACTTTCCCTCTCTAAAAACTTTGCGACCAATAAATTTTAAAAAAAAGGGGTTGGCGATTTCGCTCCGCGGGAGTTGCTCCCGCCTATCCTTTGGAGACTTTTCGGATCTTTCAGAAGGCACGCTCCATGTGCTGCTGTTCGTCCGACCGAGTCGTAAAACTTCGGCGTGCCGTGGCTCCCAACCAAGCAGCACTGACGGTCCCCAAAGTGACCATCGATTTCTCATCAGGTGAACAACGAAGAACTTCCCGTATTAAACTCCTACTAGTTCCATTCACAACGGCCAAGATCTCGGAGCAGCGTTCAATGGATATTCCACCACACCAAGAGACTCGACCCAAGGCTTTTTATTGGCCTGGCAACCAACCTGGGAACAAAGGGCCGTCACCCTTGACCGATGCTACCAGAGGCACCGGTCAACGGTCACTCGGAATGGTCAATAATTACGCGCCAGGGAAGGGGTTAACGGGGCACTACCCTCAACTCATTCATCGTACCCCAACGCCTAGGACACTTCTAGTCCTAGTCTCTCGCAACCAGAGAGCGTCGATTGGCGTTGTTTATAGAGGTTCCAAAGCCTCTCTTCTGACTCATGAAGTAGCTGCCAGGTCCTCATAAGTAGATAGAAGGAAAAAAGGAAAAAATTAACACGATAGGAGTAGGCTTTTTTTCTTTTTTTTGTATACGTGGGAGAGATAGGATAAAAGTAAAAAAGGAGAAGGATAGAGTAGAAATAGGAAGGAATGACGCACTTAGTCTGGAACCTGGTTTCCGACTAAATCGACAAGGGAAGCCCTACCAGGGGTACCCAGAAGAGGTACCCCCGCCGACATAGCTCGAAAAGTCAAAGGTACACACAAGCGCTCTCCCCTCGACAAGGCGGCGTCACCTTTCCCTCTACTTGAAAAATCAAATACACAACGCCAACACCGGAAACCCAAACACAAGCAGGTGAAAATGAACTCCCCATCCAATTAATTAGTATCAACCCAAGATTACAGAGAGATCCAAGATTTAGGATCAAGCAAGCACAGGAAGAGGAAGGGGGAATGGAAGTGCAGGCTGCTCCGAAACTAAACAAGAGAGAAAAGTAATAGAAGAAGCAGAAAATGAGGAATCCCACCACCACACCCAGAAGGAAAATATGGAAAAAAAGCGCATTAATCTGAGAGTATACTCCACCGAAGGTAGACCCATACCCATAGGAAACAATAAGGAAATCACATAGGGATTATAAAAGGACTTTTTTAAGTACGAATTCGAAGGCCCGTATTCAGATAACGAAGTCCATAAATGTCTAATGAGTGGAGGAATAATAATTCCGAAAGAGATATGCTTTAATATAAAGAAAGAAGAAATTAAAAAGAAAAGAAGCGGTGGAACAAAGTCCCCCGGCGAAAGAGAGATAAAGAAAATTGAGAGAAGATCTTCACTGGATCATTAAGATGCAAGATAGAAAGGAAAAGAAGTTTAAAATAATAAGTCGCAATGTGTCAGGTTGGGATGCCAAAAGGCACTTGCATTGTAATTCATACTTCAAACTTGACCCTGAGATCATCCTACTAAATGAAATCAACATGGATCCGGAAATGAACCACATTAAAATCTTTAACTATACAACAACCTACAAGACAACTGAAATATAAACTACGACGGAGTAGCGACAGCCGTCCGAAAGGACATAAAATTTACAAGATTGAAAAAATTAGATGAGGCCTACTTAGCCATCAAAGTAAAGACTGGAACAGGAGATATAATAATTATGGCAGGGTAGCAACCCTCAAGGAGGGAATATGTTCCTATACATAACTTCATGGAGATATTTGGTCAAAATGGACAAGTATTATTCTTAGGAGACCTGAACGCCCGAACAAGAGCCTCGGGGTATACAGCCCATTTCAACAACAGCGGAAGAAATGTAGATCTGCTAATAGAAAGAGGCATAATTGAGAGGATCGGACCGGAATTTCCTACGGACATCGGCTTAAGAAGAGCAACTAAACCAGATATCGTGCTAGCTTCCACTAAATTCGAAAAAAACTATTCGATAGAAAGAGGCCCACCCACCATCAGCGATCAAGAAATGGTGGTAGTAACATTGTCCACAGACCCTATACAAATAAAATGCCCAGTCAGAAAAAGCTTTTAAAAAGCTAACTGGCGCGGCTACGCAGAAGACTTAACAAATTACCAGCAACAAAATGTAAATGATGCAACCCTGGAAGTGATAGATGAAGTACAAAACAACACGATGAAAAAGCTGATAGATATAGACAAAAATCATATACGCAGAATAACGTTTACAACATTGCCACACCATCGGTATACACCGCAATTAGCAGATTTGAAAAAGAGATATTTAAACCAAAGAGAAAAGATAGAGCGAGTTGATCCAGAAAGAGGTGATAAGGAACGCCTCCTCAACATAAGGACAGAAATGAACACAATAATTATGACACAGAGAGGCATAAGATGGGACGAGATAATAGACGGGATAGACTCCGAACTAAATACTAAAACATTTTGGCAAAAGATCAGCATGGTGAGAGGAAATAAAAAGCCGATAACAAAAATAGCCATCAAATACAATGGAGTAGATGCGCTAGAACCAGTGTAGCAGCTCTGCAGCTTCGAATATATATATATATATATATATATATATATATAAATTACAATAAAATTTTGTATATTTTTTCTTAAATTATATATATATTTGTAAAAAGGTCTGATTCAAAAACAATTGCCAACATTTACACGAACGTAAAAACGCATCCAAATATTCCGCATGGGAAACAAACTTTCACTCTTTAAGTTTTACAAACAAAAACCCTGTCTAATTCCTTTTATTTTCTTTCCAAACTCTCATACATTTTTTCTTTTAACCCTCGTGATTTTAATTAGTTACAACTACATTTGCCCACAATTCGTGATTCTTTTAGCTCCATTAATCCCAAATTATCTTCCATACAAATTATTTATTTCGTGATTCCTGATTCTAATTAGCTAAAAATTACATTTACCTCATTACCACTCACACAAGTTGCCGAGCAAAAGATTATTATAATTACCATTTAACTAATTGTTCTTGTCATTACTGCCCATTGTTATTATTCCCATCTTCATAATTTCGACTAAATACCTCCGTACTTTCATTCACGACGAACTATATATATATATATATATATATATATATATATATATATATATATATATATATATATATATATATATATATATATATATATATATATCTTATCCAAATTTGTGTTAATTCAACCTAATCAAAATATTCTACATAAATAATTCCATGTAATCTATAATAATAGTATATATTTTGTTAGAAATCATTGCTTTATGTATTCGTTCTCAAACTATTTCCCGTAAAAGTCGTTAAGACTAAACTCGCCATTCGCCGAGAACTGGAATTTTCTTCAGAATAATTTTATTCAATAATTTTCTCATTAACATTTATAGAGTATAAGATAGTGTGTATTGTGCTATCTAGACAACAATTATGTATACGCACTTCTATACTCTATACCAGAACCAATTCAGGCCGCGTTTAGAGAACACTGTATAACGTTTTCAACATATCACCTGAAGAAAACCGACATTTTTACCGCGACCATGAACTTAGAATAGTTGAAGAGATGGATAGAAACAGATGAGAAATAACTCCCAATCACTCTGTTCTAATACTGTAATGATAGAACAAGGAGTAGACCCAATAACACTTGAAGAATTAAAAATTACTCTAAACAACTCCAAGCAAAGAGCTCCTGGAGACACAGGAATATCCCACGAAAACCTGGTAAAAGCGCCAGATGTATTTCTTGCCAAAATAGTAAAAGTCCTCAATGCGGTAATAAGCTTCGGATATTTTCATGACGCCCTGAAAAGAGGGAAAATAGTATTTTTTCCCAAACCAGGAGGGCTCCCTGACCAACCAGGAAACTTCAGGCCGATAATTCTTCTAGAAACAGTGCCCAAACTACTTGAAAAATTGATCGGCAGGAGATTGAGCCAACACCTAGGAGACAACGATATAATTCCTAGCCACCGACACGGGTTCAGGAAGGGTAGAAGTACCGAGACGGCTCTGGCCGTAATAGTAGAAACAATAGCCAAAGCCAAATAGGTCAGAAAATAAACAGATCTGGTATTAAGAGACGTGCAGAAGGCTTTTAATAAGGTCTAGAGAATAGGCCTAAAATACAAGGTCAAAAGATTAGGACTTCCACCTATCATAACAAAATGCATATGTGACCGCACAGCATTCATCAGCATAAAATGATATCGGGGACCCGAATTTGAGACCAATCAAGGCGTTCCCCAAGGAGGATGTTTCAGTCCGACGTTATATAATATATATACAGGGGACCTTCCAAATCCAATCTACGATAACACCAAATACGTACAATTCGCAGACATCTCGATAATCGTTAATAGTCCATACAGCCAGAATCACTGCTGCAGAAATCAAGAATATAAATAACTTTGAAAATAGATGGAAGATAAGGACAAACGGAAACAAGTTTACCATTATTCCTATAGGACGAAGAAATACATCAAGAGTCATGATAAACGAAGAAAGGTTAGGGGGGGATCTTCCTTATTATAATTTTTATTTATTCTTGCTCTTCATTTCATCTTCTTGATGCATCTTTATTTTCTTCCATTTATCTTGTGTTGCTGATTTCTTTGTGCTTCTTGATTCTTGTTGAGTTAGTCCATCAAGCGTTTTCTTCCGTTTTCTTTCTTGAGAGATCTTCATAAAAGTTTTTGGACTGTTGAGTTTGAACGCGATACATCTTAATTTGAATGACAATACTCTAACCACACGATTGGCCTTAGTCCGTCTGATTGTTGGTAAGTTTATCGGCCATTTATATTATCGAGTTGGAAGGAATTTTCTCTCATACATTTTCGCGCTCCTACAAGGTACAGATACCAAAAGGAAGGCGAGGAACTAGGACTAAAGATACGAGTAACTTCAAACGGGTACCTAAAACACACCACCGAGAGAATCAGACTAACAAAAGCTAATTTAGCCAAACTTTACCAGTTAAAAACCTAAATACAAAAAATAAAATCAAAATATACAACCTTCTGTGTAAATCAGTACTACTATATTCTGAAATTCCACTCAGCAATCTAAATAAAACCAATAACGTGAATTACAGAGAGTACAAAACAGCGGCGTACTATTAATTACAAATACAAGAAGGAGATAGCGCAAGAGGCAGGTAGATCTGTACCATGAAATAGAGATGGAGCTAGTTAATGTATCACTACATAAAAGAGCGGTCATAATATAGGATAAACTAGAAACACTTCTAGACGAAGAAGAAAAAACGGAAGATGGAGATCCCAATAGAGGAAATTTTAGGAGCGGAAAAACGTTAAATGGAGTTAACCAGGAAAACTACCAAATCACCTCAGCAGTTACCGACCAATATCAGTATTGAACTTCATGGGCAAAGTCTTCGAGAAAATCCTTAACAGAAGACTAAAAGAATATCTTGAAGAAAATGACCTTTATAATGATTATCAGTTCGGATTCAGAAGAGGCAGAGACACCACAATGGCACTTGGCATAATAACAGAAAAAATAGCAAAGGCCAAAGCAGAGAATAACTACATCGATCTGGTCCTGAGAGATGTAGAAAAAGCATTCGACAAAGTCTGGGTCAGAGTAATGCAATATAAGATCTTAAATCTCCAAATGAATAGCAATCTGAGAGAATTCTTTGCGATTATGTCACAGACAGAAGATCATATGTGAAGATCAATGGTTATTCAGGACTAGAATTCGAATTAGAAGCTGGACTCCCGCAGGGGGCGGGCATGTCTCAGCTACACGCTGTATTCATTATACACAGCACACCTGCCACCACCAGCAATGCTTGGTTGCCTAAACATACAGTTCGTGGACGTACGACATAAGCCAACTCGCCGTCATTCCGTACACTAACGTACGCCTTCAGGCAAGGAGAACAGCTTTAGAAATCAGCAACATCAACAAATACGAAAGAGAGTGGAAGATAAGGACGAGCAGGAGGAAATTTACAATAATCCCAATCTCCAGGAACAAAACAGCTGAAATTGTAGTTGAAGATCAGAACTACAGTTATCATAGTGATGGCAAAGTGTTAGGAATCAGAATAACAAAAGGAGGCTACAAACAACAAATAACGGAGAGGATTCTTCCTCTCCGTTATTAACCTACTGTACAATCTAAGAGGCTTAGGCATGAAAAATAAAAGAAAAATCTATCTTGCACTAGGAAGAGAGGTACTACTATACCCGCCAACCCCTATCAACGGTGAAACAAGGACCAAAATTTGGAACTCCAGAGAATACAAAATAAAGCTCTCTACCTAATCACCAACACCCGTAGGAGAGAGGGGAGAAGACTACAGGATCTGCATCAAGAAGCAGGATTAGAAACACTCAATTTCAACATCAGGAACAGAGCGGAGAAAATATGGAGGAAGATAGACGATCTACCTCCGATATTTGCAGAGCACACGAACACCAGAGCTAGAGTCCCCTTTAACACTCGATTTCCCAGCGGCAGACAACAGCTGAGAATCGAGGAGGTTCCCATGTTTACTTAGGTAGAAATTCAAAAAGAGAGAAAGAACAAGAATAACGATAAAGATATTTACCCGACTATATATAAACCTAACCAAGGAAATAACCAACGAAGACACCAGATTGATATCCTAATAAGACAACCGAATTTAAACAACTAAAATAGGAAGAAACAACCGACTAAGAAGACAACACAGATCAAACGTGTAAACAGAAATAATAAGAACAAAATGAATTAAAAGTGTAATAAGTGAACTATATTAAAAGTCTAACAAAAATTATAGTGAAGTGAAAGTTAACAGTAAAACAGAAATAAAACGAACATAGTAAACTAAAAGTATAAGTCAACTATAGCATCAAATAGTTTAACAAAAATGATAGTGAAGTGAAAGTTAATAGTAAAACAAGTGAACAAAGTGAAACTAAAGTGAAAAAGTGATAACAACAATAGAAAGTGAAGCAAAGTAAGGAAAGTAAAAACAAGTAACTTAACAATACATAAACAAAGCTCAGAGCTCAGAGCTAAGATAACTCAAAACGGCATGAATGCTACAATAAACACATGAATGAAAGATGAAGATAATAAAGGAACAGAGATTAGGCGGTCCTCTCGCTTCTGTATGAGGATCATAGGTGCTAAAAGTGTGAAAAGGTAAGTAAGAATGATGAGTAAATGCACGACGGTGGTTTGGAATCCACATTAATCAGCGGGTCCCCCTTGTCCTTCGAGCAAGGGTATTCCACCCTTTCCACCTTTGACTACCGAGGTTGCTCAATCTACCTCCTCACCAATATGTCCTCTTTTAACTCAAAACTTTCAGTCTTCCACTATAAAACCTCTTCTAAATCTTGTTTCGGACTTCCCATTAATCATTTCACTATCGGTTCACTTGAACTGAGAGTCAGAAGTGTGGGGAGTTTCTCCAGGAGCAAGTCGGCCGTGGGCCTCCTCCTATTCTGTACCCCCCCCCCCCCGATCGTAGGAGGGGTACAAAGGGGAGGAGTAACCGCGAGCCGTACCTTTTCTCCTCCTAAAAAAAAACAAACCCCGCTTTGAAGACTGATTTTGCTGGAACGACTTGACCTGCATTGGTAAAGGAGGAAAAGCTACAAAGAAGTCTTGCTACAATTATCTTCTATTTTCAACGCTACGAATAGTAGGTGAACATGAGACCCAGAGTTCCTCATTTACGCTTGGATCTAGCTACTATCGACTCGACTATCCTCACGGATCGTTAATCACGCGCGCTCCTGAGCCCAAGAGAGGATTTGAAGATGTAGAACTCGACCAGAAAACTTTTATTCTTACAACGGCACAGCCCTGGTTCAAATAACCTTTCTGCAACTAGAAGATCTTTAGATTTACCTGTCTCTGGCGTGTCCGAACCCCAGAAGGAAGCTCTACAGGGAGCGCGAAGAAGGGGGCTCCGCTCTGGGGCGGAGTGGTCAGGACAGAAAGGAGGACCCTGACAGATAAATTATTTAGGTAAGGCAGATAAGGGTGAACCAGGGCAGATCTTAAAACACGCTCCCGCGATAAGATCCAGCCTGGTCCGTGAAAATTAGCCATCGCGGTTGGGGCCGTCATGAACGACCCCAGCGGCGACAAACGTGACTCGCTCCAGGTAAAGGAGCATTGCCAAAAGCCAGCGCGAGAGAAGGTCTTTGAAGTGGTCTACTCCAAATTGGGAATTGCGCTCTGTAGGCTGAAGAACATTCTGTGACACCAATCAAGATATGGAGAACATATTGTGCGAAATATTCAGAAAAAACTGGAGGAAATTGGTCTTATCTTGAAAATACCACCGCATGTTGCTTCTAAGAAATCGATCATATGTCGACGAATCGATTACTGCGTTGAATTACACTCAGCGGAGGAAATCAAAAAGGAAATCGAACTCAAGCAGGAATGGGCAACAATAGACGAGACACACAAATTAAAAAACTGTGAAGGTGAAGAATATACACACGTCTTTAAAGTGACCTTTCAGACCACAGAAATGGCTGTGAAAGCAACTGAAAAAGGATTGGTCATTTTAACACTAAAGTGTCTGCTAGTTGTATCGAACCTGAGGTATTCGTCGCACTGCAAGTCTGTTTCTCATGTTATGCTCTTGAGAAACATTCCACCAAAGAATGTAAACTTGAGGGCAAAGTTTGCTCGGAGTGTGCTGATCCTGGTCACACATGGAGGGAGTTCACCAACCCTAATATAAAAAAAAATGTCTTAATTGCGGCAATCAGCACCAAACATTATCAAAGGCCTGCCTAATAAAAAAGACACTGATTACTGATAAGAAAAAACACATGATTGAGGAGAGAAACAAAAGGGCCAATACCACATATGCGCAGGCGGCGAGAAAATCCGATCAGGAAAACACGATCATTCAAATTGACCAGAACATGAGACCAGATTTTAATAATGTGCATTCTCCATGCCCACTTCGCCAACGTTATAAAGCCGGGCAGCTACGCAACCGAACAAAATTCTAGTCCACAACGGCCTTAAACCGATGTGGTTCCCGGAAAACCCGCCCTTTGGCAAGTTGTTCCAGGCGCAAATTAAGCAAATGTCTGAAGCCGTACCAAGGATGCGCTCCGCCTCTCCAGACCCACGATTATACAAACCAAAAACGGCCTAACAAACTGAGTCTCAAATGGATGTTAGTCACACCTCCGCAAGCAGCAAGCCAGTATCAGTGCAACCGTCAACATCATATACACCAAGCTTCACAACCAAAGAACTATGTATGAAGATATACTGATCTCCATCATCACCAATTTCGAAATTATCTAAAACAGATTATATCAACGACGGGATAATCAAAGGGAAATATAAATGTGATTTTGACGCTGATATAAAAAAAAGAGGAATTACTCCAGGCAATTAAACAAGGGCTAGTTAAGATTTGCCCAGAATCAAGCTACAACCTAAGTCAAGATCAATTATAAAAAAAAGATCGGAAGGGGTGAGATCTCTAGCAAGAGAAAAAGGAGAAAAAAGTAAACAACTTAATAAGAACTAAACATGGAGACCGACGTCAGATGCATTAAAAACCTGAAAATATTCTCTCTCAACGTTAATGGATGGAGAAACAAAGGCGGTATAAACAACGGGATTATACGATCAGTATCCCCAGACATCGTACTAATATCTGAATATGGTTTGGACGGAGAGAGTAAACAGATAAAGATCTATAACTATGTTGTGCTAATGACAAGCTACTGAAGGGAAAGATATGACGGATTTCCCATTGCGATTAGGGAAGGTATCAAATTCAAAGAAATCCAATATCTGGAAGAATTCCACTTAGCCATTAAGATTAAAATGACCTACGATGATAGAATTGTGGCAGTGGGATACCAACCACCAAGACGTCCATACTCACCAATCCCTAACTTTATCGGACTATTTAGAAGAGAGGCATCAACCATTTTAATAGGAGATCTAAACACAGGATGCAGAGAAGCTGAATACGCCACCACGTTCAAAAGTGCTGGGACTTCGCTAAACCTATTAATTAGCAGGGATATAGCAAATAGGACAAGAGGAGAAATTGAGAACATCAATAGATACGAGAGAGAAAACAAAAAACAAACAAACATCAACAAGTTTAGAATGATCCCGATGGGGCGACGTAAAACTGCAGATGTTTAAATACAAGGTGAACTCTACCCATACACTAAATTAACATCATCCGGGTATGTTAGGAACTTTAAAGAAAAAATTAATGCGCCCAAGAGGTCGCTAGAATCACTGTTTCGTTTCCAAATGCTATCACTGAGAAACAAAAGGAAACTATATATGTTACTAGTGAGATCATTACTGCTGTATCCCGCTATTTCCCTTCATGTCTCTAGGGAGACAATGATGAGGAAAGCTCAAGGGGTACAAAATAAGGCCACAAGATTTATTACTAACGTTACACTTAAAAACCGGATCCCATCGACTATACTTCACGAAATTGTAGACATCGAACCAATAAATATGACTGAACAAACGCGCCAAAGATATTTGGCAAAAGATTAAGCAATACCGACCAGAAGAAGTGACCCGACATATAAAACTAGAAGATAAAGAATTACCGAATCTACGTTTCAAACGAAACTTTAAAAGTAGCCAGCTGCAGACGCGGCAGGCAATCTACCCGATTTATAGATAACAATGATGCTAATGAAGAAAAATATATAAAATAATACATAAAAACAATCATAAAAAAGATCCGTAGTGAACAATTAATTAATAAGAATAAAGTTAAAAATAATTATAGTAAAAAGATCCGAAGTGGAAAAAAGAATATAAATAAAAAGATCCGTAGTGGACAAAAAAAGAAGGAGAAAAAAACAAAAACAATAAAAATTATGCAGCGACAAGCTCGTTGAATTCACAAAAGATAATTTTCATCGAATAAAAAGGCTTGAAAGCTTGACTTAGTTTTTGAGAATCAATGTAGAGACATAATGAAGAAAAGAGGCGAAAGTACTGAGGTTACCAGACAACCTGGTAGAAACCTTCTCAATCTATAAACACATTTTCCTCTTTTTACCTCTACTTCATACACAATTTCCTTTCTTAGATCGTCGTTGATCGTTGATCGCTACGCTCTGAAAGATATTGGGCCTCCAGCTAAATCCAATCATGGAAAGGGTCCTCTGTGATTACATCATGGAAAGAAAAGCCCAAATTTCAATTGAGGGCAACAGAGGACCCGAGTTCGAGCTAGAGGCGGGTGTTCCACAAGTTAGCTGTTTGAGTCCGCTGTTGTACCTTGTGCACTCGTTGGACTTACCTGCTCCAGGCGGAAGGATGTGATGTACCTGCAGTTTGCAGACGATGTCACGCAGATCATCCCCAGTTCCTATAGGAACGCTGGAGTACAAACAAGGGAGACAGCTGCTGAAATCGAAAATATCAATCGTTTCGTAAGAAGGTGGAAAATCGAGACCAACCGCCGAAAGTTCCAGATCCTTTCAGTGAACCGCCGGAAACGAGATGACGTCATAGTCGAAGATGAAATTTACCCGTACTATGACGAAGCTAAAGTCCTGGGTCTTCGCATCACCTCAACAGAGCATAAGACGCACATCAACAACCGAATCTCCCTAGCCAAAAGAGAATTTGAAAAACTGTACAGGTTCAGAAACCTCAGCGCCAACAATATCAAAAAGCTGTACACTGCCCTGGTGCGCTCAAACTGGTGTACCCAGCAGTGGTAATGGAGTCAGCAAGTTTATCCTCTCACATACAAATGCAGAGAGTCCAGAACAGTGTTATCATGCTTATAGCTGGCACCCGCAGAATGGACCGTTTTAGGCAGATAGAACTGCACGCAGGAGCAGGACTTGAGCCACTGAATATGGTCCTCCAAAGATTAGAGAGAAAGACCTGGGAAAAGGTTGAAAATGAAACACTTCCACATATAGACGCAAACCCAGAGATACCACAATCCATAATTGGACGCGTCACCAAGAGAGTCCGAATCCCAAGCGGAAGACTGTGCTCCTGGGAAGACCAAACCGTTATATACACTTAGCCAGGACAAAATGATCCCACTAACAAAAAAGATTTACCGAAAAGACTCCACGATACGAGACAACCAACCACAAAGAGAGAAATGAAAAAAACAAAAGAGCCAAAAGTGCCCAAATGGAAAATACAAAACAAAAAAATAAATTAAAAGAGGCGAAAGGCTTCCAAAATAACAAATTAACACTACATGAAAACAAGAAATAATTGAAAAGAGGCGAAGTGCCCAATATAATCAAAAACAAATTAACTAAATAACTAAACAAATAATTAAATCAAATATTAAACAAAAGGAGATAAAGTGTCCACAATAGGCGAAACAAGAAAGAAAACTAAACCTAATTAAAAATAAAAATGAAAGCTAACGAGATAGCAGAAACACAATTTAAAGGCTTGAATGTCTAAAGACGGAGGATATATATATATATATATATATATATATATATATATATATATATATATATATATATATTATATATATTGTGATAGAACGAGTTCAGAGCTGCATTCATTTCAACTTCTATCACATTTTATTTAAAACCATGAGGCTACCCACGTGCATCTTCGATTCGAGGCTTGGAGTCTTATCAACAGCTACCGGACGCCAATGTTTAAACAAGGAGGTTATCGTCCCCCCCCGTTCGCCCCCATACGCCGACCTCTCCAGATCGAGTTAGGCTTATGGACAGATAAGGCATTTTTCTCCGGCCCAGCTGTGCGTTCCCTCGAAGCTTCCACCCCATTCTCCCCCACGCCAAGGAGATGCCCTGGCTATTTATATGGAAACTTTACCACTAAGATCAGATTGGAGATCCAGATTTTCGTCGCGAAACATCACCACGACCCTCTCTCCCTTTGTGCGCCAAGGGACCTCGACCTCGAGATTCACCATCACTTGTCCAGAAGGAGGACAATATTCCTTGAGTGCCAAAGGTTCGAGCTTTTAGTGACGCCAAGTCCCCAAGGCATCCCTCCCCTGTTGTTCAAGGAAAACAGCATTAGAACAGCCATTGTTCGTTTTGAGCCCTTCGCCAAGAAACGGTTCTCATCCCCCCCCCTGTTGTTCAAGGAGAACAGCATTAGAACAGCCATTGTTCGTTTTGAGCCCTTCGCCAAGAAACGGTTCTCATCCCCCCCTGTTGTTCAAGGAGAACAGCATTAGAACAGCCATTGTTCGTTTTGAGCCCTTCGCCAAGAAACGGTTCTCATCCCCCCCCCCTGTTGTTCAAGGAGAACAACATTAGAACAGCCATTGTTCTTGAGCCCGTAGACGAGAGACGGTTCTCATCCCCCCCCTTTGTTCAGAAGAGAACAACCTAGAACAGCCATTGTTCGTCAAGCCGTTCGTCGAGTAACGGTTCTCCTTTCCAAGACGCCACGTCAGGATCCTTTTATCCCCCCCCTTCGGCTGGAACTCGCCAGCGGACCGAATATTCCTTCAAGTACCTTCCACTGCACCCTAATGAAGTTACGTAAGCCAAGCGTCACCTTTTGAGTATTGATCCCTTATTTGTCGATTCTATCCTGTGCTTTAAATGGTTTATCGAACCATCCCATCTCTTTAACTCCATATTTGTTTTACCTTTTTTGATCCCTTAAATCCTTGGATTAGCCCGAGTCTCCACGACCCTTTCCATTCTGTTTGTCAATATTTTCCGTTTTTGTGTTTTGTTTATAGTTATTATTAATAAAACTCTATTTTATTAATGATAGCAATATTATTATCCTTGAGCTCAGTTCCACTTCTTAAGCATTTTGAAGATACATAATATCGGCCGCCAGACAGTAAAAACGCACTCTAGAGATAATTAAGGAAGTTCCCTCAACGAATAGTGATATATGGTATATCGTCGGGAGTCATTCTACGACATATATATATATATATATATATATATATATATATATATATATATATATATATATATATATATATATATATATATATATATATATATATATAATTAGGTAAAAGGCCATGTTGTATGCAGGTTCTATTGAAGTTCACAGTTGTGGCAGCGTTATTAATTTTAACTTGTATTTTCTTAATATTTCTTACAAGTTTTTTAACAGGGTCTTCGAGGCGAGAAAAAACATCCGCGAATGACATTCTTTATTCCTAGACGTCTTTTGACCATGTTTAGTCATCTTCAGCGAATGAACAGAAATGTAATTATCTAAAAATTGCTACATTCTATATAGTATTTCTACGCGAACATAAGTATTGCAAAAATTGGCGAATCATGGTACGGGAAATTTTTAAGGGGAAACTAAGCGCTACAAGAAACATACAATATTGGAAAGCTCAGATTGTCTCACTATTGAAGGAACGTTATTTGTAGCTAATACTTGACGTGCATACTTAAAGTTTTCTCGCCGAATAATATTCGTGCTTTGGGGAATTTTTACGTTCGAAGCAAGGACACGCGAGTCGAGCCAGTCGATTTTAAAACAGCCCTCCGGTTGTCTTTGGAATCAGAATTAATACTTTTTTTCATCGGTCACGCAAAACTGACATGAGCGCTTAAGCTCCCTACATCGTTCTTAGTCGGCGGACACCGTGCAATCGTGGACCTTGACTGCCCATAACCCTCGTTCCAACTATGCCAGTCGTCTGTGATGTGACATAATTGGGGGAATTGACGGAAGCTGGTTTGAGGAGTAGCCCACAGATGAAGTCAATTTCAGAGGCCCCCCGTGAAAAGGGACGGACTGCAAACTCTGTTGATTTAGCTTTTAGCTTTATCGATGGGGGGTTACCGCACAAGATAATAGAGGGACATGCAACCGTTTCTATGCTATAGGGGATGCAGTCGCAAATTTAAAAAAATCCCAAGGAGGCGGCACCCACCAGGTGAAGGAAGTTGATTCGGCCTTCATCCATCATCAAGTCCGCCATAATTCACCCCTTGGGAGGATCCCTTCCCGGGCCCATACTTCATCATCTATCATCCCATCAATGCAGTACTGGTTCACGGAAGCACAGGGCCGCACTACGGCGGGGAACACCCCTATTCTGAATTTATATCTCACTCACTAAGTACACAACATCACTCACATTACTCATTCATATAACACGATTGAAGAAAGAAGACTTGGAAAAATAAGAAGAGGAATAACCCGGAAGAAGGATTCCCCAGCCTCAGGAGAGATAGAAACAATGAAGAGAGTCCCCCTTAGGGGGCTCCCTGGCCAAGTAGTTCCGGCCAAAGCTGATGTGTGCATGGTTCTTTTCGAAGAACTTAAGGTTGCGCTGATCCGTTTGATCAACGTAACCAATGGCTACATAGCCATCTGCTCGGAAACGAAGGACGTGGACGAGCTACTGTCCTCCCGAGGGATGGAAGCCCTAAAGTAAATCGAGTTTGAGGCAAGAATCCCCCCCCCCAGGTGGCGGCCAATAGGAGCGTCATCTGCCGCAAAATTGAAGGATGGATTGGGGAAAGAACCACCGAAGAAATTAAGAAAGAAATTGAGGCCCAAAACACATGGGCGAAGATTAAGGAATTATTTAAGTTTAATAACCACACCTATGTGTTCAAAATCACCTTCCAGACCACCGAAATGGCACAAAAAACAAAAAGAGATGGGCTCCTAGCTTTCAGCATGAGGATCTCATCGGAAAACATTGAGCAGCAAAATTTCACAATATTCAAATGTGTTTTTGCTGTTACAAACTGGAGAGCCTGTAGGGGTGCGAAAATGTATCAGAGACAAATTCCTTCCAACTCGATAATATAAATAGCCCATTAAATTACCAACTCACCAAGGACTAAGCCGTGGCGTAATGGCTAGAGCAATGACGTTTAAATCTACCGGTACCGCGTTTGAAACTCAAAAGTCCACAACCTTTTATCAAGAAATCTCAAGAAGAAAACGGTAGTCAAGGAAAACGCTCATTCAAGAAGAAGTAAATAGATTCAATTAAAGAGAAAATCAGAAAATGAAGAATAATATGAATAAATAAAATAAAAAGGTAAAAAGAAGAAATAAAGCCCCCCCATAACTGGTGACCCTCAAAGGCCGAACAATCTTCTGATCTTTGTTGCAACTGCACCTGCTTTCCTACTAGAGATTAAGAAAAAGTGCTGCTGGGAACTTCGGTGATCCGGGAAGGAGATGCCATTACTCATTGATTAGAGACAAGACTTCGTTCGCTCTCCTCAATTCCACTGAATTATCTCCACTCATCCCGCAGACTCAGAGGTCGTAGGAGGGAGAGCTACTACTCTTCGATTCAGAAATCCAAGACTAGTCTCTCCCCAATCTTCAAATTCGCTCCGCTTTCTAGAAAGGGACTTGTGTAGGGGTGCGAAAATGTATCAGAGAAAATTTTTTTCCAACTCGATAATATAAATAGCCCATTAAATTACCAACTCAAAAACGGACTAAGCCGTGGCGTAATGGCTAGAGCATTGGCGTTTAAATCTACCGGTACCGAGTTCGAAACTCAAAAGTCCAAAACCTTTTATGAAGAAATCTCAAGAAGAAAACAGAAGTCAAGGAAAACGCTCGAATGGCCAACTCATCTAGACGAATCAAGAAGAAGAAGACAATTCAAAGAAGATGCATCAATAAAATGAAGATACATCAAGAAAGAAAGAAATCGAAGATTAAGAACCAACCCAGCCAAGAAGAATATTAAGTCAAGATAAATGAAGACAAATGTTTGAAGAGGCAAATTAAAGAAAAAGAATTTCAGTCAAGAAAGAAATCGAAGATTAAGGACCAACCCAGCCAAGAAGAATACGGAAATCAAGATATAGGTGAAGGCAAGAGTTTGAAGGGCCAACTTAAAGAAATAAGGAATTTCATTCAAGAAGAAGTAAATAGATTCAATTAAAGAGAAAATCAGAAAATGAAGAATAATATGGATAAATAAAATAAAAAGGGAATAAGAAGAAATAAAGCCCCCCCCCCCATAAGCCATACAAGCCACTCTTGCCCCAACAAGGACAAGAAGCTATGCTCAAAATGCGGGCAAGAGGGACATAGATTTAAAGAATGTGCCTCAACAACAATAAAGTGCCTAAACTGCAACGGGGACCAGCAAACTGCAGCACTTAACTGCCCCAGAAGAAAGGAAATAATAAAAAGGAAGGATGAGGAAGCTCGAGTTCGTAGTACCCAAAGCTATGCGACCGCAGCATCGAGAACGAATCAAGCAGTCGTAAAGTAACCGACGATGCAGCTCAACTCAGAACTGAGCTCGAAGATTCTGACATGCATCATCCACGCCCATATCACTAACATGGGAAACCCAGGTAGCTATGAAAGTGAACTCAATTCACTACTTCAGGCAAACAATCAAAGTGCCCAAGTCGCCGGACTCTAAAAATACTGAATATGAGCACAGCCTCATCCATACGACCACGAGAAGAAGAATAGAAGCAGTCTATATCTGAGGAAGATTCGGATAATACTGAAGAAGAGTCATCAAGTAACCCGAAATGGAAGAGAGAGAACCAAGAACGCGATCTCAGAATGCCTCGAGGAGAAAAACAAAGACTCCCAGCCCACCCAGAAAACAACTACCAAACAAGAACAAGAGGATAGAAGTAATCCACGAAGAAACGAAGCAAAATCCATCCCCTGCTCCTCAAAAGGTCCCTAACAGGCACCCCAGACTGACGAAGCGGTAGTTTAGTCCTCATAATGCAGAGATAGCTTAAGAATCTTGAGCATCAACACCGACGGATGGACCACAAAAAGAGTGCACTACGGTAATATTTTCCAGCAAATTAATGCTGATATAATACTAATTTCAGAACACGGAGTTAACACGGATAGGGACATAATCAAAATATGGAACTATGACGTGTTGACAGTGAACCATTCTCAAGAACGATACGACGGAGCACCCATTGCGATAAAGAAGGGAATCAAATTCAAGCAACTCAGGAACTTGGAAGAATCTTACCTCGCCATAGAGGTAGAGATAAGCCTGGGAAAGATGGTTGCTGTCACGGGATACCAACCCCCAAGACGTGACTATTTGCAGAACCACACTCTCGCGAGTATACTCGGGCGAAGGGTCCCTACGATATTTATGGGGGACCTGAACGCATGCTGTACAGAGTCCGGGTATACCCGAAGCAATGGTGCAGGCAGATGCTTGAATACTCTCCTGGACAGGAACATCGTCCAGAGACTGGGCCCCGACTTTCCAACCTTCATCACGGAAAGAAGCGCCACCAAGCAGGACGTCTGCTTGGTCAACTTCTTCTTACCCTTTAATTATCACATGAGCCCTGAAGTGATACCTTGTAGCGACCATATATGGATTAATCTACATATCAACGTTAACCCTATAATGGTTCCATCGCATACAAGGAAAAATTACAGTAGGTCGAATTGGGATAATTACGAGCGAATGCTAAGAAATTACATCCCAGCGAAACTCGACTAAGCAACGCTCGAGGAAATAGACCAAGAAATGGAGCGACTAGAGTCCCAGATGATCGAGGCTGACAGAGAGTCGATTCCCCAAAGTACATACAAAACAATTTCAACATACAAATGGACCGATCGTATGAAAGGTTTACACCGTAAACTGAAAGGATTATATCAGGTGAGCATCAACACGGGAATATCCCGTGATATAATGTACCGTATGAGAGAGATAAAGGAAGAACTAAAATTTCTAATTTACGAACAACAAGAGGCAAAAGGGAATGAAGATATCGAAAAACTAGATAGCGAAGCAACACCGAAAGAATTCTGGGCGAAAATCAGGAGAATGAGATAAAACCCCAGAAGAAAAGATGGAATAAGAAGACGACCAAGGTGAAATTAAATCAGAGGAGAATGAAATGGAGGAGATTCTCACGTAATACTGGGAACAGATTTTCAGAATCAGTGAAGAAGAAAATGAAGACTTCGACATAGATTTTGAAAATCAGATTATAGACGAGCTGAATGAGATCATTGAGAGGACGCATCCTAACCACCAAGTAAACAGGCAGGAAGGAGAAGAAGAAAGAGTGACGCTAGAAGAACTAGAAAGCGCGCTCTACTCCTTTAAGCAAACAGCTCCAGGACGGTCAGGCTTGACAAAGTTAAACTTCGTCAAAGCACCGAGATGCGTGCGGGAAGGTTTACTCAACAACTTTAATGCCTGCCTAAATGTAGGCTACTTTCCCGACGCATACAAAACGGCAAAAATGATCTTCATTGCCAAACCTGGAAAACCAGCGATGAGGAAGGAGAGTTATCTCTTAATATCCCTTCTGGAAATTGGAGGGAAACTCTTAGAGAAAATACTAAACAGAAGACTCGTCGAACACTTGGAGGAAAATTCGCTCTACAACGAACAGCAATACGGCTTCAGAAAGAAGAGAAGCACCGAGATGGCAATAAATGTCATCACGGAAAAGATTGCTTAAGCGAAGAAAAACAGGAGCTATATCGACATAGTATGCAGAGACGTGTCAAAGGCATTCGATAAAGTATGGCTAAGGGGGATGCAATACAAGATCCTACAGCTGGGTTTAAGCTCAAAACTGGAAAAAATCCTCTGTGATTATGTCATGGAGAGGTCAGCCTACATCAGTATAGGGCGCACGGACGGTCCCGCCTTTAATCTACAGGTAGGATTGCCTTAAGGCGGGTACCTCAGTCCAACCTTATACTCGATATATACAGCCGACATACCAGAGCTAACCCACCCCTCTAGCCTGAATATCCAGTTCGCCGATGACATAAGTCAAATCATAGTAAGTGGATATAGAAACTCGCCTTGGCAAGCTCGAAAGACTGTCGAGGAAATAAGAAAAATCAACGCTTATGAATCCAAATGGAAAATCCGAACTAATGGCGACAAATTTAAGGTCGTCCCATTAGGAAGAAGAAAAACAGCGGATGTGAGAGTGGAGGATACTCGTTATCCCTACACAAACGAGTGCAATGTACTCAGGATGAAGATCACTTCTAACGGGTACAAGAAGCACCTCACAGAACGGATCCAAAAAGCAACCCCGGCAGTCCGAACCCTATACAGCTTCAGAAACCTCAGCTAAAAAAACAAAAAGAAACTGTATCTGTTGCTAGTCAGACCCACCGTCATCTATCCCTCTGCAACTCTGTTCGGAGCCTCTGAAACAGCGCAAAAAGAGTTGCAGAAGATACAAAATATGTGTATATATCTTATTACTAATACACGAAGGAGGGAAATGAGAAGGCAGGTGGATCTGCACAGAGCGGTGGACATCAAACCGTCCAATACGATCTTAAAGGAAAGAGTGTAAGATATGAAAGAGAAAATTACAATGTATAGCAACGAGGAAATTAGAACACTCATCGCAGAAAACCAACAAGGTCCCAGTCGCGCAAGATTCCCAAGCAGCGTTAGCAAGCTTGGAGACGCAGTTGTCCCATTTTTTTCATAGAAATAAATTATCGAAAAAACCGATGATGAAAACGAACCGATAATGACGAACCGAACCGATTATACCTCAAGACCAAAGAAGACGAAAACAACCTAATGAAGACAACGAAGAAAGAAAAAATAATATGAAGAAAACAGGTAAGTACGTAACACAGAACACAAATGCAATACAACCAAAGATGAATATAGCAAAACAGTTATAAACCCAAATAAGAAAGCACGTAGGAATTGATGTAGAAACAAAAAACATAAATTAATCTAAACAACCAAACTACACGTCAAGGTAATATTAAAAATGAAAAATAGTACAAGAGTCCAAAGGTTTGAACGCCTTATAATAATAATATATACATGCATGCATATTTGTATATATATATATATATATATATATATATATATATATATATATATATATATATATATATATATATAAATTTGTAAAAACAATAATATTATAGCAAACAAAACAAAGGAAGAAAGAGATTAGTCTGATCTCCAGGCACCTTTGCAAATCTTGCAACTCTCAAACTTTCTTATTTCATCATTATCCCCAAACCCCACTATTCTAATACCCCACTATCTCTCACACTCACTTACTCACCACTTCCCTAAAGAAAAATGTCTGACTATTTGTCGCCCTGATCTAGTTCTCTGGCAAAGGAGGCAAAGGAAAATCAAGTTTGAAAACGTGCTTCTTTTAACGGCGGTCAACTCGGAGACGCTGAGATGTCGGGAGTTTGGTTTCTGGCTGAAGTTGCACGTTAATTGCCGGTTCTTCATTTGAATGATGACGGCTTTGGCCATCTGCAATCTTCTGCGATTTTGGAGTCTCAGGATGATGGAAGTGTCCTGATTCAGTTTTTCACCAGTTAGGGAAGTGCCATGAGATTGGGCGTGTTTCCCTTCGCATCCTCCCAGGCCGGGAGAAACTCTCCCGGCAGCAGACGCTGAAGAGCATATATGCGGATATAGTGGTGGTCCTCCTATGACTTAAAGACCAATACAATGGCTACGTGGCGCTTTGCGACACTGAGAAAGACCTCGATCTCCTTTTGAGTGAGGGCGCAGCCAAGAAACTCGGTAAAATAGGACTAGCACCCCGGACGCCGCCTGACGTGCAAACAAAGAGATCAGTAATATGCCGGCGTCTTGACCCATGGGTAGGTAAACTTACAGCCCAAGAGATAAAAGGAGAACTAGAAAGAGAGCAAGAATGGGCAAAGGTCGAAGACGTAATAAAATTCAAGGACAACAATGGAGAGGATCATAGCCACGTCTTCAAAGTGATATTATGATCGACAGATATAGAAAAGAAAGCCACCGAGCAAGGACTCCTAGCATTTTACACGAAAATCTCCCCCGACCAGATAGAAAGGGAAACATTTGTGTCAGTGCAAGTGTGCCTTACATGCTACGCGCTAGACAAGCACCCAACCAAGGAATGTACCTTCAAAGGAAAAGCATGGTCTGAATGCTCAAGTCAGGAACACATGTGAGATGAGTGCAGAAGCACAGAGAAAAAATGCTTAAACTGCGGAAATGGACATATAATTAACTCGGAAAAAGAAAGCCAAAATTACGAGGGGCGGTCAATAAGTTTTGCAATTCGGATATAAGGAAAAGTGTTTTATTATTTTTCAATATAACTACCCTCGACTTCAATGCACTGGCGCCACTTGTCCCTGAGGCTTCGAATTCCCGACAACCACAAATCTCCCAACTGCTGTTCAATCCACTCCTGGACGGCGAGCTGGACATCTTCATCGTCCCTAAGCCGGCGTCCACGCAGTGCAGCCTTGAGCTGGCGGAATAAAAAGTAATCACTAGGGGCCAGATCTGGACTGTAGGGGGGGATGGTTGAGCTCCTTGAATCCGCACTCGCGCAGGGCAGCTTGTGCAACTCTGGCCTTGTGGACTTTGACGACGTTGAAGTCGATCAATGGGCGTGAGGTTTCTTGTGACCCAACGGGCAGAGACCTTGGTCATGGCCAAATTGTCGTGGATGATATTGATAACACTTCCATGTGATATTCTAAGTTCTCGCTCGAATTCTTCGACTTTCACCATCGATTTCGAGGATCATCCTCTCCACACGGGCCACATTGTCTTCGTTGGTCACGTCTGACGAGCGTCCTGGACGGGGGTCATCTTCAAGGGACTCACAACCATGGCGGGACTCCCTATTCCAGCGAGCAATGGTTGCATAGGAAGGGGCGGTGGCAGGATGCACTGCAACCATGCGTTCATGGATCTCTTTTGCATTTTTGCCTTCTTTGGTAAAATATTTGATCACTGCGCGTGCTCAACCTTCTCCATTGTTGAAAAATTTGTGACTCACGATCTGCGATCAGCTACTGCTTCTTAAATAGACGAGGCAGGAGCGTGCGGCTGCAGGTCCTTACTTGTCATAACCTGTCCTAACACCCCCACAAACAGCCATCACCCTTCCTCTGTTTTGTTCTACCGATTTGCAAAACCTATTGACCGCCCCTCGTATCAATGTAGGCTTAAAATATTCACCTCGAACGTTAACGGCTGGAAGGAAATTCGCATAATCTACTCGAACATAATAAGAAAGGAACATGGCATATCCACTGATACAGAAACAATAAAAATCCCCAATTATAAATTCATGACAACCAACTATCACAGTCAAGATATGACGGAGTTGCACTAGGCATTACAAAAGGTATACACTTTACAGAAATAAAAGACCTAGAGGAATCATTTTTATCAGTGAAAATAAAAATGACCACAGGTGAGCTGGTCATAGCGCGGGCCTACCAACCCTCAAGACGCTCGTACCTACCGATACCCAATTTCATCAAGCTATTCCGTTGACAAGCCTCAACCTTTCTACCCCTAGACCTTAATGAAAGGTGCATGGAAGCAAGGTACACAACCCATACAAACGGAAAAGGAAAAACCCTACAACTCCTAATGCAAAGAGGCCTACTAAACAGAGAAGGACCTGACTTCCCTACGTATCTCACAGCCCGAGCCTCGACTACCCCAGATATTATTTTAACTAATCAAAACTTCAATCTAAATCACCACACACAGCGAGGCCCCGCAACCCCCTCCGACCATTTAAGCATAATTACCACCATCTCAACTTCGCCCATCCAAATAGAAATATCACACAGAAAAGCAACCAGCTAAACAAACTGGGACGGATACAGACAGTACTTAAACACAATAGAAACCGGATCCCTTAACAACCAAAGTAAAGAGGAAATAGATGACCAACTAGAGTTAATTACCAGTAAAATCAGAGAGGCGGACAGCTTACACACCCCAACAATAGAGTACAGATCCATACCTGCACCTAGATAGACCCAGGAGATCCAAGATGAAATGGATGAATTTCATAATGTAATAAATGAAATCAGGGTATCGGGAAATACGATGGAAAGGTACAGAAACATTACCACAATTAGAAGGAGGATAGACACCCTCATCAAGGAAAATTCAGGCAGGCTCTGGAATAATATAATAGGCAAAATGGAGATAGAAAAGGATCCAAGGAAATTCTGGAGACAATACAGGAAATTACGCGGATCACAGCCAAAAGAGGAAATAAGCTTGAAAATACAGAACCAGAAAGTAGAGCGAAATGAGGAACTACAAGAACATTTCCGAACACACTGGATGAAAAAAATTTCTATTTCACCGGAAGAAAATCAAGATTTCGACCAAAACTACGAGGAAGAAATCATACGTAGCCTGGAAGCACAACGTGAACATATTATACCGTTTAAAAACGTCGACGAACAAAGAGACAATCCCTTGGGGGGAAGGAAAGCCTTTTACAATGAATTAATACCTGGCAGCATTAAAGTCATTTCAACAAAAAGCTCCAGGATAAAGTAGGATATCCAAAGCTCACCTAATTAATGCTTCAGAAAATGTGCCCAAATCAGTAGTCAAGATCTTCAATGCCTGCCTAAATATGGAATACTTCCCCCAAGCATTTAAAACGGCAAAGATGATCTTCCTGCCGAAGCCGGGCAAAATGAAACATCAAGTCAGAAGCTTCCGTCCTATCTCGCTCCTGGAATTTCTAAGCAAAGTCCTAGAAAAACTCCTTAACGAAAGGTTGATCAACCATCTTAACATAAACAACCTATACAGCCCACAACAGCACGGGTTCCGGAGCAAGCAAGGGACAAACACCGCGCTAGCAATCATTACCGAAAATATTGCTACTGAAACAACGCGAGGCAACAGAGTTGACATTAAACTCTGTGATGTTGTGAAAGCCTTTGACAAAGTGTGTGACCTTAACCTGGAAATAAACCTCTGTAAAACACTCTGTAGCTATCTAGATGAGAGGAAAGCGACATTGTAGATAAACGGCAAAACGGGCGACGCAATCAATCTGCAAACAGGTGTCCCACAAAAAGGCTGCCTCTCACCAACACTGTACACAGTGTATACCAGGGACCTTCCACATCCAACTGATGAAAGTTCGATGTACATACAATTAGCGGATGATATCACTCAGATAGTGACCAGTGATAGGAAAAACCCCAAGGACATTGCCCTAAGAACAGGAATAGTAATTAAAAACCTAAATGATTACGAGAAAAGGAATAAAATAAAAACAAACAAGGATAAGTTCAAACTAATACCCATGAACAGAAGGAAAAAGCCACTGTACGCGTAGATGGAGAGGCATATCCTTTCTCAACAGAAGGACGTGTCTTCGGACTAAAATTTTCAAGTCAGTCCATAGGTGGGCGTTATCGCGATAACGATATCGGGTTATCTGATATTTTTTTCCGCGTTATCGATTAATCGGTATCGCCGATACTTTTGGTTCCAAACTAGCGATAATCGAAAATTTCAGTTCAGTTTTTGGTTCCAGTTTATCACAGAGGCGAGCCGTGCGTGCCTTGGAGGCAGAAATATGTAGGTCTGAGCTCTGAGGAGGATCCTCAAAACCTATGAGGAGATGAAGGAGAGCCTCACCAGGTAAGAAATTAAGAAACAGTATTCAAATATGTTTATTATTGTATTATAAAATAACACTATATATAGTCAATAATCAATATTTTATTATAATTTTGGATTTATCGATTATCGATTTATCGGTTATTGCGCCCACCTATGCAAGTCTTCTACCACAAAATATCATAGAAGCAAAATCAACCTTATCAGCACTATACAGATTCAGACAACTTTCAACCAAAAATTAAAGAAAACTATACCTGGCCCTAGTACAACCTAAGCTCCTATACTCAATAGAACCATTGAACACACTAAGTAACTACCAAATCAAGAAGATCCAAAGAGTCCCAAATCAAGCCACTAGATTCATAACAAACACAGGAAGACTAGATTACATACCAGCTGAAGAACTCCACCGCAGATCTACTATTGAACCCGTAAACATAGTCATACAAAAAAGAGGAAGAAAGCTGTGGGAAAAGATTAAAAATACAATTCTACAGAATATAATAAACCAAACCATCGTACAAGAAGACCAAATCCATCGTACGCAATATAAACAACACTTCGACGGTAGCCTGATAAAAACGTTAATAAACGTCAATCCAATCTATAGGTAATAAACTATAGTACATACATGTAACTACCAGGAATGCAACATCTAAAAAGGACAACCGATTACGACTACCCACTATACAACCCATATGAGAATCCCGATGAGGAACTATAAGTAATTACTGACAAAAATACATATATATATATATACTCGTATATATATAAATATATATATATATATATATATATATATATATATATATATATATAATAGTATTAATAATAATAAAAAAAAAATAAAAATGATACAAACGCTCTATTGAACAAAGGAAAACAAAGGCTTTAATGCTTGAAATAATAATGTATCGCAAAAAATATAATAAAAATAAAAATAAAACGAAAGCGTTAACCAGGCAACTGGCACAAAACTCACATATCATCTTCACATATCATCGTACAAACATTAACACACTTTAATTTCTATCTATCCTATCTCACTCTTTCTACACATTCTAACTTTATCCATCTTATCTTATCTTATCTTAATTACATGACGGCTGAAGAATTCATTGAGAAAACTGCGCTAATACTACATCTCTTACCCGATAAAGGAGGAAATATAAGAGGAGGCTGCCTCAAAAAGGTCAAGATTCGATTCAGTATCCCTGCGGGGACGCTCTTGAAGACTTTTTTGAATCTGCTCCTAGGCGACTTTATATCGACCTACCCCCCACACCCTCCGTCGACGAAGTTACGATACTAAAATGAACTGAACTGCCATTCATCTAGACTCGCTCCAACTATGTCGGTCCACTTTGATAGACATAATTGTAGACGTAAAGGAAAGCAGGTTTGAGGATTAGCCCACTGTGGAGCTCTACGGAAGAGACCACCCGGTCACGAGACGATATTGAAAGCTTTGGGGAAGAGTTCGCTCTAATCCCTAAGGGTAGTTTCCGGCTTAGACCACAGGGGGACATACAACCGTCTCCATGTAAGTTGGAAGCAGTATCGATAACCAAACCCCAGCTGGGGCGGCACCCTCAGGTGGTGGTAGTTGATTCGATCACCACCCATCATTAAGTCCGCCACATTTCACCCGTCTGAGAGGCCTCCTCGGATTCACCCATCATTATTCATCCCCCCATTTGGCAGTTCACGTTCACGGAAGCTGAGTGACGAAGTAGAGGGAGTCATCAATAAACAAATAAAGAAGAAAATTCTATCGTAAGAAGAAAGGGAGCACGAACTTTTACTTGAATCAAGTCACCACTAATAAGAGATTAGAGAGAAGATGAATAATCCACTCCAGAAGAGCCACCCTCTCGAAGAGATGGTCCAAGACAATACAACCAGAAACCTCTGCGGGCAATCGACGGGCAGCCCAAGCCCAGCCGAGAAAAAGTGTTCGAAGTTGTGTATGGCAAATTGGGCATTGCCATAGTGAGACTGTTGGAGGTAACCTCGGGGTATACCGCAGTCTGCGAAAAAGAAAAGGATATCGAGGATATCACCAAGGAGAAGGCAGTAGAGGTCTTTAGGGGAATTGGGCTGCAGCCAGCAGTACCACCACATATCCTGGCTCACAGGAGCGTGGTGTGCCGGCGACTCGATCCGTGGATTGGGCAGCAGTCCAAAGATGACATCAAGGAGGAGATCCAGCTTCGGCAAACCTAGGCCAAGGCAGCCGAAATGATCAAATTAAAAAATAGAAGGATAACAGCGACTACACTCATGTCTTCAAGGCAGTCTTCACCGAAACCACTATGGCACAAAGGGCAAAGGAACAAGGCCTATTAATGTTCAATGCCAAAATTAGTGGGAAACAGATAGAGAAGGAAGAATTCACTCCAGTCTAGTTCTGTTTTAGGTGTTACAAAATGGAAGAAGACTGTAAAGAGCCACAGGAAACATGCTCCAAATGCAGGGATAAAGGGCACAATTGGAGGTCGTGCCCTAATAACTTTGAGAAGTGTATTAACTGTGGCCAAGGACACAGAACAATGGCTATGGCATGTCCTGTGAAAAAAAGAGATAATTAAAAGTAAACACGAAGCGAAGAAGAAAGAGGAAACACGTGCAGCAAATACGTCCTACGCCCAGGCAGCAAAGGTTTCCCTCTCAGAAGTGGACACTAAAAAGACATATCTCAAGTTACAAAACGAGAACTCGACGAAGATTATGACGTGCATCCTTCACGAGCACATCATGAATCTCACGCGCCCTGGCCCGTTCGCAACGGATCTGAATCAAATGCTAGCTAAAAACGGGATGGACTAAATGTGGTTTCCGGACGACCCCCCCTCCGGGGATGTACTGCAATTGGAGATAGTTCCAAACCAACAAGCGAACGGTCAAGACACCACCAAAAATGTAACCAAGAAACAAAAGAAACAAGCAGTTTATGTAAAAACTCTTGCTCCTAAATATAGACAAGAAAACGCCGTAGAGAGAGAAAATGCTGGGACTGACACCAATAGTTCCTCGGAATCCTCAGACTCATCAGAAATCGAAGTCTCACAAACTAAGAAGGCTAAGGGAAAGAAAAGAAAAAAAAACCAAAAGATTGCGCGTGGATAGCAGCAATCTTAAAATTTATGCTTGCGACCAGTTTCCCTTTCCCGAAGAAATGGAGCCCAGGGAAATATTCCATGGGATTAAAACTAAAGTATTCAAATGGGAAATGACTAGGAAGTCGAGCCCGAAACGGTAAAAGAAGCTCTGCTCACCCAGAATGTGACCCTACATCACAATACCTGCGAGCAGATTTCAAATGCCGAGTTCAGAAAAAGAAAAGCGGGAGGAAGAAGAACATCACCCCAAAACACTAGAGAAACAACCTGGAGAGAGTAAGCAATAGAATGGGGATTCTGACACTCAACTTAAATGGATGTGAGGGGAAAGCTACGGCATATGGCAATATATTCCGAGTGCTTGACCCCGACATCATTCTTATAACTGAGCACAGTATCGAGACTACGTCTGTTCAAATTAAAATACCGGCCTACAGAGTAGAAGTGAAAAATCATTCTCAAGAAAGGTTTGATGGTCGCAATAGCTGTCAAGGGGAACATCTCGTTTAAACAACTACCAGAACTTGATGAATCCTTTCTGGCGAATGAGCTCCACACATTGGTAGGAGACCTCGTGATATCAACCACCTCGTCGAGCCTATCACCCGTTAAATAACTTCTACACACTGTTTAGGCACCGCAGAATGGCATTCTTAGGGGGCAACCTCAATGCCAGATGCCGTGCGGCGGGCTATGGTAGTACCAACGAAAGAGGCGGAAACTTGGAACTCATTATGGGAAGAAAAAACATCCAGAGAATAGGGCCGGATTTTCCGACCTATATTACTTCCATATCAGCAACCAAACCTGACATAATCTAAACAAGTGAAGGCTTCCCTTTCAGCTACCATAGTGAGCCGGGCCCAATAATCCCAAGTGACCACATAGCGTTCCTCGCCACAATATCTCTCGCTCCGCAAAAAAATACGCCTTAGCCACTGAGAATGTTACAAGAGACGACTCAGTCAATACGCCCCAGCTGACCTAAGCGACGCAACCTTAGACGAGAGAGATGAAGAACTGGAAAGGATAACAACGTCCATACTAGAAGCGGACCGCGAGTGCATACCCAAGATTGGGTACAAGCACCTACTGAGCTCAGATGTACAGAGGAGATGAGGGAGATCGCTCGTGACACAGGGAAGTGTACGAAGAAATAAGACGGGAAGATCCTAAGCGGGAAAGAAACTCGCTTCTTCGGCGCCTAAGCACCAGGCTAAAAGAGGCTATCAACCTCCAAGAAGAGGAAATATGGAACAACCTGATAGCCAAAATTGATAGCGAGCTGAACCCGGCTAAATTCTGGCGTCAAGTCAAGAATCTAAAAAAAACTAACAGAAAGAACTAAGGCTCGAATAAAAGAGAACCGTTATTATATAGAGGACCTGGCGATTCTAGAAGACAGATTTAGGAATTATTGGAAGAACGTCTTCAGTATCACCCCAGAAGAGAATGAAGAGTTCGACCAGGAATTCGAAGGCCAATTGATCGAAGATCTGAATCAGATTATACAGTGCACGTACCCACAACACCAAGTAGACGAAGGCAGGGAGATGGCGGCCATGGCCGTCCCATAACACCAGGGGAGGTCATGGTCACTGTGAAAACTTTTCAGCAAAGGGCACCAGGCTGGACGGGAATGACCAAAAACAACTTGGTAAATGACTCACAGCAGATCATTCAAGGAAATACAAGCATTTGCAACGCTTCCCTTAATATGGGTTACTTCCCTGAGGGTTTTAAGATAGCTAAAATAATTTTCATACCTAAGGGAGGTAAACTCCCTGATCAACTAATTAATTACAGGCCAATCGCGTTGGTGGAATACGTTGCGAATGTCTACGAGAAGCTTTGGCTGACAGGCCTCAAGAACAACTAGCCTAGCTAGGAGCTCACAACCATCAGCAGCACGGGTTCCGTAGGAGACGAAGAACGGAGACCGCCCCCGCCCCCACCCTCCTAACTGAAAAACTGGCATGCGGCAAAGCGTACACCGACACCGCCCCTTCCTATGCAACCATTGCTCGCTGGAATAGGGAGTTCCGCCATGTTCGTGAGTCCCTTGAAGATGACCCCCATCCAGGACACCCGTCAGACGTGACCAACGAGGACAATGTGGCCAGTGTGGAGAGAATGATCCTCGACCATCGTCCGGTGAAGGTCGAAGAAATCGCGCGAGAACTTAAAATATCACATGGAAGTGTTATCAACATCATCCACAACAATTTGGCCATGGCCAAGGTCTCTGCCCGTTGGGTCCCTAGAAACCTGACGCCCCATGATCGACCTTAACGTCGTCAAAGTTCGGAGGAGCTGCTGCTCCTGTACAACCAAGACTCGGCGGGATTCGAGTCATGCATAGTGACAGGTGATGAAATGTGGGTCCATCACTGGGATCCCGAGACCAAGTTCGAAAGCATGGCCTGGAAGCACAGGGGCTTTCCGACCTCCATCAAGTTCCGGACCCTCCTCAGCTGGGAAGATCATGGCCACCATCTTTTGGCATTCTGAGGGAGTGTTGATGGTGGACTATGCGCCTCGTCGAAGGACCATCACAGTCTATTATTACGCCGAGGAACTGGCTGGGTTGAAGAAGTGTATCCGTCAGAAGCGGTGCGGCAAGTTGACACGCGGTGTCCTGCTCCTCCGCGACAATGCTCCTGTCCACAAGGCCAGAGTTGCACAAGTGCGGATTCGAGGAGCTTAACCATCTCCCCTACAGTCCAGATCTGGCCCCTAGCGACTACTTTTTGTTCCGCCAGCTCAAGGCTGCACTGCGTGGACGCCGGTTTTGGGACGATGAAGATGTCCAGCTCGCCGTCCATGAGTGGATTGAACAGCAGTCGGGAGATTTGTGGTTGTCGGGAATTCGAAGCCTCAGCGACAAGTTGCGCAAGTGCATTAAAGTCGATGGTAGTTATATTGAAAAAATGACAAAACACTTTTCCTCATATCTCGTTTCCTTATATCCGAATTGCAAAACTTATTGATCGCTCCTCGTACTTAATAAGAGAAAAATCTACACAGCCTTGGTACGCTCCATCCTGGTGTACCCGGCCGTGATCACGCAGATGGCAAGTTGTACCTCTTACAGAACGATGCAGAGGGTACAGAACAAGCCACACTGCTTATAACTGACACGAAAAGTATCGACCGTATTCAACAATCGGTTCTACACGATAGAACCGGACTCAAATCGATCAATTTGGAGATCCAGAGGCTAGGGAGAAAGACATGGGACTTCAAACAATCAACAACACCCTAGAAATACCGCAATTTAGAAAACACACAGTAGAAAGGACATCACTATTCCCCAGCAGAAGAAACTGTGCAAGAGAAAATATAAGACCCATCTAAACTTTAATAAATAGAGGCGAAGTGCCAAATTAAAATTTAACTAAAACAAAAAGAAGAGAAAGAACAATAAAAAGTATACAGAAAAAGCGTCTAAGTACCCAAGCTAAAATCAAATTAAAATAAAAAGAAGGGAAGAAGAATAAATAATCAACAAAATTTACTAAAATAATAATAAGAAAAGGAAGAGAGTCTTACAGGACTAACAAAAATGCAAACGAAAAGAGGCGAAGTTCCCAAACTAAGATTCGAATTAAAAATAAGAAATGAATAATTAAATAACAAAGTAAACCAAGATAAAATGAGTAAGATAAATGAACTGCAATAACAACCTGCATAGCTTTGGGACGCTTTTCAAACTCAACTTCAGCCACAAAGGAAAAAAAAAAAATCTACTTTGATATCTAATCGGCCCAAATTATATCTTCTATTTTACAATAGAATTGTCAAGGTGTTGTTCCCAAGTAGGAAGAACTCAAAGTCCTTTTGACGACTCTCCTCCTCTCTGTTGTTTGTCTTCTGGAAAACCAACTGGATACTCGCCTTTTCCGGTGGTACCTGGTTTTCATATTTTCAACTATATTGCTCATGTCTGGTGCTCGTCTCATGGTGGGATGTCAGTTATTGTTTCGTCATCCCACCATATATCCCCCCCATCCTTTCCACGAGGGTAGCGTGGAAAGGCAACAGCTTGCCGTGAAGGTTTTTCTTACAAGACTTTTTACTGTTAAATCCATTTACCTCCCTGCTTCTTTATCATTGTTAGGCTCGACCTTTTAAAACTGATTTAGGACGATTTTGCACAGTTGAATCCGAAAATGACATCCATATCCTACAATCAGGTCAGATTTTTGAGCTTAGTAGATTTGTAAAAAATTCGATCTTATAACTAAATTGATAACATTTTTGGGACATTTTCGGTTTAATTCTTTAATATTTCTCATCTGAAATATGTTTTTTAAGATAACAAGCATCATTTTATAATACAGTTTATTCATTAAGTATTACAAAAATTGATTAGTGTACATTGGATAGACATTGATAAAGGTTAGTAGATGTTCAACAGTAATCAGACATTATCACTGCTTCCTAACGTCCCTGATACCCAAACTCCATCTCTTTCATGTCCAGATGGAATTTCTCCCCCTGTCCGTCGCTCATTGTTCACATATTCTCAGGAAACCGATCTATATGTAAGAATCAGTAATGCATTCTGATGCTCATGTTGCATCCGATGTTTCTGAAAGTAGTCAGCATATTGGTAAAAAGTTCGGTGCAGTTCCTGGCCTTCTTGTTGCCAAGGATGTTCTTCACGGGCAAAATAAAGCCTTCCACGCTTTCGTGTTCTACTTCGTTCATTGACTGAGTTTTTAAACTCTGGATCTCTGATGAGCTGACTAAGTTGATGACCGTCTAAGATGCCAGTGTACAATTTCTCCACGGTCAATCATGGAAAAGCGTTAAGCAAGTAAGTGAAGCAGCCACCATCCTAGTTCAGAGCTTTGGTGAACTGTTTTATCAAACCGAGCTTGATGTGCAGTGGTTAGAAAAGTATCCTCTCTGTCCATCAGAGGATTGTTTATGACGTTCCTTGCTCTATGTACAATGCACCATTTAATCCTGCACAGGCTAGTTCACTTCGTGTAATGCGTAATTCGGTCCCTACAATCCCACACCCACAGAAAGTACAGGTACTTGGTGAACCCGGACTGTTGTCCCAACAAAATTTCAATATCTTCAGATCAACATAAATGAACCACTCATGCTGATCATGACGATTTTTCTTCAGCACGTACTTCACCATTTCATGCTTCTCCTTCAGTGTAGTCGAGTGAGCAAGGGATACAGAGACAAAATGGTAGCTGTTGTGCACCAGAAAAATTTCAGCGATCGCTTTCTGCTGTCACTGAAGTCTCCAATCCTTCGTTTGGTACTGCGGCCCTCCAAGCTTCTGCAGAACCTGCACAATTTATGTACAATATACCAACTCTTTCTCTTCAGAGAAAAAAAAAGGAAGTAGGCTTGATGTCTCTTGCCGTATAAGGTGATGCGAGCACTGTCAGAGAAAAGGTTTTCCTTCAATTTGGATGGCAACAGTTCGGCAAACTGAGATCGCCAACTAGACCACTTAGCTCCTTTTGGGAAAAAGGACGTGCATTATCATTGTCCAAAGCAACTTCTTCTTCATTTTCTTTAACACTGGAGGAATCCTCGTCATTAATGTCATGAAGTACTTCAAATACAGGTACTGGAATTTCATCGCAATGAGCTACAAGACGATGTGTTGATGAAAGATTAGGATACTGGAGGCTGCTCCGGTTCTTTTTGTTGATCCCAGTCAAATCAATAGCGCAGAAGTATCATTCAGTGTCATGATTTGTCTGCTCCCTCGAAACAATAGGAATTCCAAACTCTCACACCGTTCCAAGCTTTCACGCTTTATGAAACCTGTGACTTGATTCATGTTAGGAACAAGGGTGTACTTACCGCAGATGTAGCAGAATCCATCGGGTTTATTTTTTCAAGATCTAAACCTGGAAAAGAAAAATACCATTAGTCGAAATTGCCGCATATAAAGTTTACAGAATTCGTTAATTTAAAGAAATAAGAAAGATTTTTGCATCATGTAAATAGAAAACATTTGTACACGTAAAAAAAACGTCAAAATCATCTTGACTTGACTTAAAGGGCGCAGGCTATAACGACCCCTTGCTCTGCGTCTGCCTGCTGTGGGTTATTTCTAGCGGACATGAAACAGTATTTGAGCAGGGTATATTTGGGCACTTGCCAAAGACTTCCCTAACGCAGTGCTCTACTAACTTCAGCGTGTTCTCCCTCTCCATAAAAAGATGCAAAGTAGAGGAGAAAACCAAGGCATTAGTCTGTATATACTCGCCCTTCCCCTCTCATCTACTTGCTGCCACAGATGAGTTCCCCTTACATGGTTTAGCTCACCTGCTGAAGTGGTTATCGGGGTGTGGCGCTTGGAGAATTGAGAGAACCAGTTGACCTGACCATCTTACACTCCAGTGAGATGCAGCAGTCAGGTGTTAAAGGTACTACCTCTTCTCAACCGCCCTACACACTTCATGCAGCAATAAATCAAATTTGACATAATTTACCAAAACCAATGTTATTTTTTGATTAAGCACATAAAAGTTTTCCTAAATCAGCTAAAAATAACTTAGACAATAAAGTTGGTGTTGGCCAGTGTTATATACAACGTGGCCATACAGACCATTTACAGGCACCCATCCGTTATGTAGAGGTCCTAACTAATGCATGAATACTTTAGTCCTTAGATAGCAAATGCAATAGTCAATACGTACATAAATTTTGTTGTTTGAGTTTTGACTGATCGTACCGTAACAATAACGTGGATCTGAACTCTCCTTAGCCACCATGGGAATGCAATGATTCAAGTTAACAAAAATAGGATATATTATAATCTTACAATAATCTATGATTTGAAGTTATTATTTTTATTCAATATTGAATAACGGAGAGGATATTTAAAGGATAAAAATGGAAGGCTATACAGAAAATATTAAAGAATAAATAGATGATTTAAGTTGAAATGGAATGCAAGTTATGCCTTTGAAAAATTAATATTTAAAAGCACGTGACGAGAATGGTGTGTTCACAGGTGTATATAAATATGTAATTGTAATTATGTAAGTACACGACTAATGATGGAATGAGAATTGGGGTCTGTAAATGAGAGAAAGAACAGGAATTAGGACTTACTCTCTTGTGTGGATTGTTTGCAGAGAATAAGTGGAAGAGGAATTTCGACTGACCTTTCTTTGAAGCGACGCTGTGCACGAATGGACCTCGAAAAGCGATTACAGGCAGATGGCGAAAGGCATGTGTTTTTATGTGTGTTCGTATAAGGGAAAATCTTGTATAAAAGGAATTTTGTCATATTGGTGTGAGATTACATAGAAATAATTTATTCTCGTCACAAAGTAATTGATTGATTAATTATATTAGATGCTAGTTTTATACATACATATATATATATATATATATATATATATATATATATATATATATATATATATATATATATATATATATATATATATATGAACATAATTTCTCCCCTAAGAAGGTTACCCCTCCTTTATAATAGAGTACTACTGGTCCGTGTAACGCCGATTTCTTCTAACGACACGACCGGGGCGTGTGACAGTCACATTGGTTTAATGCGGGTACGGGTACACAGAGTCGCTGCGGCAGTGCCAGTGACGTTGAACGAGGCACTGTCACGTGTGGAGGTTGATGGAGTGAAGGTTATACGCTTACCGGTTCCTTTCGAGATGACGTCAAGCAGGACGTAGGAGTCCCGCCTGACGGAGTGACCGGTGGTGGAGAGGTTTGATCTTGACTGACCACCGCTGCCGACGCTGGTTCCTGCAACACAAAAAGAGGAAGTAGGGAAACGTAAGGGGGAGTTTGAGTAGTAGGAGTTGTTAAAAGGGTGGGTGGTTGGAGATTATTTTGGGGGCTTACTGGAGCATAAAGGGTTATAGTGGGAGAAAAAGGAGGTAAAGGGGGTTCTAGCTAAACGTTTTCCTGGAGATGACGAGAAAGGGTCCGTCATAGATTGGTTGCAAAGAAGTGCGAGTTGAATCGCGACGAACGAAAACATGGGAGCATATTGTCATCTCTTTCGGCACGAAGGTTTTATAATTGGCAGGCACTTAACTTCAGCCATAACCCTTAAAAAATTGTGTACATATGAAGCAGGTCAGAAGAAGAAAAGAATTGACCAGGAAGACGAAGTTGAATACCGTTATAGTGTATGGTTATCAATGTGAATAATCTTCGGTTAATAAATCAGCCTCGATAGCGTTTCGAAAATCATAACCATAAATTTGGTTTGATCGAGGATGTCTGCCGTTAGCTTTAGGCCTAATGCGACAGCCAAGTAAATTTTGGAATAATGACTTGGGCTTTAAGAAAGACAATTACACATATATAAATATATTCATAAAATCAACGAATGTACAAATATCAGTAGGTTAAGTAAACATGGTGAATGATATGGTGAAATAATATAGAGTGAATAATAGAGTAAATAATAATATAGTAATATAGAGTATAATAGAGTATCTTTGATATAGTAAATAATTTTGAGTTGTAAGTAATATAATGTAGTAATTTAGAGTATTTTAAAGTATCTATAATGGACTGTGAATTGGGGGCTGCAATGAGAAGCAAATATAATTAGGACTTACTCTCGTATTGTCGTTTGCAAAGAATGTGAGAGTGGAATTAACTCAGTATGATTTGTTTGGAGGTAAATGAATAATTGTAGAAGGAATGGTTACCGACCTTTATATAAAGAAAGCAGCGAGTGGAGTGGGCAGGATCGCGTGCTCTTTTGATCGAGCTGGGAACGTGTGTTTGTTTGTTTGTGTGTGAAATTTAAGAGATGTTGTTTGGAACAGTATACGTTAATTGAATTGACAAGAAAATAAATGAATTAATTAATTATTAAGTTTAACATAAAATGATTTGATTTACAAAAGTTGCAGTAAATTAATTGAAAGATTAATTGACAAAGTTAGAGTAAAATAAATGAATGATTAAATTAACAGTTAAAGTAAAATAATTAAATGATTAAATTGACAAGTTAAGGGAAAATAATTGAATGATTAAATTAACAGTTAAAGGATTGCATGAATTATTTAAATGACAAAAGAATTCAATTTTATACATAATAAATGATGATATATATATATATATATATATATATATATATATATATATATATATATATATATATATATATATATATATATATATTAAGTTTCCCAGGAGTTTTTTATTATAGGAATGCTCAGAGGCATTGCTATACCGTACACAAGTTCCGCCACAGAGCAGCCTAAGTTCTCTTTCAAAGATGAACAAATACCCAGGAAAATCAAAGGAAGCTTGTCTACCCAAGTGATGTTAAGATCTGTGGAGCGTAAGCTTGCTTTGAGGGTCATGTGCAACCGTTCAACTTTGGCGTTGCGTTGGGGATGGTAGCTATTGATACTTAGACGAAAGGAGCCAAGCACTGACACGAGAGCTTGGGATCTGCGGCGCATCGTCTCCAGTTAGCAGTCGAAGCGGTTTTGAAACGGGCAAAACTTAGTGGATTCCGCTTTGTCCCAAACAAGAGGAGAGCTAGTTACTTCCACTGAGTTACGGGGCCCTTGCTTAGTCACATACCTTCTGCAAAGCGTAAAGATCAAATTTGTCCTTGAGTTTCGGTTCTTGGGCGTAACTCTTTATCCCAAGTTATCCTGATTACTACAGCTACGCTGTCTTCAAACGGGCTGTCTGAGAGCTCTAGACTTTTTAAATGTATTCTCCCACAGGTAGTGGGGCAGTGATCGTCCAACACCTTGGTCAGTCTAAACTGATCTAGTCTACTCTAAATTGGACTATAGGTGTCAAATTTACTCTTTGGCTTCACCTTGAGACCTTAAAATGCTGAGTCCGTTTTGCAAACTCGGAGTTCGTCTTTCTAAGGGATTCAAATTGGATGCCGCAATCAGCCATGATCATTGAAGGAACACCAAACCGAGCAACTATGTTGAGACGAAGGCACGAGTGACAGTGGTAGCTATGATGTCCGGGATAGGAACTGCCTCTGCCCATCGAGTAAAACGATTGATCATAGTAATAAGATAATTGCAACCACGTTAGTAAGGCAGAAGACCTACTAGATCGACGTAAACGGCGAAAAAGCGTGACGAAGGATTATCGATTTCCTTTAGAACTCCTACTGCAAAGATATGGAAGAGGATTAACAAGATCCAGGATCATTATGGCCATAATACCCTCACCCTCAATTTGCAGTCATCCTTGGTGAATGACACGCTGGTGGTAGGCAATACATTGGGTAGCAATTTCCATGGTGTCAGCAGTGTCAACGTTTACGATAAGGCTTTTCTAGCCAATAAACCGAACGAAGCCTCTCGTTCCCTCAATATTATGAAGTATAATGCCTTTTTGTTCAACTAAAAGTTGCGTGTTGCATTGTCCATTTGTGGATTTACTTCTACTGGCCCTGACAGTATTCATTATGATATGATTCGGTGCCTTCATCCACACACAACCCTGTTTTTACTTGACTTATACAACACTATATGGGTGAAGTGTTCTTACCGATCATAATGGCGCTTTGGATTTGTCCTCCGCTTTGTCAAACCTGGAAAAGTAGGGATTGGATGCATATCACTATCGCCCTATAACTCTTACCAGCTGTTTGAGCAAGTTGCTAGAGAAGAGGGTGCTGGTGTGCCTGAATTGGTCTGGCATTATTTAAGTGCGGTTTTGCAGGGGGCATAGTATTCTTGTACTCTGGGTACGTGTTGATGGATCGGTTCGGGAAGCTTTCTCGTTAAAGCACCGGAACTTATCGAAATTTTTAGATATTGAGAAAGACTATGATACTACATGAAGATACCCGGTCTTAAGGCAGCTACACGTTTGAGATATGAGAAGTCGTTTACCTTCTTATATTCAGAATTTTTTAGTATCTTGATCATTTATAGTGCGTGGTGGAGACACCTACTCTGACTTGCAACCTCAAGAGGAGGGAGTTCTTCAGGGCAAGGGTGCTACTTCTTTGCCATTTCTGAGCAGCCACTATGCAGCTCTACCTCTGTGACAGAAGTGCCCCTTCCATGTGCTTTCTCATGCGCTCCTCCTGAAATCCTTTACTGGAGAGGGCGTTCCTCTCTCTCAATTACTGAAGAGTATGTGTTTTTTTCATTTTCTAGAGTTGCCTCCATGAAACTACATTTGATGCTGGTCAAACCTTTCCTTCTCAGGGGCTTGCCAATAACATGGCAAGCCAGAGGAGGGGCCGCTTCAGTTTCCGTACCTCCCGTTAGGGTTAGACAAACCACCATAAGCACCTGAGATGGGTAAGAGGCATCTTTGTTTCCTGTGCCTTGCCGCGATATCACTTTTATGAGAGCCGCTATGCATGCCCGGTTCCTCTTTTTACCCAATGGAGGTCAGTAATGCTGGCCCCAATGATGTTTGTACCGGGCCATAGACCCTATAAGTCCCTGGTCGGGATATTCTACAATTTTTTGTGGGGGGAGGGGCTCACGAATTGGAGGCACCTACTGAGATGGAGATAATCCCGGATGTGGCCCCGCCCCAGATGGTAGGCTCTTTCTTAGGGCTAATCTGGGCTCGTTACAAGACACCGAACCTGAGTCCGCCACTTTGCAAGCTCCTTCGTAGGCCAACGGGTTCCCGAGGATCACGAGGAGATGCGGGCCCCCATCACCCGCCGGGTGCACCGTTTATGGTCAATATCTTCTTTACCAAGAAGGATCGGGCTGAGGCCAAAACAGAGAAAAGTAAGAAGAAATCAAAGACGACCACTGGGGAAGGACAGGTTCGATGCCGTTTCGTCGAGTAACCAGGCCAAGACCAGTTTCCCTGGCCCTGCGGTGGTCTCTGGCAGGAAAAGGAGGGGGGGAGAGACAAACATCAAAGTTGTTAGTGTGGTGATCGGAGCCTTGATTACGTCAAGGCCCCTCAATGAAAGCCTATTTGGCGTTTTTTATCCTACCGACTTCAAACACTTTTGTTGTTTTTTTACACTGATGGCAGCATGTTGGCAAAAGGTCACATGTTCCATTAAAAGATATCAGGAACTAAATTGAGTGGTAAAGAGCCGAATTTCACCGGTTTATCGGACGGTAGCCTCTGGCGAATGCAGCTTATCCTTACGATGCGGTCATTATTAGTGCTCTTGGGACACTCATTGGCTCGCTGGTGAAGGTGACACCGCACTCTAAAGGAAACTTCGCGAAAGTGTTGGTTATGTTGGATCTCGTGGACTAACTACTTCTTAAAAGACCACTTTAGAGCTGGCCGACCACCACGCAACCAAGGCGAACGTGTGATGAAGACGCAAGAGGGAAGGGGCTAGAAACACCCCTTACACTCTTCGTCACGTTCGATTGTGACTGGCTCCCTGAGTCGGTGCGTGACGGTTGCTATCACTAATCACTCAATGCAGTCGAGTCAATACCACGGACTTGCTACTATAGTCCCCGCTTCAGCCATATGAATCGCTCTTGTAGACGTGCAAAGTTATGTTTAACTGAAGTCTGTGTGAATTGATCCATATACCGCACGTGATAAGTTCCAATCGGGTATGGCCAAGTGTGTCAGTTGAGGAGAGCCGCACCCTACTTTCAAGAAGGAATGTGACGCGTATCTCCTGGAAAAAGAGATCACGGCCATTTAGGATTGGTACTGACTCTATTTTTCCGAGGCCAAGGACTTGTTCCTGTCGCGCCCAGTGCTACATGGGACGTCCCATGCCTCAATTGGTAAACAGGCACTGTCTGCTCCAGGCCTATGAACACGGTTGTTCTGCGCCCATCCGGAACCTTGCTGCAAGTTCTACCTCCTCAGGGTGCTCCCCTGTTAAAAGTAGCGAGACACAAAGGTTCAAACTCAAACGGCCGCGAACCTACAACAAGTCAGTCTGTCTCACAGATAGCAAACTCCCCGAAGGTGCTCGCGAGACTGTATTTGCGGACTGCTAAATATGTCTCCCCAAAGGAGGACAACACTAAGGAGGCTTCCGCTCTCACACATCCAAACAAGGCTGGACAGGTGGCTCGGAGGCGCAGAACTCTCGAAACGAGGAGCCCCGCCCCCAAAGCTGTCCCGAGAGTAAAGATTTAGAGGCGGAGGGAAGAAAAGATTCGCATGATGAGCCAAGATAAAACTTTGAGAGCAACAACACCTTGTGCGGTCAACAACGCCAAGATTTCTGCCTCCGGGAAACGTACTGACATTTCTGGAATGGCATTCTCATCTAAGAACGTCTCTGTATCTACTCCAAGCAATGCCTGGAGGGTATATTGCTTTAATGGAATTGGCACGGACTCCGAGCCAACTGCGAGGAGCTGCGGAGCCTCATCTCTTTCCTTTCCCGTATGTATCTTATTGTAGGAGACCATTTTAGCCACTTGACCCTTGCCTACCTTCCTGGGGTATAGGGGTTTTGCGATTACACCAGTACGAAATGGGTTTGGGAGGGAAGATGCGCGATTTACACCCGGTATTATCTTCCAGTTCTACTTGCTATAAATATTTTCTTTTAGGAAAAGACATTGCAGTTACTCTTGGATAGGAGTTCTAATGTTATTTCTGCGTACATCCCAACATCAGCCGGCTTCGATATGGGGAACTTCCACCGCCTTGTAGCAGAGTTACCGAGGCCCTTTCTCCTGCTCGGGGATCTGAATTGTATACACCATCTATTGAAGTATACATGGTCAGTCCAAGAGCTAGATCCTTGCCGACCTTATCCACGAGCTGGGAAATGGGTACCCTAAATATGGATGAGTTTACGCATCACTGCCCGAGAACCGCTTCTTTCTCCTTTTTTATTCTGTCTTTGTGCTTTCCAGATGCACCGCCTGATTTTGGGTAGGAGGTGGTCGATGACATTCATTGTAGGGATACTTTCCTATTCAATTATCATTTTCTGGGCCGTTGCCACCTGAGGAGCGGCATAGGTGGGCCCGGAGCACGTGCAGTGTTCTGCATTTCAGGAAATAAATAATATGTCTGTCTCAGTTGAAGAGTTTAGGTCACTTGATAAGACTGTTGAGTTTTCTTCAGCACCCTTCTTGCCGTGAGCCTATTTGTTATTCCTAAAGGTCTGGCCGTTTTGCACGCCGCCCGCTTCCTTGGTGGTCGGTTGTCTGTGAAACGGCCATCAGACAGACCAAATTCACCGTTGGTGAATTTGGTCGAGCTCGGCCTAGGTTGAGATATGTCTGAAAGCCCGCCCACCGCTCTACTTGACGTGCATGCGAGTCTTCACCTAATGTAAAGACACCTCTTACAGAGTTGTGGAAGCTAATCAAAAGGATTCGGGACAAGTCTCTAGAGGAGTGCAACCGCAATCTCGGTCTTTGCCTCAGTGGCGGAATCTTGTGCGACTCTTCTCCATATTCTCTATCCGAGTTGCTGCTCCACCAGCATCTCATGCACATCGTGATGTCACTGAATGCCGCCGACTGGACTTTATCTCTAGAGGTGGAGAACCCTTCAATAACAGGTCTATGATGATTGAATTGAGTTTCGCTATCGCTTTCTGCGTGGACAACGTCCTTGGTGAGGATGATTTGTTCAACAACATCTCTGCAGAGGGTAGGCTCCAAGACTCCTGTGAATAGCTAATGTACTCGCTTTTTGCAACCCGGGGAGAGATTACTCTACCCTGGCCCGTGGTAGCCAAATTTCTTTAAGTAGCGTGTTCAAATTGATGGAGAAATTGCAAAATGTTAGAGTAGCATTTTTCCTGGATAGCCTACGACACGTGTTTTCTGCACATTGCGTCTTCTGCAAGTACCACTCTACGTCTGATACTCTGCTTCCGCTAGAAAATGCTATCTGCGATGATTTTAATTGTAGACAGCATTAGGCCACGGAGTTTTTCGTTCTGGACAAGGCCTATTATACCGAATGTTAAACGGTAACTTGGAAACCGTCCACACGGTTAAGGTAACGGGAGGCATCCAATTTTTTATATGTAAATTTCGATCCCATGCGGCAGAAGAGGCCGTCACGCAGGAAAGTGTCCTCAGCATCAACGGTATCACATCGATGGTGCAGAAAGATGTTCTCGCTACGCCTTAAAGGACGACCTATCGATGTCTTTTGGTGGGTGCGATCCAGATGCCAACCTAGGACCGTCGTCTCCAACAGGCATTCAACCGCTTTTATCACTATTTAGAAGCGCACAGATTTCGGTTGCGTTCGGGCAAGACTAAGGTGGTTCCTTTTTATCGCCACTCACAGCTTCAATCAGACTCAGACTTGTTTCTAAATAGGGTTAACCTGGAAGTGATGGAATCGCACATGGGAGACTCATATTCGCAGCCTTAGGGTCTTTGTACCCGAAACAATAACATTCTTATTTTGGTGACGTTCAGCACCAACATCCTACCTTGTTGAAGCTGGCTTTAGCTGTGTTTTGTATTTGCTGTCAAAGCTCGTAACCAGTTTGATATTGTAAAAAAGGGTGATCCTTGTCTGTTATTAACAATATTCGAACCAAATATTAAAAAACTTGCCGATCAACATGACGCACAAGGATCTCATTAGATAAATTATGTTTTCATTTTTTGTATTAACAATATATTGTCAAATCTCCCAAATATAGCGTGTGTTAATGTAATATTTTTTTACTGAAATAAAGGTTTATATAATTGAACTGGTTTGATATTTAAATCATTATATTTTTTAATTTCTTTGAAAAATATTTGTTCTGTAAATTCTAAAATGAGATTTTGTGTACTTATGTGTCTATGAGTGGGCCACCAAAATAATCATCAATCAAAAGGGACCATGACTAGAGAAAGTTAAGAACCACTGATTTAGAGCATAGAGGCAGACATTTAACATTTACAACCCCTTGCATCTCAAGTGCAATCCATCCATTGCATATAAATCTCCTCTTATATACTATCAGACAATACTTTCACACTCTCATTTATCCCAATGCATGCGACATCCACTCACTGTCTACTCTAAGCCTAGCTAAAATTCCTGACACTACACACCCCATACTACTATCTCAAAACTTTCCTTAACAAAACCCTATATCTAGACAGTAGCTCGTCCGACCTAGAATTATTCTGTCATTCATCCCCACATGTAAAACAATAACTGCTTGACTTTTAGCTCCATCCACTATTTTTCAATTCTCTCAATCATATCTGCTACACGTGCACCTGACAAACAAACTCTCATCCTCCTCTTGCACTCACGTTCACAAAATGTCCTGTTTAAATACCTAACCTGTAACCACCGAACATAATCACTTTAGGCACGTCATTTGTTCACTTGAACCTATAACCCCCCTTCTCCTGTCTCCCAAGACCCAAGACACTGAACCTGTTATTCACAAGTAATAGACTCAGACCTACACTCTCTACCTAGGTCTAATATCGATACATCCTTAGTACCAGCAGTCTTACTTCCATCTGAAACAGAAGATACCACACTAGCCACCTGTTTTCTTCATCTCTTTACCATCGTACACTCTCCACTATTACTACTAGCCCTACTACTAGCTAACGTAAATGGGATAACCTTACGATCCCGAGAACTCTCCTTGGTTCTAGTTCCTAGATCCTTCCTAAGCTCAGTGACTAACTGCTTCACTATAGCTATCCTTTCTAAATCCTGCACTCTTCCTTCGTCCAATTCCACTACATGATCTCACAGCCCACATACAACCCAATAACATCCCACAGTTAGCACAATCGTCCTGGTATTCACGCTCACTTTCACTCCAACACCCACCCTCAGTCTCAACTCGTTACACTTAGCTATATTTACCTAATTAATATATAAATAAAGTCCCTGAATTATATATAAAAAATAAATGCACTAACGAAAGTGAAAGAGCAACAGACTAATTAGCATTTTAGAAAAACAATGACAAATTTGTAAATACGAATGTATTATGCGCACAGCCAAATCCAATCAGCACTTCAAAATGCCACAATCGCCCGTGTGGTTAGCATTGACTTGTCGTTTTACTCTCGTGCCGGAGGATTTGAAAGAACAGCAGTGTTATTTTATTCCTAAAATAAAATCCTCTGAATAATTTAACGGAATAGTAATAAATGAAGCCTTATAAGCTCGATGTTAGAGAACAATAATAAATTAATAACGTAGTAATCTAATAATAATCGATAATAATCAAATTTCTCTTTGAGCATGTTTTTTTTATACAAGATACAAAAAATTGCCTAGTTGGTAATGGTCCTACCATTTAGAACAAATTGAATGAAAAATGAATGCTACATATTAGAATCAATGTACCAATTTGTTTTGATAGATTCTATTTGATCAATCAGAAGGATATTGTGTTTAAAATTAATAACTTGTGATTTACTCATGAAGAGGGCGTGGCGATTGGTACAAGCCAAGGAAAGTTGGTTACCCCCTCACCCCCAAATGCTTTTAAGCCCTATGCAAACACAGGACTCCGATAAGTTATATTACAGCTTTGTGTGCATTATTTATGAGGGATATAAACGATAGATTGACAGTTTTGCGTAAAACTTTTACAGTGCATATAAGGTCAGACTATCGCATTCACATTGTTGTGACAGCATATGTATTAGCGTTCGAAGGAAGCAGCTTTTCTTGCATGCATGTTCGGTTGAAGACCAGGTTGAACATGGCTTTGACTAGCATAATTTTATATCCTACGATTTTAAAATTCACTTTCTAATTGTGGGAGGGAAATGAAAAATTTATTCACTTCATCCATTTTATTTAATAATTATATATCTTATTTTTCCGTAATCTCTCGATTTTCCTAAGACATATTTAGCGTTGTCTTGATTTCCTTGAATCCTTTAATAGAGATGATGCGGTGATCAGAGGGAATGTTCGTTAGTACTAGGTAGGAAAGATGTTTGTTTTTTAAGGGGAGGAGGATAGCAGGAGTGAAATGTTCATCACCGCATAAGACACTCGTTACCTTCCTCCCCTGAGAGAAAAAAGGGTGTAGGGAATTTCCCGCGATCAACCCGTTATAGTACTACTCCCTTGCCCTCCCTGGAAATCATCCTGCTCAAGAGAGCTACCCAAAATAGAAGAAAGCAATTCAAGAAGAAGAGCAGAAAACCGCTTCATGTGACACCAGCGAAAAGGAAGGACTCCCTTACCCTCCCTGGAAATCATCCTGTTTAAAAGAGCTACCAAAAATATAAGAAAGCAATTCAAGAAGAAGAGCAGGAAACCTCTGCATGCGACACTAGCACAAGGAAGGACTCCTTTACCCACCCTGAAAATCAGCCTGTTCAAAAGGGCTACCCAAAATAGAAGAAAGCAATTCAAGAAGAAGAGCAGGAAACCGCCGCATGCGACACTAGAGAGGGGGAGGACTCCCTTGCCCTCTCTGAAAATCATCCTGCTCAAAAGGGCTACTCAAAATATAAGAAAACAATTCAAGAGGAAGAGCAGGAAACCGCCGTATGCGACACCAGCCAAAGGAAGAAATCCCTTACCCTCGCTGGAAATCATCCTGCTCAAAAGAGCTACCCAAAATAGAAAAAAAACAATTCAATAAGAAGAGCAGGAAACCGCCACATGCAACACCAGCGAAAGAAGGACTCATTTGCCCTCCTTGGAAGTCATTCTGCTCAAAAGGGCTACCCAAAATATAAGAAAGCAATTCAATAAGAAGATCAGGAAACCGCCGCATGTGACACAAGTGAAAGGAAGGACTCCATTACCTTCCCTGGAAATCATCCTGCTCAAAAAGGCTACCCAAAATAGAAAAAAAAAATAAATAAGAGGAGCAGGAAACCGCTGCATGCGACACCAGCGAAAGAAAGACTCACTTGCCCTCCCTGGAAATCATCCTGCTTAAAAGTGTTATTCAAAATAGAAGAAAGCAATTCAAGAAGAAGATCAGGACACCGCCACATGCAACACTAGCGAAAGAAGGACTCATTTGCCCTCCTTGGAAGTCATTCTGCTCAAAAGGGCTACCTAAAATATAAGAAAGCAATTTAATAAGAAGATCAGGAAACCGCCTCATGTGACTCTAGCAAAAAAAAGGACTTCCTTACCCTACCTGGATATCATCTTGTTCAAAAGGGCTACCCGAAATAGAAAAAAAAAGCAATCAAGAAGAAGAGCAGGAAACTGCCGCATGCGACACCAGCGAAAGAAGGACTCATTTGCCCTCCTTGGAAGTCATTCTGCTCAAAAGGGCTACCCAAAATATAAGAAAGCAATTCAATAAGAAGATCAGGAAACCGCCGCATGTGACTCTAGCGAAAAAAAGGACTCCCCTACCCTCCCTGGAAATCATCCTGGTTAAAAGGGCTACCCAAAATAGAGAAAATAGCAATTTAATAAAAACAGCAGGAAACCGCCGCATGCGACACCAGCGAAAGAAAGACTCCCTTGCCCTCGCTCGAAATCATCCTACTCAAAAGGGTTATTCAAAATAGAAGAAATCAATTCAAGAAGAAGATCAGGGACACCGCCGCATGCGACCAGGGCGAACAAAAGTAGTCCCTTACCCTCCCTGAAAATCATCCTGCTCAAAAGGGCTACCCAAAATAGGAAAAAGGCAATTTGATAATAAGAGAAAAAAACTGCCGCATGCGACACCAGAGAAAGAAAGACTCCCTTGCCCTCCTTGGATATCATCCTGCTCAAAGAGTTATACAAAATAGAAGAAAGCAATTCAAGAAGAAGATCAGGAAACCGCTGCATGCAACACCAGCGAAAAAAAGGACTCCCTTACCCTACCTGGAAATCATCCTGCTCAAAAGGGCTACCTAAAATAGAAAAAAAAAGCAATTTAATAAGAAGAGCAGGAAACCGCCGCATGCGCCCCCAGCGAAAGAAAGACTCACTTGCCCTCCCTGGAAATCATCCTGCTTAAAAGTGTTATTCAAAATAGAAGAAAGCAATTCAAGAAGAAGATCAGGACACCGCCACATGCAACACTAGCGAAAGAAGGACTCATTTGCCCTCCTTGGAAGTCATTCTGCTCAAAAGGGCTACCTAAAATATAAGAAAGCAATTTAATAAGAAGATCAGGAAACCGCCTCATGTGACTCTAGCAAAAAAAAGGACTTCCTTACCCTACCTGGATATCATCTTGTTCAAAAGGGCTACCCGAAATAGAAAAAAAAAGCAATCAAGAAGAAGAGCAGGAAACTGCCGCATGCGACACCAGCGAAAGAAGGACTCATTTGCCCTCCTTGGAAGTCATTCTGCTCAAAAGGGCTACCCAAAATATAAGAAAGCAATTCAATAAGAAGATCAGGAAACCGCCGCATGTGACTCTAGCGAAAAAAAGGACTCCCCTACCCTCCCTGGAAATCATCCTGGTTAAAAGGGCTACCCAAAATAGAGAAAATAGCAATTTAATAAAAACAGCAGGAAACCGCCGCATGCGACACCAGCGAAAGAAAGACTCCCTTGCCCTCGCTCGAAATCATCCTACTCAAAAGGGTTATTCAAAATAGAAGAAATCAATTCAAGAAGAAGATCAGGACACCGCCGCATGCGACCAGGGCGAACAAAAGTAGTCCCTTACCCTCCCTGAAAATCATCCTGCTCAAAAGGGCTACCCAAAATAGGAAAAAGGCAATTTGATAATAAGAGAAAAAAACTGCCGCATGCGACACCAGAGAAAGAAAGACTCCCTTGCCCTCCTTGGATATCATCCTGCTCAAAGAGTTATACAAAATAGAAGAAAGCAATTCAAGAAGAAGATCAGGAAACCGCTGCATGCAACACCAGCGAAAAAAAGGACTCCCTTACCCTACCTGGAAATCATCCTGCTCAAAAGGGCTACCTAAAATAGAAAAAAAAAGCAATTTAATAAGAAGAGCAGGAAACCGCCGCATGCGCCCCCAGCGAAAGAAAGACTCCCTTGCCCTCCCTGGAAATCATCCTGCTCAAAAGGGTTATTCAAAATAGAAGAAATCAATTCAAGAAGAAGATCAGGACACCACCGCATGCGACCAGGGCGAACAAAAGGAGTCCCATACCATCCCTGAAAATCATCCTGCTCAAAAGGGCAACCCAAAATAGAAAAAGGCAATTTGATAATAAGAGAAAAAAACTGCCGCATGCGACACCAGCGAAAGAAAGACTCCCTTGCCCTCCCTGGATATCATCCTGCTCAAAGAGTTATACAAAATAGAAGAAAGCAATTCAAGAAGAAGATCAGGAAACCGCTGCATGCAACACCAGCGAAAAAAAGGACTCCCTTACCCTACCTGGAAATCATCCTGCTCAAAAGGGCTACCAAAAATAGAAAAAAAAGCAATTTGATAAGAAGAGCAGGAAACCGCTGCATGCGCCCCCAGCGAAAGAAAGACTCCCTTGCCCTCCCTGGAAATCATCCTGCTCAAAAGGGTTATTCAAAATAGAAGAAATCAATTCAAGAAGAAGATCAGGACACCGCCGCATGCGACCAGGGCGAACAAAAGGAGTCCCATACCATCCTTGAAAATCATCCTGCTCAAAAAGGCAACCCAAAATAGAAAAAGGCAATTTGATAATAAGAGAAAAAAACTGCTGCATACGACACCAGCGAAAGAAAGACTCCCTTGCCCTCCCTGGATATCATCCTGCTCAAAGAGTTATACAAAATAGAAGAAAGCAATTCAAGAAGAAGATCAGGAAATCGCTGCATGCAACACCAGCGAAAAAAAGGACTCCCTTACCCTACCTGGAAATCATCCTGCTCAAAAGGGCTATCTAAAATAGAAAAAAAAAGCAATTTGATAAGAAGAGCAGGAAACCGCCGCATGCGACACCAGCGAAAGAAAGACTCCCTTGACCTCCCTGGAAATCATCCTGCTCAAAAAGGTTATTCAAAATAGAAGAAAGCAATTCAATAAGAAGAGCAGAAAACCGCCACATGCGACACCAGCTAAAGGAAGGACTCCCTTACCCTCCCTGGAAATGATCCTGCTCAAAAGAGCTACACAAAATAGAAGAAAGCAATTCAAGAAGAAGCTCAGAAAATCGCCGCATGTGACACCAGCGAAAGAAGAGGTCCCTTTCCCTCCATGGAAATCATCCTGCTCAAAAGGGCTACCCAAAATAGAAGGAAGCAATTCAAGAAGAAGATCAAGAAACCGCCGCATGCGACACAAGTGAAAGGAAGGACTCCATTACCTTCCCTGGAAATCATCCTGCTCAAAAAGGCTACCCAAAATAGAAAAAAAAAATAAATAAGAGGAGCAGGAAACCGCTGCATGCGACACCAGCGAAAGAAAGACTCACTTGCCCTCCTCGGAAATCATCCTGCTTAAAAGTGTTATTCAAAATAGAAGAAAGCAATTCAAGAAGAAGATCAGGACACCGCCACATGCAACACCAGCGAAAGAAGGACTCATTTGCCCTCCTTGGAAGTCATTCTGCTCAAAAGGGCTACCTAAAATATAAGAAAGCAATTTAATAAGAAGATCAGGAAACCGCCTCATGTGACTCTAGCAAAAAAAAGGACTTCCTTACCCTACCTGGATATCATCTTGTTCAAAAGGGCTACCCAAAATAGAAAAAAAAGCAATCAAGAAGAAGAGCAGGAAACTGCCGCATGCGACACCAGCGAAAGAAAGACTCCCTTGCCCTCCCTGGAAATCATCCTGCTCAAAAGGGTTATTCAAAATAGAAGAAAACAATTCAATAAAAAGAGCAGGAAACCGCCACATGCGACACCAGCCAAAGGAAGGATTCCCTTACCCTCCCTGAAAATCATCCTGCTCAAAAGGGCTACACAAAATAGAAGAAAGCAATTCAAGAAGAAGATCAGAAAATTGCCACATGCGACACCAGCGAAAGAAAGAGTCCCTTGCCCTCCCTGGAAATCATTCGGCTCAAAAGGGCTACCCAAAATAGAAGAAAGCAATTCAAGAAGAAGATCAGGAAACGGCCGCATGCGACACCAGTGAAAGGAAGGACTTCCTTACCTTCCCTGGAAATCATCCTTCTCAAAAGGGTTATTCAAAATAGAAGAAAGTAATTCAATAAGAAAAACAGGAAACAGCCGCACGCGACACCAGCTAGAGGAAGGACTCCTCCCCTCCGTGGAAATTATCTTGCTTAAAAGGGCTACTTAAAATAGAAGAAAGCAATTCAATAAGAAGGGCAGAAAACCGCCGCATGTGATACAAGCGAAAGAGGTACTCCCTTGCCCTCTCCCTGGAAATCATCCTGATCAAAAGAGCTATCCAAAATAGAAGAAAGCAATTCAAGCAGAACATCAGGAAACCGCCGCATGCAACACCAGCCAAAGAATGGACTCCCTTACCCTACCTGGAAATCTTCCTGCTCAAAAGGGCTACCCAAAATATGAAAAAAGCAATTTAATAAGAAGAGCAGGAAACCGCCGCAAGCGACATCAGCGAAAGAAAGACTCCCTTGCCCTCCATGGAAATCATCCTGCTCAAAAGGGTTATTCAAAATAGAAGAAATCAATTCAAGAAGAAGATCAGGACACCACCGCATGCGACACCAGCGAAAGAAAGACTCCCTTGCCCGCCCTGGAAATCATCCTGCTTAAAAGGGTTATTCAAAATAGAAGAAAGCAATTCAATAAGAAGAGCAGGAAACCGCCGCATGCGACACCAGCGAAAGAAAGACTCCCTTGACCTCTCTGGAAATCATCCTGCTCAAAAGGGTTTTTTTAAAATAGAAAAAAGCAATTTAATAAGAAGAGCAGGAAACCGCCGCAAGCGACATCAGCGAAAGAAAGACTCCCTTGCCCTCCATGGAAATCATCCTGCTCAAAAGGGTTATTCAAAATAGAAGAAATCAATTCAAGAAGAAGATCAGGACACCACCGCATGCGACACCAGCGAAAGAAAGACTCCCTTGCCCGCCCTGGAAATTATCCTGCTCAAAAGGGTTATTCAAAATAGAAGAAAGCAATTCAATAAGAAGAGCAGGAAACCGCCGCATGCGACACCAACGAAAGAAAGACTCCCTTGACCTCTCTGGAAATCATCCTGCTCAAAAGGGTTTTTTTAAAATAGAAAAAAGAAATTCTATAAGAAAAGCAGGAAACCACCGCAAGCGACACCAGCCAAAGGAAGGACTCCCTTACCCTCCCTGGAAATCATCCTGCTCGAAAGGGCTACACAAAATAGAAGAAAACAGTTCAAGAAGAAGATCAGAAAATCGCCGCATGTGACACCAGCGAAAGAAGGAGTCCCTCTTTCTCCATGGAAATCATCCTGCTCAAAAGGGCTACACAAAATAGAAGAAAACAGTTCAAGAAGAAGATCAGAAAATCGCCGCATGTGACACCAGCGAAAGAAGGAGTCCCTCTTCCTCCATGGAAATCATCCTGCTCAAAAGGGCTACACAAAATAGAAGAAAGCAGTTCAAGAAGAAGATCAGAAAACCGATGCTTGTGACACCAGCGAAAGAAGGAGTCCCTTACCCTCCATGGAAATTATCCTGCTCAAAAGGGCTACCCAAAATAGAAGAAAGCAATTCAAGCAGAACATCAGGAAACCGCCGCATGCGACACCAGCGAAAGGAAGGACTCCCTTAACTTCCCTGGAAATTATCCTGCTCAAAAAGGTTATTCAAAATAGAAGAAAGCAATTCAATAAGAAGATCAGGAAACCGCTGCATGCAACACCAGCGAAAAAAAGGACTCCCTTACCCTACCTGGAAATCATCCTGCTCAAAAGGGCTACCCAAAATAGAAAAAAAGCAATTTGATAAGAAGAGCAGGAAACCGCCGCATGCGACACCAGCGAAAGAAAGACTCCCTTGCCCTCCCTGGAAATCATCCTTCTCTTTTATTTCGCGTTTACTCTTTCAATTCAACTTCCTAGGTATAACGGTAGAGCCAGCTAATCTCTGTTTGCTCTTGTAGTTCCTCTTTAATGCATGCGTTTTTTTGTGGGATTCAGGCTATTTGTAATTAGGTTGTATGAACTTATGTAGATTTTTTGTTTGTTGAGCGTATGTTGCAGTGTTTTATTTGTCAATATTATGTTCGATGTAATTTTTCTCTTTAGTTATTTTTACTTAAAATTTAGTATTTCACTTTGATTATGCACTTTACACTTAACTTTGGTTTAAGTATGTCACTTTTGTTTCTTCACTTTACATTTTTCTTTGTGCTATTTTGCTATTATTTCACTTATCTCTTTTCTCATTTAGCGATTACTCATTTTGGGGTACCTTAAGTCACTTGTGATTGAATTCTTCCGTGATGTTATCCTTATTTTTGTTTGGTTTCATTGTCCTTATCGGATTTGGTTCTTATTTGGTTTAATGTTCGGTTTGGGGCAGACTTATTTGTTTTAATTTGATCGTTGATGACTTCACTTTTAGTAAAAAACAGTGCTTCCTCAATTCTCCGCTGATGTCTTCCGCTGAGCAAAAGAGTACTGAAAGGGTTTCTAATCGAACGATGGTTTGCTTTGCAAATATTGGAGGAAGTATTTCTATTTTCGTCCATATTTTCCCCTCCCTTTTCTTGATGTTAATATCGAGAAGTTCCATGCTTTCCTCTTGTTGTAGGACTTTTCTATGCTATTTTCTATGCGTGTTTGTAATTAAGTAGATAGCTTTGTTTTCTGTCATCTGGAGTTCCTTTTTTTTTGTCTTTATTCCACTATTGATTGGAATTTTGGGGTATACGAGTACCTCCCTTCCTATAGCCATGTAAATTTTATTTTTGATTTTCTTGCTTAAATCCCTTAGGCTATATAATAGGCTATTATATAATAGGCTATATAATAGTATTGCCTTGTTCTTTCTTTTTGCGCAGGTGATTTTTTATTGCCTCTTGATGTTACTTCTAATCCCAAGACTTTACCTTTCGAATGGTATTTTTAGTTCTAGTCCTCTACTTCGATATCTGCTACCTTGTTCCTGGTGATTGGGACTATCGTAAATTTCCAGGTGTTACTTTTTATTTGTTAGTCCCTTTCGACGTTGATGATGTTGCTGCTTTCTCAGCGTGTCTTCCTAACTTAAAAGGGCTGGTTTCTGAAGGGTGTGGCGACCTGTTGTCCGCGAATTGTACGCTTAAGCAATCAGGCCTGCTGTATAGATTGAGTAGAGCATAGGACTGAGGCAGCCCGCCGTCCCCCCCCCCGGGGTAGTCCAGCTTCCAGTTCGAATTCGAAACTTTGTAATCATTAATTACCACACGTGATTTCATGGATGCGATGCAATCGCAAAGAAATCTCTCCAGATTACTGTTTATCTGGAAATGTAGTTTATTTTTAACTGAAAGAAGGGCCACGTGAGAAAAAAATTGCTCTGAACGCGAATGAACTTTAACACACCGAAACACAATGGAAACCAAGTAAATAAATACACTTACATGTATTAAAGTACATAAAAATACCTTTACTCATCCCTAATTCTCAAATATTTACAGATCATACACTAAATGGGCAATGTCTTCCCAAATGAACAATATTTAACCAAACTCCTGAATAGGTAATCAATTCCTAGGTGAAGAATATTTGCACAAACAGTAAATGGGTAATGTAATTATAGACATATATACTCAAAGGGCAATGAAGTCTCTCAAACTTTATGCAGACTTTCACATGTGATTGAGTTTAGATAAAAGACAACGACTACTAACGAGAGCTAGTTTAAAATGAAAAAGCGCATATAATTCCGAATAGATAATGGTAAAAGACTTGAGAAGTTACTCACAACTTCATATGTTGACTCCAAATCCGGCAGTACTGTTTATTGACAAATCCACTCAGGAGGAGGTGGGCCTCGTCACTGAAGATTATTTTCTTTGCAAAATTTTCGTCGGCTGCAAGTCTCTCACCAACCCAGTCAGCAAATTGCTTTCGCCTCTCGTGGTCAGGTGGCTGAAGTGCTTTGCGATCCTGCATTTGAGTTGTAAGCCAGTTTGGCCTACATAACGACTGTGGCAGGTCGTACATCTATAATTGTATAATTATAGTATGTATTATTGTCTCATAGGACTGGTATTCCCATTTTTAAACCTGAAGCCTCTTCCATCAGGCAACACTCTGAGTATCACCATCATCGTCTTAATTCTGATTCATTTACCATATTATCTTCAGCCTTAACTTCTCTCGATTTGAAAATCTTAGAGTCACTGTACATCAATAAAATAAATCAAAACCTAAATAATTACTCCTCCTCAATTAAACAATTCACTATATAACCAAACAATACTCCAATACATTAACTAGCCAACCGACTAACCGAACAAATCTCGTTAGTAGTTTTTATATCTTTAGTTAGTTGATTTCACAACTCCTACGATAAAGGTTAATACTTTTGTTTAATTCATTCACAGTTGTTTTCGTTGTTTTTTTTTGTTTTCATGTTTGTCGTGGAATGGCCAGACTCTATATTTATATATACGTAGGTACTTTGGGGCTTGGGCCCAAAGTTGGTTCAAGACTGTTAGTGAAAGGGGAAATGGTTATGATTCAGGTGAAGATTGTTTATTATTAACTTTGCGGGGTCCTTTTAAACAAATATTTCAGAGTGCAAGTTGGCCAAAGATTAACAGGTAGCTGGTACGCGCTGGGGTTGCAAAAGAAAGACAATGACGAAAATATAACTTTACTAACAACAAAATGATATTTATATTTACATAGAAATTGGTTTAAATGGAATGGTCACCCAGACGTGGTTAAAGATACATACGCGACCAGGTAGGTTAATTGAGGGATTAAAGAGGTCAGATTTAGTTTGGTGATTTAAAGGGGGATTTTAAACTGGGGCGTTCACACAAATAATGGAGCAATAGAGTAAGCCAGATTCAAGTTCAATCTGCAGGCGGCAACGGTTACGATTACCTTATGTGCTCGTTGCCGAAAAGGGGCCAGTTGGGGTAAGGTGAATGCGACGGTCGTCGGTTTACCTCTGGCTTCATACGAGGGAGCACTTGTCGCCTTTGGAGTTGGGAGTCCTTGTCAAGTCCTTGCCGATTGACTAGGGAAGAGTTCACTGATGTCGAAGCTTGCCGATTGACTAAGGCAGAGTTCACGGATAGATTTAGTCGTCAACTTGAATCGAAATCGCTGCTGGATGGAGGGGGGAGGGGGGAGCGTTCTTTACCTCGTTTGTCGGAGTAGGTGGAAGTCTAACAGTGCTGCTCTGTAAACTCAGTCAAAGCATTATATAGGCACCTGGTGAGGAGGCTCCAACGCGCGCGTGATCTTAGGGAAAAGTGGGTGACTCCTTCAGGGGAAGGGGAAATCTTGATAATAATCGTTGGAATGTCCAACGGATTCCAATCTTCCAGCGAAAAGCCTGAATGCTCGCGGAGAGGTGGCCGTATGTGTGAGGAGAGGGGAGATGACATCGGTCCCTAGGCAAATACAGCTGGGGCGAGTGATAACAGCGTCGGCCGCCTCCTTGCTTAGGTTCAGCCATGCTTTCACCAGCTCCATGCGGTGATCTCCGGATCCACGTGGGTACAGAAGGGCACGTGGCCGCCATTTGACCTTATTCTGCTAGAATGTTTATAATTTAATATAATAGGTTATTTATTTTTTTATATTCACGTCAGTTTATGTTATAACTTCACTTTTCTCTATTATTTTTCAAAATTACACTGAATAGTATCAATTAATTCTCTATATTGTTATTTGTGTTTTTACTTTAATCTCAATAATTGTCAATTTTATTATTTTAACTTGTCTTCATCCACTTTTTAGCCATTATATAATGCATGCTTCTAATTGTTTAACTGTTATCGTTAATATTCCTTCCCTTCTCATTACTCGATACATTCGCTGAAGATGGTCCTAGTGAAGCTCCGAAACGTCCGGCCAATAAATGATTAGTGTAATCACCTGAGTTTCCATATTTGTAAGGGAAAGGGGCGCCAAGAAGAATACCCCCTTCATTTGTTTCATGAAATCCTTCCCTCTCTATGGCTCCAAAGTATAACTCCACGTGGAGTAATCTGTGAATCCAAAGAGAAAAATAAAAGAAGAAAGAATTTGAATATCCGTCAGCCGCTTCACAGGTGCAGTTGGTTAAGTTGGGCGCTAAAACTTTTTACTTCGCCGAGGAAGCGCTAATCTCTGTAGTCGGGAAACTGCTAGCCCAAAATTCTCCCCCTCCCCCCCCACATTGTAAAGGCCATTAAGACTTGGATCAGGAGATAGACGCTAATCTATCTGGCCACCGGAAGTGATCAGCCAGTCGTCTGAGTCTGACAATGAGGAGAAACCCCCCCCAAATATCCGTCAAATAAATACCTTCGGTTACGAATATCGAGAGATTGAGTTGGAAAACCCGTCGCCTTCGGTTCAGATCGTGAGTCTGTTTCCGCAAGTCCCTGGTATTCGCCTATACCATCGAGGTTGGGTCTCACCAGGCAGATCCATCTCTTTTGTGAAGGCTTACTTTGTTCAGAACAAGCCTCGAATCGTTTTGTCCCCGAAGGATTGGCCTGGATTCCTCTCGTCCCATCTGGAATCCCCCTCAAAGATCTCCAGTTTCCCGTGTGAGACTTCGCGTCGAGCCGCGTCAGAGTCTCGATTTTTGGAGGTTGCACTTCTCTGGAGCAGAGGTGCCATCGTCCGTCTTCAAAGAGGATCGTGAACTCGTCTTCTGGTCCCCTTCTCCCTTATCCTCGTCACCATCAGGATATTCGGGCGAGAATCACGTCCATTTTCCATCTGCATTTCCCAGCGCCAACTCGCTAAAGGATTTCCCTTCCTCGAGGTGACCCTATTAAGGTAAAACGACCTTTGCTTGTATCTTCCGTTAATCGAACCACTTTCCGACATATAAATATTCCCTATGTATAACTGATTTAAAGTATCCCATTTAAAAGCTGATTAACAAGTAATTAACGTTACCCGATTGCCAATTACTCTATATCTTGTCATAATTGTCCTTATTTACATTACCGATATTTTCCGTATATATATATATATATATATATATATATATATATATATATATATATATATGTTAACTAGTGACTTATCAAAATTATATTTTTGGTTTTCACACTTTAAATATATCCTTGAACTGCAACTTGGTAAACTCATTAAACGCTATCGGCTCCTGTAGTAAATCGAACTCTTATAACTCGTAATCAACGTATTACTCTTACGAAGTGAACGTACTTGTACGTAGCAAAGAACGCGTACGTACATTAGAGGATATATGTATATATAATTGTATATATATATATATATATATATATATATATATATATATATATATATATATATGTATATATATATGTATATATATATATATATATATATATATATATATATATATATATATATATATATATATATATATATATATATATATATATATATATATATTGTGATAGAACGAGTTAATTTCAACTCCTATCCCATATTATTAAAAACCACGATGCTGCCCACGTGCATCTTCGATTCGAGGCTTGGAGTCTTATCTCAGCTACCGGATGCCAATGTTTAAACAAGGAGGTTATCGTCCCCCCGTTCACCCCCATACGCCGACCTCGACAGATCGAGTTAGGCTTATGAACAGATAAGGCATTGTTCGCCGGCCCGGCTGTGCGTTCCCTCCAAGCTTTCACTCCATTTTCCCCCACGCCAAGGAGATGTCCTGGCTATTTATATGGAAACTTTACCACTAAGATCAGATTGGAGATCCAGATTTTCGTCGCGAAACATCACCACGTCCCTCTCTCCCTTTGTGCGCCAAGCGACCTCGACCTCGAGATTCACCATCACTTGTCCAGAAGGAGGACAATATTCCTTGAGTGCCAAAGGTTCGAGCCTTTCCGACGACAAGTCTCCAAGGCTTCCCTCCCTTGTTGTTCAAGGAGAACAGCATTAGAACAGCCATTGTTCGTTTTGAGCCCTTCGCCAAGAAACGGTTCTCATCCCCCCCCCCCTGTTGTTCAAGGAGAACAGCATTAGAACAGCCATTGTTCGTTTTGAGCCCTTCGCCAAGAAACGGTTCTCTTCCGCCCCCTGTTGTTCAAGGGAGAACAGCATTAGAACAGCCATTGTTCGTTTTGAGCCCTTCGCCAAGAAACGGTTCTCATCCCCCCCTGTTGTTCAAAGGAGAACAACATTAGAACAGCCATTGTTCTTGAGCCCGTAGACAAGAGACGGTTCTCATTCCCCCCTTTGTTCAGAAGAGAACAAAGTAGAACAGCCATTGTTCTTCAAGCCGTTCGTCGAGTAACGGTTCTCCTTTCCAAGACGCCTCGTCAGGATCCTTTTATCCCCCCCCCTTCGGCTGGAACTCGCCAGCGGACCGAATATTCCTTCAAGTACCTTCCACTGCACCCTAATGAAAAGTTACGTAAGCCAAACGTCACCTTTTGAGTATTGATCCCTTTTTGTCAATTCTATCCTGTGCTTTAAATTGTTTATCGAACCATCCCATCTCTTTAACTCCATATTTGTTTTACCTTTTTAAATCCTTTAAATCCTCGGATTAGCCCGAGTCTCCACGACCCTTTCCATTCTGTCTATGTCAATATTTTCCGTTTTTGTGTATTATTGATAGTTATTATTAATAAAACTCTATTTTATTAATGATAGCAATATTATTATCCTTGAGCTCAGTTCCACTTCTTAAGCATTTTGAAGATACATAATATCGGCCGCCAGACAGTAAACGCACTCTAAAGATAATTAAGGAAGTTCCCTCAACGAATAGTGTTATATATAGTATCGTCGGGAGTCATTCTACGACATATATATATATATATATACTATTTAAATTTGGTATCAGGTGTGTAAGGTTTAACGCTATATCTTTGCAAACACTGGTCTCAGTCGAGTAAAGCATAGTGTTATTCGTTATAATAATAGAATATAGTAGTTCCCTTTTGTTTTAACGATTGCTATCCCCCTTTTTTTTTAAACTTAAGAAGCTGGAGTAGCTCAAGGAACGGTTATAATAATTTGTTTGTGTTTTTTTTTGTGATTTTAGTCAGTGGTTATTTAGATTGAGAAACCAAGTACGAACAGGTCAGTGCCCATATTTAGGTAGGCTAATTCTATAGAGGCATAATTCTTGTTGCGAGGAATTTTAGTTGGTTGACTAGTGCGCCCCCAAGTGCAAAGATGACTCAGTTTGAAATCTTTAAAGCGCAAGGAGAGTCCTGTGGACTTTCCGGAAAAGAACTAACTGAGTACATTCAAGAGGAGCAAAGAAAAGAGGAAGAAAGAGAAATACAAAGAAAAGAGGAAGAAAGAGAAATACAACGAGAAGAAAGAGAACGAGAAGAAAGAGAAAGAGAGGAACGGATAAGACAAGCTGAGCTTCAGATTGAATTAGCTCGGATTAAAGCAGAAGTTCAAAGAAAAAAGGTAGAAAAAGAAAGAGAAAGAGAGGAACGGGAAAGAAAAATCCAACGAGAAGAACGAGAAGGAAAAATACAACGAGAAGAACGAGAAAAAGAAATCCAACGAGAAGAAAGAAGGACGGACTCGCGCTCCTTCCCAGGGAAGTTGACAAAGTTTCCGAGCCCCGTAAAACCCCAAAACTTCTTTCCCCAAAACCAACAACGGGACTCCAAACCTCCCGTTAAGACTTCTCCTCCATCTCTCTTCCCGAAGCGACCAACCATATGCTTCACCTGTGGTGTAGAAAACGACATGAGCTGGAATTGCCCCCAAAATTCTAGGCTTAAAAGCGGACCAGCCCACCAAGTTCACCAGATTAATGCGACCCCGGCTCCCCCGGTGGTGCAGACCCAAGCAGAAACTTCTCCCCCTCCGTCAGGCCACCAGGTAAATTTTGTTTTTGGTAAAAGTTCATCGGGAACTTTGAAATATGAGGAGGGCAGCGTGGACAGCTGTCGAGTATCGACTCTTGTCAGGGACACAGGATGTACGTGCTTCATCGTGTCCGACGAACTCCTCCCAGTGGTTTCTAACCACGAAAAATTTGCGGTGGTACATGACCAACTTGGGCGGGCGAACCGATTCCCCGTCGCTAGATGTTACCTGCAGTGTCAATATTATAATGGCTGGGCTGAAGTCATTGTAGCACCCATACAATTCTGTTCCTTACTTATAGGACAGAGCCCCCAAGTAAGTTTCGACCCTGTGTTTCAGGCCGCCCTTCCTCAAGGCCGAGATAAGAAAGAAGCTCAGGAGCCCGTCCCCATCAGAACCCCGATACCGTCCGATTTCTCGGAGACCCCTAACCAGGACTTTAGGACGGAAAATGAGGAGTGTGAATCACTAACACCCTTAGGTGATAAGGCCCAAGACAAGGACACGGAGACTGTCCGTGGACCCGAAGAAAAAAAGAACCCCCAACGCGCCCATGGAGATACCTTCGTAGAACTGGACGAAGCATCGGCGCTTGAAGAGGATTGCCCCGCGGAGTCCCTTAATGTAATCCAGACAGTGTGCATCCAACCTGATGCCGATTACCCTCCTCCTTCCCTACCAGGCGAGTCTTTGAAACCCTCTGACCTGGATAGTGACGCGCAGCTGACACCACGTCAGAAGAGTCAGCTACAAGAACTAATTAAATGGAATCACCATTTACCCACCCTATTAGCTCTTTTCGAGCAACTGCGTGAAAATGGCCTCACCATTGGCCCCAGCAAATGCCAGTTTGCCCACGAAACCGTAAAATATTTGGGTTTCAAAATAGGACAAAACAAGTTAGGTCCCCACGAGAACAAGATTAAGGCAATCGCCGACATGCCCCTCCCGATTACAAAGAAGCCATTAAGATCGATCCTAGGATCAGCTTCTCCCTATCAGCGATTTGTTCCGAATTTCGCTGCAATTTCGGCCCCCCTATGCCCCCTTCAGGAAAAGAATTTCTCCGATCGTTTACGTTGGAATGATGTCGCTGTTTCCCATTTTAATCAGCTCAAAAGTAAGTTCATTTCTGCCCCCATTTTTAAGTTGCCCAACCCGGAAAAATCCTTTGGGGTTAAGACCGACGTGATCAACGAGGGCATTGGAGGTGTACTCCTTCAATACGTGGATGACAGAACGAGTCATCCAGTTGCATATGCTAGTCGTCAATTATTACCACGCGGAAAGAGATATGCCACTAGAGAAAAGATAGCTCTATCAATTATCTGGGTCATAGACAAATTCAAGCTGTACTTGATATGTAAAGAATTTCAAATAGGAACCGACCACCGTCCGTTAGCCTATATTAGGAATTTGAGACACTCAAACGGCCGCATCATGCGCTGGAGTTTACTCTTGCAAGAGTATCAGTTTAAAATAAATTAGATAAAAGGTTCCGATAACCAGGTCGCTGACGCACTCAGTAGGAATGCGTTACCGAATAGCGTAGAATAATTGTATTCATAGGATTAGTATCTCCATGTAGGTATATACCGTCTTGTACGACTTAATTTAAGATTCTTTTGTAATATAATTAATTAATGTATATGTCTGAATTTTGTAACGCTCAATGTCTATTTTTTTTGTATGTCTATATATTTGTTCTTATTAATTTACGTATAAATTATTTTGTCCCGTATGTACTAAGTTTATATCATTTCATTGTTCCATGCCCTTTTTTTCTTTGATTAAGTTGTATTAAAGGGTATTTTCCCCTGTAATCTAAAGATGAAAATAATCATATGTATTGAGGTAATACTAGTTAGGTGCAGGAAGGTACGGTTGGTACAAGAAAACGAGTTCCCCACAACGGAGCTCTAACGTTGTCCCTTCTCTCTTTTTTTTCGAAGTGACAACTTCCCCTGGAATGGAGGGGTGTGATAGAACGAGTTAATTTCAACTCCTATCCCATATTATTAAAAACCACGATGCTGCCCACGTGCATCTTCGATTCGAGGCTTGGAGTCTTATCTCAGCTACCGGATGCCAATGTTTAAACAAGGAGGTTATCGTCCCCCCGTTCACCCCCATACGCCGACCTCGACAGATCGAGTTAGGCTTATGAACAGATAAGGCATTGTTCGCCGGCCCGGCTGTGCGTTCCCTCCAAGCTTTCACTCCATTTTCCCCCACGCCAAGGAGATGTCCTGGCTATTTATATGGAAACTTTACCACTAAGATCAGATTGGAGATCCAGATTTTCGTCGCGAAACATCACCACGTCCCTCTCTCCCTTTGTGCGCCAAGCGACCTCGACCTCGAGATTCACCATCACTTGTCCAGAAGGAGGACAATATTCCTTGAGTGCCAAAGGTTCGAGCCTTTCCGACGACAAGTCTCCAAGGCTTCCCTCCCTTGTTGTTCAAGGAGAACAGCATTAGAACAGCCATTGTTCGTTTTGAGCCCTTCGCCAAGAAACGGTTCTCATCCCCCCCCCCTGTTGTTCAAGGAGAACAGCATTAGAACAGCCATTGTTCGTTTTGAGCCCTTCGCCAAGAAACGGTTCTCTTCCGCCCCCTGTTGTTCAAGGGAGAACAGCATTAGAACAGCCATTGTTCGTTTTGAGCCCTTCGCCAAGAAACGGTTCTCATCCCCCCCTGTTGTTCAAAGGAGAACAACATTAGAACAGCCATTGTTCTTGAGCCCGTAGACAAGAGACGGTTCTCATTCCCCCCTTTGTTCAGAAGAGAACAAAGTAGAACAGCCATTGTTCTTCAAGCCGTTCGTCGAGTAACGGTTCTCCTTTCCAAGACGCCTCGTCAGGATCCTTTTATCCCCCCCCCTTCGGCTGGAACTCGCCAGCGGACCGAATATTCCTTCAAGTACCTTCCACTGCACCCTAATGAAAAGTTACGTAAGCCAAACGTCACCTTTTGAGTATTGATCCCTTTTTGTCAATTCTATCCTGTGCTTTAAATTGTTTATCGAACCATCCCATCTCTTTAACTCCATATTTGTTTTACCTTTTTAAATCCTTTAAATCCTCGGATTAGCCCGAGTCTCCACGACCCTTTCCATTCTGTTTATGTCAATATTTTCCGTTTTTGTGTATTATTGATAGTTATTATTAATAAAACTCTATTTTATTAATGATAGCAATATTATTATCCTTGAGCTCAGTTCCACTTCTTAAGCATTTTGAAGATACATAATATCGGCCGCCAGACAGTAAACGCACTCTAAAGATAATTAAGGAAGTTCCCTCAACGAATAGTGTTATATATAGTATCGTCGGGAGTCATTCTACGACATATATATATATATATATATATATATATATATATATATATATATATATATATATATATATATATATATATATATATATATATATATATATATATGTCGTGGGTTAGCCGAGATTATGTTTTTTAATTTTGATTAATAAAGCGGGTCGTACGTTCGTACTTCCAGTGATCGCTTCAGGATCGATCTCTAAGAGCGCTTTTCTTATTTTTTTTTTCTATTGAATGAATATAAAGTGGAGTTCTCTCTTTACTAAATACTGCCAACGCTACTCGTTCAAGGATAATTTAAACACTTCAACCAAAATAGATCTTTACTGTACATTAATCAAATCAAACAAAATTAATATATACACGTACAAAACACAACTTAAAAATGGTTCTTAAGTTCCTTTACCGACACTCGGTTTCTGGTTGCTTTAAGGGAGAACAATTTACTTTAAAAACAATTCGTCTTTAAGATATACAAATAATTTACGTTAAGCACACAGGGACATGAAAATAAAATTAATTACTCACATAAGGTAGTGGGATTTACCCAGAGAATCTGACCGAAATACCATCACTTGAATATTGTCCGGAGAGGCGTCGTGAGTGTAGTTTATTTGCTTCTCAATAGATGGCGTTACTTCGAACGAGGGGTGGATGAGTGACTTCACGCGGAATTTCGAATCGACGGAGGAGCAGGGAATCAAAACAAAACCGCCGATTCAAGAGGCGATGCGTGGGTGTTTATGACCTTGAAAAGGTTTTCTCAGATTAGGCTTGAAGATGATTGAATGATTTTCTATCGATTTAGTTTCGCTTGTAGAGCTTCTCTTTTGGGTGAGAAAACTATCTAGTTTGTGGTGTCAAACTCAGATAGGGAAAGATCACTTGATGATCTTTGGTAATCGAACTGTGCCGACGGTACTTGGAGGTAAGATCACTTGACGATCTTTGGTAATCGAACTGTGCCGACGGTACTTGGATTCTGACGAACAATTTTATAGTAGAGTTACTCCCGCAGGGTAATGGGAGGGGGGATAGCAAGGGAAGACCCGAAGGTGCCCTAGTTTTGGGGGGTCTGTTATTTCTCTTCCTAGACGTTTTGAAATTAGGGAAACTGGATCTCATGTTGAATCGACAGAGTGGGTATCAATTTAGCCGTGCTTGGCGTCGTGTCGCTCTGGGGAAAGCATAATACGAGATCGATAGTTTGAATTTTTGACTTGTTTGTTTATAAATACACCCTCGGAGGGTATGCCTTTTGATCAGAGGTCAGGAATAACTGTCTCATAAATTTACCAATGTTATCGTACTTGTATGTTACCGGAGACTGGCTAGAGTGGCTTAGAGAGACCCAGGTGTTTTTTGTTTTTCTTTCATTGGTTTTCTTCGCCATGAGAAAGACCTCGATATATGTATATATATATACTCGCAACTTTGTTTACTGCCTCAGGGAACTCTTATATTTCTACAATATATATATATATATATATATATATATATATATATATATATATATATATATATATATATATATATATATATATATATATATGCAGAAACTCTCACAAAAGAAATGAAAAGAAGATTCCAACTACTTTCGAACTAGGTTCAGTTCATTCTCAAGGAATACATGTATTCCTTGAGAATGAGCTGAACAAAGTTCGAAAATACTTGGAATCTACTTTTCATTTTCCCTGTGGGATTTTCTGCAATTATGCTCTACTCACGCGCAACTGGGTCGATTCCCCTACAATATATATATATATATATATATATATATATATATATATATATATATATATATATATATATATATATATATATATATATATGAGAAACTCACAAAGTTGCGCGTGAGTAGAGCATAATTGCAGAAAATCCCACAGGGAAAATGAAAAGTAGATTCCAAGTATTTTCGAACTTTGTTCAGCTCATTCTCAAGGAATACATGTATTCCTTGAGAATGAACTGAACCTAGTTCGAAAGTAGTTGGAATCTTCTTTTATATATATATATATATATATATATATATATATATATATATATATATATATATATATATATTGTAGGGGAATCGACCCTCTTCCTTCTCTCTCAGTTGAGACACGTGACGTTGACCACAAACAGGTTGGCCGTGTAGACGCCCCGGTTCAAATACGTAACCACAGCGACCTCGCCCCTCGTCCCGATGAAAAGTAGAACTGTTAAAACTGCAAGATCTCTACTAAGAGTGGGTATTCAATTTCACCTCAAGTGCGAAATTGGCGACGCTTCTCCCTCAATCCCGAAAGTCCATCAGGACCGTTGGAGGAGGAACCTTCATGCGGCCCGTCCCCCATCCTACCCCTACCCCAGTAACGTGATGATGTATATATAGAAAAAACTTGGGAAAAACGTGGTAAAATACGTGAGTCAGCAGGCTACGAATTTACCGGCAAGAGACCCAGGCTCCCAAGAGAAAGGATTAAGAAGTAGCTCATCCTCGAGCTAGTTCCTGGTGATGACACCAAACTTTAAGTTAACTTGATCAAGTTCAACTTACTGTTTTCAGAGAAACCCCCTTCCCCCTCTATCCTGGTGTATCACAAAGCATCGAGATAATCCTCGCCCTTGAGGAATACTGGAATTAAGAAGAAGAAGCTCATCCTCGAGCTGGTTCCCGGTGGTCACACCGAACTTTAAGTTAACTTGATTTAAGCTTCAAGTTCAACTTACTCTCGTCAGAGAACACCCCGACCCCCTCTATCCTGGTGTATCACAAAGAACCGAGATAGGCCTCGCCTTTGAGAAATACTGGAACTAAGAAGAAGAGGAAGCTCATCCTCGAGCTAGTTACCGGTGGTCACACCGAATTTTAAGTTAACTTGATTTAAGAATCAAGTTCAACTTACTCTCGTCAAAGACCCCCCCCCCCATCTCCTATCCTGGGGCAACCCAAAGCACAGAGATAGTCCTCGCCCTTGAGGAAGACCCTCGAGTGAAGTCCCCCCAGCCCTCCCCTGAGTCAAAGGATTCCCTCCTGGTTCATCGCTAGCCAGTGCGAATTATTCTCCAGAGTAATCCGAAGAGGAGAAAGGAACATTCTTTCACAATCCCGAAGGCAAGTGGATCCCCCATCTGCCACTAACCAAAGTCCTATGTGGCTTTCAAAGTTATTCCGTCCGACACCAACCATCTGGCCGAGGCACGCGTCAACGAGCCAACAAGATTCCTGCGGTGTCTGAGCTCATTGAGTTCAAGGTCAGACTCAAACCCGTCGCAAGAGGGACAAAGGTATTTAAACTCTAGTAGAGACAGTTAGCATTTTTTTATTTTGTAGGGAGCGTTGGGTCAACCGTGACTATAATTTCGAGAGGTCAATTTAGAAAGCCTTACTTAAAAATTGATTGTAGTCATTTCTGTGTATTTAGTGTCTATTATTTCTTTGATCCATGTTTATTTATTTTTTTTTTAATCAAAGTTTTAGTTTATTTTAACGATTTTGTTTATTCTATCCTCGAATCGCTAAGTATTGCACAAGGAACCCTCAAAGTTTAAATAAGTCTATAATCAAGATAATAATAATCAATCATATATAGCACTCTTAGAGAAATATAACGTTAATCACGGATTTTTTTGTAGTACGTAAATAACCCATACGTACCAACTCCTTCCATCACTCATTCCTTCCTATACCACGAAATAAATCAATCATCGGGTATTTCTCCATATTATCTATATAAAAAACAACATTGTTTCAAGTTTAAATACTTCAATAAAGCAGGATGGAGTTGAGTCACTTTGGATAGATATTAGGTTCAGTAAAAATAGAATGGTGCATTTGGGAGCCTTTTACAGGCCACCTGGGCAGACTGATGATATGGATGAACTAATGATAAGGGAAATAAGTAAGGGATGTGAAACAGATGCAGTTATTATTTGGGACTTCAACTTAAACTCTGTGGACTGGGAAAATATGATAGGTAGGAATAGAACAAGTGGCAGGTTCATAGAATGCTTTAAGGATAATTTTTTTAATCAATTTGTTAATGAGCCAACAAGGGGGGACAATATATTAGATTTAGTACTTTCTAACAGTGATCATTTAGTTCAAGAATTGACTGTTGGGGAAGCATTGGGAAATAGTGACCATCAGATAGTTCGTTTTAACTTGGGAATTGAGAAGGGTAAAATAACCGAGAATGCTGAAAAAGTTCCAAATTTTCATATGGGAGATTATGTAAAACTTCGAAGCTTGCTAAATTTGGTAGACTGGGATGTAGAATTCAGAGGTAAAAATGCTTATGGGATGTGGGATACTTTCAAGCATATAATAAATGTAGTCCAAGAACAATGTATCCCAATGAAGGCCATTAGGAACAAAAGTAGGAAACCATTATGGTGGAATCAGGAGATAGCTAGAAAAATTTCAGAGAAGAAAAGGGCATACAAAAAATTACAGGTACAAAATAATATTCAAAATTTAAGTGATTATAGAATGACTAGGAATGAGTTAAATAAGATTATAAAGAAGAACAAAAGGGTGTCAGAAATTAAATTAGCTCAGGATAGCAACAAAGATCCTAGAAAGTACTTTAGTTACTATAAAATTAATAATAAGTCTGGCAGAGTTAAAATCGGGCCTATCAAATATGAGAGAAACTGATGAGGAAATAGTTGAGGTACTAAATGGTCATTTTGCATCAGTATTTACAAAGGAGAAACTAAATAGTCTTATGTATAGTACTCATGGGACAGGGAAAGAGGTGTTTACTACCATTAGTGTGGATCGGAGGATGATAAAAGGACTAATAGGTGAGTTAGATACTAACAAGGCCTCCGGCCCTGATAATATTCATTCTAGAATACTTAAAGAAGGGGTAGAAAGTATCTCAATAGCTCTGGAGAAGTTATATACTAGTTCACTGGAATATGGAGAAATATCCCGATGATTGGATTGAGCGAATGTAGTCCCCATTTTCAAGAAGGGTAGTAAAGAGGATCCAAATAACTTTAGACCGGTTAGCCTAACTCCTGTAGTCTGTAAAATTCTTGAGAAATTAGTTACTAAAGGGATTTGCCAACATCTAGAGAGGGCGGGGTTAATCAGCGATGCTCAGCATGGGTTTAGATCAGGTAGATCATGTTTGACTAACTTACTAGACTTTCTGGAGTTTGTAACAGATCAAGTAGATAAGGGAGAGAATGTAGATATAATTTACTTAGATTTTAGTAAAGCATTTGATAAGGTACCACATAGGAGACTAGTTCATAAATTAAAAATGATTGGGATATGTGGGGGTGTTTCAAATTGGATAGCTGAGTGGCTGAAAGACAGGAAGCAAAGGGTAGTGCTAAATGGTGTAAAGTCAGAGTGGAGGGATGTTATCAGTGGGGTTCCTCAGGGATCAGTTCTCGGTCCATTATTATTTGTCATCTATATAAACGATCTTGGGGAGGCAATTAATAATAAATGTCAATTTTTGCGGATGATACCAAATTAGCAGCTGTAGTTAATGATATTGATGATAATTTTAAAGTGCAGGGGAATTAAAATAAATTGTTATCCTGGGCACATAAGTGGCAAATGACTTTCAACCTTGATAAGTGCAAAGTTATTAACATGGGAAAAGATAATAGAGAATTTAACTATGAAATGGATGGGCATTGGCTGAGCTCAGTAGAGGATGAGAAAGATCTAGGAGTAGTAATAGATAAGTCATTAAGGTTTTCTAAGCAGTGTATTGAAGCAAGAAATAGGGCAAATAGAGTGCTGGGTTTTATTAAGAGAAATGTCAGTTACAAAAGTAAGGAGGTTATTCTTAAACTCTATAACTCTTATGTTAGGCCACATCTAGAGTACTGTATACAGGCATGGTCCCCACATTTTAGACACGATATTAACCTTCTCGAGTCAGTGCAACAGAGGGCAACAAAGATTATTCCTTCCCTGAGGCACCTTGAATATATAGATAGACTGAGGGTATTAAATATGTTCTCGTTCGAAAGGAGGTGTGTGAGAGGGGATATGATTGAGCTGTTTAAATTTTTTTCTGGGATAGATAAATTGGATGTTAGCAAGTTTTTTGAGTTAGATGATGGAAATCGGATTAGAGGTCATCACTTGAAAATTAAAAAGCAAGGGTGTAGGTTGGATTTAAGAAAACATTTTTTCACCAATAGAGTGGTAGACTTCTGGAACAAATTGCCGCGGAGGGTAGTAGGTAGTCCAAACTTAAATGTATTTAAGAGTAGGTTGGATGAGTTTATGGGGAGGGAAGGTTGTGATGGTTCCTAAGTTTTGTATATATTAATATTGTTTGTATATATCTATAGCTGCATGATTTAGTTCTTGACAAGCCTTGATTGGTGATACCCTTGTTTCTGTATGCAATCCTCTGGATGTAGTTTTCCTGGGAGTTTGGGTGCCTTAAAAAAGAGGCCGTTTGACTCAGATGACCTATGATAAGCCCTTGTGGCTTTTGTCATCTGTTATATTATATTGTGGGGGACTTTGATTTTATCTTTCCCTGGTGATGGTGCTTTTTGTGGGTGGGTTTTGACGGAGGCGGATGACATTTGATAGGCCCTTGTGGCTTTTGTCATCCGTGTAATTATGTTATGTTATGTTATGTTAACTTCTCCAGAGCTATTGAGATACTTTCTATCCCTTCTTTAAGTATCCTAGAATAAATATTATCAGGGCCGGAGGCCTTGGTAGTATCTAACTCACCTATTAGTCCTTTTATCGTCCTCCAATCCACACTAATGGTAGTAAACACCTCTTTCCCTGACCCATGAGTACTATACATAAGACTATTTAGTTTCTCCTTTGTAAATACTGATGCAAAATGACCATTTAGTACCTCAACTATTTCCTCATCAGTTTCTCTCACAACCCCTTCATATTTGATAGGCCCTATTTTAACTCTGCCAGACTTATTATTAATTTTATAGTAACTAAAGAACTTTCTAGGATCTTTGTTGCAATCCTGAGCTAATTTAATTTCTGACACCCTTTTGTTCTTCTTTATAATCTTATTTAACTCATTCCTAGCCATTCTATAATCACTTAAATTTTGAATATTATTTTGTACCTGTAATTTTTATATGCCCTTTTCTTCTCTGAAATTTTTCTAGCTATCTCCTGATTCCACCATAATGGTTTCCTACTTTTGTTCCTAATGGCCTTCATTGGGATACATTGCTCTTGGACTACATTTATTATATGCTTGAAAGTATCCCACATCCCATAAGCATTTTTACCTCTGAATTCTACATCCCAGTCTACCAAATTTAGCAAGCTTCGAAGTTTTACATAATCTCCCTTATGAAAATTTGGAACTTTTACAGCATTCTCGGTTATTTTACCCTTCTCAATTCCCAAATTAAAACGAACTATCTGATGGTCAATATTTCTCAATCCTTCCCAACAGTCAATTCTTGAACTAAATGATCACTGTTAGAAAGTACTAAATCTAATATATTGTCCCCCCTCGTTGGCTCATTAACAAATTGATTAAAAAAATTATCCTCAAAGCATTCTATGAACCTGCCACTTGTTATATCCCTACCTATCATATTTTCCCAGTCCACTGAGTTTAAGTTGAAGTCCATAATAATAACTGCATCTGTTTCACATCCCTTACTTATTTCCCTTATCATTTGTTCATCTATATCATCAGTCTGCCCAGGTGTTCTGTAAAAAGCTACCAAATGCACCATTTTATTTTTACTGAACCTAATATCTATCCAAAGTGACTCAACTCCATCCTCTTTTATTGAAGTATTTAAACTTAAAACAATGTTGTTTTTTATATAGATAATTATTCCTCCACCAATCCTACCTGTCCTTTGACTAATGTACATATTATAGCCCTGTAAATAAAATTCACTTATAGTGTCACTAAATTCTATTTCATTAACCCATGATTCAGTAACACATAATATATCTATATCATCATCGCTAATATAACTAAATAGCTCATCTTTCTTGTTTCTAAGACTACGAGCATTTGTATAGAAACAATTTAACTCCCCGATCCCTGAAGCACCTCTTCCAACCTGAATAACCTCACCTCTATTGCCTTGGAACCTATTTCTGATATCTTCCAAGTCCATTCTACTTTCAGTACTATAATGTCCTCTCATAATTCTCTGACCACTATTAGTATCTAGTTTCCCACCCGCAAAGACCTAATAACACGATCATACTCCTCCCACAACACATCTACCCACCTCCACCTCAAATGCAGTCCATCCATCGCATACATTTCTTTCATTCCAACAAACCTATCCGACACATCCACAAACATGACACCTTCTATCTCACACATCCTCCTCACATAATCATTCAGCCCAATCGCACGAGACATCTATTCTACCCCAACATCCATTCTTGGAAGCACACCTGTCACAACACCTTTCATTCTACTTTCTTTCACCTTTTCAATCAACCTTTTATATCTCTCACGTAACTCACATGCACCCACTTTCTTCCCATCATTCACTCCTACCTGTGTAATCACAACTGCATCCCTTGCACAGCCAGACACCAGCTCCCCATACCTATCAGACAGATCTCTCACTCCAGCACCCGTCAAACACCCCCTTAAACCATTTAATCTACTTGCAATCAACTTCCTATTTAAATATCTAACTCACAAATCACCCATCACAAGCACTTCAGTCAGACTCCTATTCCTAACCCCCACAGACCTAACTCCATCCCCACTCCTATTCTCATTCAAACTACCAGTCACTCTACTTCCACCCCCATCAGTCATATCACTTCCAGTTACTTCCTCTCTTAGGGCACTGAATCTATTAGTCAAGCTAATAGGTTCTGTGTCCCTTTGACTCACACACCTATTCTACCCCAGGCTAACCACCTCAACAGAGGCAACCCTATTCTCACAAAGAACAGAAGAAGCCCCCCTAGCTACACGTTTCCTAACCACTCTCCACTGTCCCCCATCCTCACTAGGCCTATTTCTAACTAATCTAAGGGGGCTAACTTCACTATCCCTAGAACTATCATATCCTATCTCCTCCACCTTCACCTGGATTAACGGTCAATAATGACCTAAATCCCATTCCCAAATGTACCTTTTCTAACTACTTCCTGTCAACCACATTCCCCCTTCTTCTCATTATCTAAATATAATGCTTTTAAATGTTTAACCAGTGTAAAATTAATTCGCTCCGAAGATGGACAAACGTGACCGAAAGCTCAGCTAGCTAAAATAAACCATGAATATCGGAACACTTATCTATAACCTTTCGCAAGACGAAAAAAGAATAATAAGGAAATTAGAAAAGCAAAGAAAGAAGCTTATCAAGGTTCAACTAGACCTGGTCTTTAATAAATATATAGATATATATATATATATATATATATATATATATATATATATATATATATATATATATATATATATATATATATGAATATGTACCACAGAAGGAAACTGCATAAAAGTGAAAACCAAGCACGCTATTGATAAAAGCATCTTTATTTATCTGGGTTTGAACGTTTCGATCGAGGTCCTAGCCTCATCATCGGCACTAAGAAACTAAGATAGTAAAAGGTTAAAATTTCTAGTTTTCATAAAATACTAAACTTGAATAGTGCAGTTTAGGATAAGCTGCTTCATACAATATAAAGAGTGGAAGCAGTTTGATATATATTTAAATTTATTAAAAGTTTTACGATGTTTAGTGATTCTAATATCCTTAGTTTGTTAGGATGGGCGATATGACTAAGTATTTTTAATTATCCATATAAATTTCAGACTTGCATACTTTGATGTGATCTAGTATGGGCGATGGGTCTGGTTTGTTTAGAATCAGCAAGGGAATTCCATTCCCTTGCCACTCCTCTGTAATTTATAAATATAGTTGTGAATCTTGCGATTCATTTATATTGATTCGACCATTAGGTGAATCCATTGTCGCATCGAGTAGTATCGGAGAAGGTCAACCCGCAGGGGGCTGATTCTAAACAAACCAGACCCATCGCCCACACGAGATCATATCAAAGTATGTAAATCTGAAATTAATATGGATAATTTTAAAATACTTAGTCATATCCCCCATCCCAACACTTAACATCCTAAAACTTAAAACTAATCATCATCATCATCATCATCATCATCATCATCATCACTAACTCTATAATTTAATAAGGGGATTTTTGAGTATTTGAATAATAATTTCATCTTAGTTTGGTTAGGACGTATGTATTTTTTTATTGAATTTATTTCTAATAATTCTTTTTATAATATCTTAAAACAAAATGGTGAGGTTCAGAAATAAATATAAGTATCGAAATTTTGTGAATTTTTGAAACCCAAAGAATTACAAATAATTAAGTTCAGAAAATATATTTTTATATATCTTCTTCTATAACTATATTTTAGCAACGTGATATTTTGAAAGGGAGGAAATTTAGTTTAAAGTTCCTTTTTAAAATTAATATAATTGGCGAAGTTCAGAAAATATATAAAAATTTAACCATGGCTGCTTTTTGCGATTTTAAATTTTAACCTTAGTAGCGAAGCGAAGCCATTACCTGGTTTAAATATAAATCAAACTGCTTCCAATCTTTATATTGTATCATGAATTATTGACATTTTTATTCTTGTATGAAGCAGCTTATTCTAAATTCCACTATTCAATTTCAGTATTTTATGAAAACTAGAAATTTTAACCTTTTATTATCTTAGTTTCTTAGTGTCGATGATTAATTAGGCTATGACCTCGAACGAAACGTTCAACCACAGACAAATAAATATGCGTTTATCAATAGCGTGCTTGGTTTTCTGTTCAACGCGAGGTCCATCCGGAACAAGTTTCTGGAATTAGTGGCCCTCGTAGCAACGGAAGAACCAGATCTGGTGGCCATCACGGAGTCGTGGATTCGAACCTCTGTTCGTGACTTTGAGGGCGAATTCGCAATCCCGGGCTACCAGATCTTCCACAAAGACCGGCTGGCGAAGGAGGGGGGCGGAGTGGTGGTGTACGTGAGAAGTGTATTCACGGCAACGAGCAGCACCACCACCGCCCACCAAGAAGTCCTATGCGTGGACTTGGAGCTGGGTACCACCAAGTACAGGACTGTTACAGTTTATAGACCCCCATCCTCGACGGAGGATCAAGACAGGGACCTCTATAATCAACTGAATCAGTTAACTGAAGGCAGGGTGAGTATCGTCATGGGGGACTTCAACACTCACGTTGACTGGGCAACCAGAGAAACCCGCATCGACAACATACGGCTCCTTAACTTCGTAAATGAAGGATTCTTCACTCAATGGGTGAGAGAACCAACACGAGGTGCAAACATCCTCGACCTAGTTCTCACATCCGAGGATGACATCATTGAGGAAGTTAGTGTAGATGAGGAGCTAGGTGGCAGCGACCACCGCCTCATCAGGTTCTGCATTCGAGTCCCAGCTCGCGAAGCAGTAGCTCGTGCTGCAGCCAAGCTGAACTTCAGAAAGGCAAATTTCGCGGGACTTCGTGCTGGCGTGGCAGCGATAGAGGTGGAAGATAGTGACAACGTCGAGCAACCATGGAAGAATTTCAAAAACTCATTCATGGCCCTGCAGTCACGATTCATTCCATCAGAACGCGGCCGAGTCGGAGCTACTCAACCCAAGTGGTTCACCCCCGAAATCGGGAGAACCCTACGGAAGAGAAAAACCGCCTATCGCCAAGCGAAGAACACTGGAGAATTCGAGCACTACAGAAGTCTATGCCGAAGTGTCAAGTCCATGATAAGGGTGGCGAAACGCGCCGAAGAAGTCCGTGTGGCGAGACTCTGCAAAGAGAGCCCCAAGGAATTCTTCGGATACGTAAACAGCCGTAAGCCGACACGTAGACGGATCGGTCCCTTGGTGAAAGAGGATGGTGAGCTAGAGCTCAGTGACGAAGCGAATGCGACCATCCTCAACAAGTACTTCTCGTCAGTTTTCACTGAGGAGAAGGACACCACCCCTGAGCCTCGCGACAAGTACGAAGGCTCAGAGCAATTGGAGAGATTTCACTTCGAAGAGACGACAGTGCGTTCAAAGATCGACGCTTTGAACCGCTACAAGTCGCCAGGGCCCGATGGCTTCTTACCACGGGTGCTGAAGGAAGTGCGAGATGAGGTCTCCCCACATCTCTGCTCGATCTTCAGGAAATCGCTCGAGACTGGATGCGTGCCAAAGGACTGGCGAGACGCGGAAGTCACCCCTATATTCAAAAAGGGTAACGCGAGCGAGCCATCTAACTACCGGCCGATCAGCCTGACGTCGGTAGTAGGAAAATTGATGGAAAGTATCCTGGTTGACGAAATAACGCAGCACGTCGAGTCCAACCACCTATTGAGGAATTCCCAACACGGGTTCCGGCGGCACAGGTCATGCCTAACGAACCTTTTGGAATTCTTCCACTTCGTGTTCAGCGAGCACGACCGGGAGAAGGCGGTGGATGTCATCTACCTCGACTTGAAGAAGGCCTTCGACAAGGTGCCCCACCGCCGATTGCTGAAAAAGGTTCGAGCGCTAGGCATCGCCGGAGCTGTAGGTGACTGGATCGAAAACTGGCTGCATAGTCGAAGGCAGCGAGTAGTGGTGAACGGGCAAAAGTCCGGTTGGCTACCGGTAACAAGCGGCGTTCCCCAAGGCTCCGTGCTGGGCCCCCTACTCTTCATCATCTATGTAAACGACATAGATGATGGCATAACTGCGAGGATTTCCAAATTTGCCGACGATACCAAACTAGGTATGAACGTGGCAGACGCGGAAAACGTCGAGAGACTCCAAGCCGACTTGAGGAAACTCGGGGAGTGGTCAGACAAATGGCAAATGCCGTTCAATGTCGAAAAGTGCAAGGTGATGCACATCGGCCACAGAAATCCCCAAGCCGTCTACAGCCTCAAAAACTCGGCGCTCGAGAGCACAGACATGGAAAAAGACTTGGGAGTCGTAATCACCAGCGACCTCAAGTTTTCCAAGCAGTGCATCGAGGCGGAGAAGAAAGCCCAGAGAATCTTGGGGTATATCAAGCGACAGTTTGGGTATCGGAACAGGGAAATCGTTCTCACTCTCTTTAATTCCCTGGTCCGACCTCACCTGGAGTACGCAGTCCAGTTTTGGAGTCCATCCCTTCGGAAGGACATCGCCCGACTGGAGCGAGTACAAGCCAGGGTGACCAAACTGATCCCCTCGATCAGGCACAAAAGTTACGAAGCCCGCCTAGAAGAACTAAACCTCTTCTCACTGGAAACCCGAAGACGGCGCGGTCAATTAATCGAGGTCTTCAAAATCCTCCAAGGTATTGACCACGTAGGCAACGGGGACATGTTCCAACTAAGCGAGGGCGTAACGAGAAACCACGGCTACAAAATTGAGCTGCCGCGTTATCACCGGGACAGATGCGGGAACTTCTTCAGTTACAGTATCTGCAACGAGTGGAACGCGCTTCCGCCAGAAGTCGTGAACAGCGACTCTGTGGAGCAGTTCAAAAGGCGCCTGGATAAAGTCCTGGTTCGCTGACAGGCTCACGAGTCCCTGACTCGTAACAAGTACCCTCTCGTATGGACCGTAAGGTCTTCTAGGGTACTTCTTTTCCTTGTGACTCCTTGTGACTCTCTCTCTCTCTCTCTCTCTCTCTCTCTCTCTCTCTCTCTCTATATATATATATATATATATATATATATATATATATATATATATATATATATAAATATATATATATATAAATATATATATATATATATATATTTATATATATATATATATATATATATATATATAAGTATATATATATATATATATATGCAAATTTTGTTGAAGACCATTATGTATTTTGCCTTAATTAATTTCCTTTGGCAACTTTCTTTTCTCCTTGACGTAGAAAGCCTGTTCACGAATGTGCCTATCGCCCAGACCATCGAAATCATTATAAAAAACGTGTACCACCATCCTATAATGTCTCCTCCAAATCTTGACCAAAACATCTTAAAGAGCATGTTACGTTCATGCACATCAGAGGCGCCGTTCAGGACACCGGACGGTAATCTATACACGCAAGTGGATGGAGTGGCTATGGGGTCACCCTTAGGGCCGACCTTCGCAACTATTACATGGGTCAACTCGATGAGAGATTATTGGACATAGAAAATAAGCCACACACATAATGCCGATATGTAGATGACATCTACATCAACGTCCAAAACGAAGAACATCTCATTAACATCAAGCAACATTTTGAGGACAACTCCATGTTAAAATTTACTTAGGAATTGAGCATGGGCAATAAAATCCCTTTATTGGATGTTGAGGTTTCCTAACATCAATGGCAACTAAATCACTTAAGTACATAGGAAAAGTCCGGACATGGAAAGATGCCTCAATGCAGAGAGTGAATGCCCTGAAAGGTACAAAATAAGCGTAATCGTCTCATACATCAGCCGAGCTTATAAATGATGCTCTACGTGGGAGGTTTTCCACCAAGAGATTGCAAGAGTAAAGCAAATACTCGTGAATAATGGTTTCTCAAAAGGCATGATTGATAAACAACTCGGATCATTTTTAAATGACCTTTACAAACATGCGGGTGAAACTGAAAGTAATCGCCGAGAAGTCAATAAAATACATGAACAAAACAAAGGAGATTATTAACCGTAACATCAAGGTTAAAGATCAAACCGATAAAATCCGACTCATCATCTATAATAAAACAACAAAAGCCAGCAATCTTCTGATGAAAAAAAAACATCTGCCCCAACTCCTCGAATCTCAAGTCAACCAACATAGTTTACGAGTTCACCTGCCTCAATAAAGACTGTAAGCTTTATAATAACTCTAAATATATTGGCATGACAACTACCACACTTTCGAGACGGTTAACAATGCATCTACAAAGTGGAGGGCCAAAAAAACATATGGAGAGTGTACATAATATTAACCTAACGAGAGATATTCTCGTTGATAACACCATTATTAAAAGAAAAGAGGTTAATAAAGCAGGGCTTAACATCTTAGAAGCCATATTAATAAATGAAGATAAGCCGGCCATCAACAGTCAAGCGACAAGCTGGAATCATACATTAAAACTATTTTAAACATTCCTCCCACAAGAGTGGCTTATTTCCTCTAATGTTACGTTTAACCAAGGTGAATAAATACCCCTTAAAAATCGTTTTCTTTCACTGGTTCTGCGGGATATAAAGAAGGCCTTCGATAACACTGGTCTGCGTCAAAAATGTACCTTAGGTTTTCTATAGTGTTTCTTAATAAAATAGACCTCCTAAATCCGAATCTGTCATCCGTTTTTCTCTATCACCTCCAGTTTTTGCGATATAGGGGGTGATAATAATTTTATAGTTTATACATCTCCTATATTACATCAAATTTCAATAGTTTTTGCACTGCTCTATTCGCAGTAAATTTTGTGTACATTTTAAGTAATTATGCAAATAGGTTTATATTTTGCAGGTTAAAAATTGCTTAGCATTATAATAATAAGAATAATAATAATAGTGGTTGAGTTAAAAATGAACAGAAAATGTAAGAATAGCTCCGACAGTTTTTTCTATGTTTGCGGCAAAGTGACTTTTCCCGAGCAGCAAAGTACAATCCCTCCTGTAATTAAATCTTTGTATCATGCATATTTTGGAGTAAGGGGGTGCTACATAAGTGTAAGACGCTGGAGTCAGGGCGAACAGAAGTCCCTCTCTTTTGGTGTTCCCATGGTGTGGAGAGATGGCAAGGACCACACTACGGACTGCTATTTTTGCATGAAAAATCTTAAAGGTGAGCATTGTATCAAGTATTTAAGCTTTCTGTATTATACTGGCTCCTGAAAATGTCATTATTATGCAAAGATTTAGCATAAAATTAAAAACTAACATAGTTCACTTCAGCATTGCACTGCAAGGAATTCCTTTACTAAACATATATGTACTCTCTGCATTTCCAAATCAATTCCTTTATGTAATATGCAATTATATTTTCCACAGGTATAAATAAGAAGAATAAACATAGTGTGGCATATCCGGATGTTCCTTCTGCCATCAAACCCCTGCCCCATGGCCCAGGAATTCCTATACCTTCTCCCCCTGAACATATAGAGGTACATGAAGAGATTAATATGGAAGTTGACCAAGATTATGACACATCTGAGTCTTATCAGGTTTCCACACATGATATGGTCGCAAGACCATTCACTCAAGTTCAGTTAAATGACCTGACCAGGGATCTGGGGGTTTCAAAGGCGAAAACACAACTTCTTGGCTCTCGACTTCGTGAAAGTAATCTTCTCGCTTAAGAAACAACATTTAGTGGGTACAGAAATAGAGAACAAGAGTTTCGAAGCTATTTTTTACAGCATTCTTCCAGCTCTTTAGTATACTGCGCAAATATTAAAGGACTTGTTGAGGCCTTTGGAATTCCCTACAACCCATTAGAATGGAGACTGTTCATAGATTCCTCCAGTAGAAGTTTAAAAGCTGTGTTACTGAATATTGGTAACAAGATAGCTTCCGTTCCTATAGGCCATTTAATCCAACTTACTGAAAGTTATGAAAATATGAAAAAATTGCTGGATGCAATAAATTCCCCTAGCTATAAGTGGAGGATATGTGGTGACTTAAAGGTAAGATCATTTTACACTTGGCATTTCTAAGCTTTTTGATATTGACATTTTCATTTTTAATTGTTAATACTTGTATACACCTTTTGGTCAACTTACATTTTACAAGAATGCAAATCTGGAAATCATGAGTCATTTTTGAGTTATATTTTTTGTTGAAGTGTGTCCCTATAGGTTAATGCATCCTATTGGGTTAATGGGGAACTTATCCTAATTGAGAAGGTATACAACACAACTCAATAAACTCAAAATAAGATGTACATATATCCAATTAGTTCCAATACGGTGATTTAATGCATCGGCATACAGGATTTTTCAGTACATATTCATATTCTTATTGTTTTAAGAAAAATTACTTTGAATTTGTTTTTAGAAATATTACACTGAATTTACATACCGTGCTAAATTTTTTTCAGGTAGTGTCTCTTACGCAAACAGGCTACACGAAGCATCCCTGTTTCCTATGTTTATGGGACAGTCGTGCAGATAGTATGCACTATGAGAAGAAGGTTTGTCCTCCACGAGAAGCATTTAGAATTAGATCAAACAATGTGATAGCTGAACCTTTAGTGCCTCCTCAAAAAATACTCCTCCCTACACTGCATATAAAGCTTGGCATAATGAAAAATTATGTCAAAACCTTTAATAAAGTAGGCCAAGCTTTTAAATTTCTTCTTCAAAAATTTCCACAAATCAGTGACACTCAGCTCCATGGGGGAATTTTTGATGGACTTCATATCAGGAACTTGATCAGCAATTTGATGCATCAATGAAGGACATAGAAAAAGATGCCTGGAAAGCTTTCAAAGTTCTAGTTAACAATTTTCTAGGCAATAAAAGAAGCCTAGAAGAATATGTTGCCCTGGTCAATCAGCTCTTAACAAGTCTCAAACATTTGGGAGCTCGAATGTCTATAAAGATACACTTTTTACAGTCCCATCTGGATTATTTTCCCGACAACTGCGGGGATTACAGTAAAGAACAGGGGCAAAGATTCCACCAGGACATAAAAACAATGGATTCCAGGTACCAGTGTAAATGGAACGGAAACATGCTTGCTGACTACTGTTGGTGTTTGAAGCGTGATGCACCAGATGACAGGCACAAACGAAAATCGTCAAGGGCGTCTGTTCTTCGAAATTATAATTATTTTCTTTATTATGTTGCATTCTTTTATTTTTTGTTTATTAAAAGAATTATAGTTTACATATGTGTATTCCGGTTTATATGATATAACAGTAATAATGCATTATTAGATAGAGAAAGGGGTTTTTTTTTTTAAATTAAGAAAAAATGAGGTAATCTCAATGAAAATGGTGTATGCTGTACTGAGAAAATCTGACCTGATTGAACAAATATACATTCATTTTTGAGCTCAGGAGGTTGGATTCATTAAGAAACCACAAAAAAATCCTGGGGAACATAAAAAAAATTTCAAACGCAGGCCTGTGTAATGTATGGCTGAGAGGGCTACAATTCAAGATCCTCAATCTCCAGCTAAACCTAATCCTGGAAAGGGTCCTTTGTAACTATGTCACGGATAGGAGAGACCAAATCGCAATCGAGGGCTGCAAAGGACCTGAATTCGAACTCGAGGTGGGAGTTCCACAAGGTAGCTGTCTGAGTCTTTTTTTAAACCTCGTGTACACAATTGACCTACCTGCTCCAGAGAGGTACGATTCGATGTATCTGCAATATGCAGATGACATCACTCGAATCGTCCTAAGTCCATTCAGGAACGCTGGAAGCCAAGCGAGGGCGACAGCTGCCGAGATTGACAACATCAATCGCTATGAAAAAAAGTGGAAGATAAAAAACAACCCCCAGAAGTTCACTATAACTCCAATGAACCGCCGGAAAATAGACGACGTCCTCGTCGACAACGAACTCTATCCGTACTCTAACGAGGGAAAGGTCCTGGGCTTACAACTCTATAAAACAGGAAACAAGGCCCACGTAAATACCAGTATCCCTAGCCAAAAGAGAGCTGAAAAAAACTGAACCGTTACCGAAGCCTCAGCGTGCCAAATAAGAAAAAGCTATACATGGCTCTGGTACGCTCTGTCCTGGTGTATCACGCAGATGGCAAGCTGTACCTCCCTCAGGACGATGCAAAGGGTACAGAACAAAGCCACACTGCTGATAACTGGTACAAAAAGGATCGACCATATTCAGCAATCGGTTCTACATGAAAGAATCGGACTAAAACCGATAAATATGGAGATCCAAAGGCTAAACGGAAAGACTTGGGGCAAAATCGATCATGAAATACTCCCAACTAACTATAAACAACGATCTAGACATACGAGAAAACAGAAGACGCGCAGTTGGAAGAACATCTCTATTCCCAAGTGGAAGAACCTATGCGAGAGAGAACATACTAGCTATATACACATAGAATTATACAAAGAAAATTAACCTTAATAAAAAGAGGCGAAGTGCCCAAATTCATAATCAAAACTCAATTAAAATCAAACTCAAACCAAAGTCAATTTAACTTTAACAAAAAGAGGCGAAGTGCCCAAAGTAAAAATTGAAAATTGAGATAAAAAGAGGAGAAGTGCCCAAAGTAAATTTGAAAATTTAAATAAAAAGAGGTGAAGTGCCCCTATTCAATTTCATTCAAACTTAAATCAAAGATAATTAATTTTACAAACAAGCTGCAAAGTGCCCAATTTAAATTTAACAAACACAGAGAAGTGAAGAAGAAGAAATCAACAAAATTAACCAACTATAATATGAAGAGGAAGATAGATTAAAATAAATAAAAATAGGTGAAGTGCCCAAACTAAGACTTAAACTGAAAATAATAAATGAATAAAATAATAAAATAAAACAAGAGATAATTAGCAGAATAAAAAACAATTGAATGGCTTGAAAGCCACGACGGAGGATCAAATTAAACCAAACAAATATATATATATATATATATATATATATATATATATATATATATATATATATATATATATATATATATATATATATATAAAGTGAAATTAATTAATTAATTAATTAATTCATGAAAATGATGAAATGTGTGGTAGGTTCACAAAAGTGTGAAAATGTTAACTAGGTTGCCCTGGTGTTAGGGCATCACTAGCATGCTTTCTTCTTGTTTAGTTCATAAAATTTTATTCCTCAATAATGTTGCTCACAGTCGATGACAGCCAGGTTCTTCCATTGTTATATATATATATATATATATATATATATATATATATATATATATATATATATATATATATATATATATATATATATATATCTATATATATATATATATATATATATATATATATATATATATATATATATATATATATATATATTTATATATATATAACAATGGAAGAACCTGGCTGTCATCGACTGTGAGCAACATTATTGAGGAATAAAATTTTATGAACTAAACAAGAAGAAAGCATTCTAGTGATGCCCTAAGACCAGGGCAACCTAGTTAACATTTTCACACTTTTGTGAACCTACCACACATTTCATCATTTTCATGAATTAATTCATTAATTAATTTCACTTTACTTTCTGCCAGATCCTCACTCCACTCACTACATCGGTAAAGGAGGCAAGAAATTCCATAACGCTCCGAAGATGATCGAATAAGATCGAAAGCTTAGCAATTTGGTTTGGTTTTTACCAAACTCATTCATTTAAAAAAGAGATGAATACTGGAAAAGTAATCCACCATCTATAAAATGGAATAAAAAAGATAGTTAGAAGAAAAGAAAGTTGCCAAAGGAAATTAATTAAGGCGAAATACACAATGGTCTTCAACAAAATTTGCATTCAAGAAAGACTGCTACCCAACTACAATAATATATATATATATATATATATATATATATATATATATATATATATATATATATATATATATATATATATATATATATATATATATAGTGAAAATACTAATCTCTCGAGGGTAAATTAATATTTATTAATCCGATACTACCCCAGCAAGAATTAGCCTAGTCATCATCCATCTCAGTCTTTTTGCCTACATTCGTGTCTTATCTCTCTATTTTAGTCTTACTCTTTCTCTGGGTTGTTTTTTATCAGAGCTCGCGAAATATTTTGAAACTTAGGGTGTTTGCGCATCATTGTACGAGGGGCAGCCAATAAGTTTTGCGAATCGGTAGGGCAAAACAGAGGAAGGGGGATAGCTGTTTGTGGGGGTGTTAGGACAAGTTATGACAACTCAGGACCTGCAGCCACACGCTCCTGCCTCATCTATTTAAGAAGCAGTAGCTGATTGCAGATCGTCAGTCACAAACTTTTCAACAATGGAGAAGGTTGAGCACCGCGCAGTGATCAAATTTTTGACCAAGGAAGAAAAGAATGCAAAAGAGATCCATAAACGCATGGTTGCAGTGTACACCGACACCGCCCCTTCCTATGCAACCATTGCTCGCTGGAATAGGGAGTTCCGCCATGGTCGTGATTCCCTTGAAGATGACCCCCGTCCAGGACGCCCTTCAGACATGACCAACGAGGACAACGTGACCCGTGTGTAGAGGATGATCCTCGAAAATCGACGGGAGAAGGTCGAAGAAATCGAGCGAGAACTTACAATATCACATGAAAGTGTTATCAACATCATCCGCGACAATTTGGCCATGACCAAGGTCTCTGCCCGTTGGGTCCCTAGAAACCTCACGAAACCTCACGCCTCATGATCGACTTCAACGCCGTCAAAGTTCGGAGGAGCTGCTGCTTCTGTATAACCAAGACCCGGCAGGATTCGAGTCACGCATAGTGGCAGGGGATGAAACGTGAGTCTATCACTGGGATTCCGAGACCAAGCTCGAAAGCATGGCCTGGAAGCACAGGGGCTCTCTGACCCCCATCAATTTCCGGACTCAACCCTCAGCAGGGAAGATCATGGCCGTATCTTCTGGGATTCTGAGGGAGTGTTGATGGTGTACTATGCGCCTCGTCGAAGGACCATCACAGGCCAATATTACGCCGAGGAACTGGCTGGGTTGAAGAAGTGCATCCATCAGAAGCGGCGCGGCAAGTTGCCACGCGGTGTCCTGCTCCTCTACGACAATGTCCCTGTCCACAAGGCCAGAGTTGCACAAGCTGTCCTGCGCGAGTGTGAATTCGAGGAGCTCAACCATCACCCCTACAGTCCAGATCTGGCCCCTAGCGACTACTTTTTATTCCGCCAGCTCAAGGCTGCACTGCGTGGACGCCGGTTTGGGGACGATGAAGATGTCCAGCTCGCCGTCCAGGAGTGGATTGAACAGCAGTCGGGAGATTTCTGGTGGTCGGGAATTCGAAGCCTCAGGGACAAGTGGCGCAAGTGGATTGAAGTCGAGGGTAGTTATATTGAAAAATAATAAAACACTTTTCCTCATATGTAGTTTCCTTATATCCGAATTGCAAAACTTATTGACTACTCCTCGTATATGATTATTTATCATATCATATTTCGTCTCTCTGGAGGCTTCTGGGCTTTTATGAGCGTTTGTTGTCAGGTTCTAATTTTATGCTCCGCAGTCAACATTTTGGACTGTGCCGTGGATATATGGTGAGTTTATTCTTGAGGATAGTGTTTGATTTTCCAAATGCAAGGAAATAAAGAGCAAACGTATTGATCTGAAATTGATCATTAGGGATAAACAATTGACATGAGAAGACACGACCTACTGAACATAATATGTGGCAACCAATTGACATTGTCATCTATTGAGATGGATAAGTGTATTTATTTACTATTTCAATTTGCTAGTTGTTAATTTTTATGCTCAGCATTTCTCTAAATTGCCTTATCATGACTTTTATTTTCTTCGATATTCAATTTCATCAATATTAATCTCACGAATTAGTATCTAGATTTTTCCTAGTGTCACTCATGGGCACAATCTCGTCTTAGAATCTCAGGCGATTGTAGCATAACTCTCTTTCTATCTGGCTACCCGCATTTTCTCAATTTAGCCGTCCAAATGCTTCTTGAAAACAGAACTTGGATAATTTGGCGAGGTACCGTCTCTTTGCCACACTCCCCTGTGTAGATGAAAGATTTCTCATTTATTGTGAAACATTATGTGCGACTATTGAATCAAGGTATTTTTACAGTTCACAATGACTGTGTATATGTTATCCGTTTTCGCATTTTGATAGTTTTCAATGCGCTGGTACTCGTAGCTTGTTTATGATTAAGAGAAAATTATTGAAACCAACTTGTTCCCTCTACTGTTACTCAGGCTGCTTTTTTTGCGGACACATCTAAAAGCATGAGTGGTCTGTAATATGGAAGATTCACCTGAAATTTTTCCTTGCCTAAGACACTCAAAGTAGTATTATTATTCTTTTACTGATAGAGACATTTGGATCACCCAATACCTTCTGACGCTGATCTCTGTTTATTGGTAATTACTTTTTAATAGCGTTAGTTCAATTAGGAGCTGGCAAAGATTAACGACCCTCATGATCTTAAGGTCACTAATCTTTAATCCAAGTATTTTGTTGATTGCTAATCTTTATCTAACAACTTAATTATTGTTTATCTTAGGCGCTCCGTTCGTTCAATTTGTTGTTTGTATTGTCTTCATTAACATTTTTTTCACTTGGCTTAGGATTTCTTGTGATAATTTGAAAACTTTTTTTTTTAGTTTTAGGTATTATCTGTAAGCTTTTTTTTACGAAGTTATTTTTCGTGGTTTCATAACATAAAATAAAAAAAGAATTATCAGCCATCAATCAGTAGGCTCGCTATATCAAGTTGATAATACAAGATCCCAATAATGAAAGTACTAACAAAAACTTTGCTATTATACAAATATACAGTACTGTCAAATAAGATAAGAACGCCTGTATTTCTAGCACAATTTCTGCAGGAAAAATCCAAGGTTTCCAAAATTGATGTACACAATAATCTACAGGTATAAACTACGAATGGGCAAAGGTTATGCAAATTTGGATGAATAAAGCGAAAGTTATGCAAGGATTAGGAATTTAGTAGAAAAATTAGTGTCCAAAATAATCCGAACTACAGCGCATTTTTTTTATTGGAATATGACGATGGAAAACATTTGTACAAGTTATAAGTAATTAGTGTTGAATATGGAGGTCTTTATATTTAGGATGGAGGCCTTTATTCTCGATAATGCTTTGAGTTCTGCCACAGGAATGAACAAACTGTTGAGACTCTTGCGCGGTTAACTAATCTCGTTCCATTCGTCTTGAAGAACTCCCCAAGGTTCTTGAACTATTTTTAAGATACCTCTTTTTAGACCTCTCTCAGAGTGTCTTCGAACAATTTTCAATGGGATTCAGGTTTGGCCTCAGCACCGACCAGATCGTAACAGTGATGTGCTTGTCCTTCAGTAAGGTTCACAGAGTTGGCCGTGCGCCAAGGATCGTTATCTTGCATGAAAATTGCAGGTTGGGTTTTGGGAGCCTCGCTAATGGGCATGCTGTCGCAGCAATTCCTTGTACAAGTGTTCATTTACTGTGCTCCTTAAGCGCACAAACTTCATATTTTTCTTGATGCAATTAACAGACAATCATTCCCCTGCTTTGTGACTAACTCCTGCCATTCGTTCCATACAAATTGAATTTAGATTCGTCACTGAAGCGGACCTGGCTCCATCCATTGGTCACCCGGCCATATAACGTGGTGTTCAGTGACAAATGCAGGATGAGCCTTCTTGTTCTTCGCAGTGGATTGACCGAGGGTGTGCGAGCGTGAAGTTGGTTTTTCTCCATCTGACATGGGATAGTCTCCCTGGAGGCCTTTAATGACCAAAATCTCACTAAGATCTCGAGAAACTGCTGCAGCTGCCGTGAAAACAGAACTTTCCAATTCGGGTAAGGGCTCGGTTTTGCGTTTTTTGAGCTCTTCCTTGGTCTATCGGTTGATTTACCAACCTTACATAAATCTGTTTTGTCATGGGTTGATAAAATATTATAGACTACACTCTCGGAGCGCTTGACAATCTCTGCAATGCCTCCAATTAAAAGAGCATCTTGGTGGTATTACCTTACGATCAGCTCACAGACAGAGAGAATCGTGACTGATTTCTTAGGCATTGATGTACGAGATTGAACTGAAGTTAAGTTGTTATACAACCAATGCTGGTTCTCTCTATAAGAACCCTAAGGGTTGGGTCCTTATGAACACTTCAGTTCTTCTAGTATTTTGATTATCTTCTGATAGTCTTCTGCTAGTCTCAATAATCTTTACCCTTACGTAGTTTATACCGCTAGGTTACCTTACACCAATTTGGAAACCTTGTATTTTTGGTGAAAAAAGCTATGGAACATTTTGGAATAGAAATGCTGTCGTTCCAATTTTTTTAACGTTGCTGTACATACGAGTATAAGCTGACAAAATCAGTTTGCATCTACATTGTTTTAATTTTCCAACTGTGACCCCTTGTCCTACAATCAGTCTCCAGCTCAAAAAACTTCCCTATTTTAATTTATTAATCTTCTTAAGCGTTTTCAAAAGCTGGATAATATCACCCCTTAACCAACATTAAATGAAAACATGTTAAATGTCCTCAACCTATCCATATAATCGAGGTATCTCACGGAAGGTATCATTTTTGTTGCTCTTCTCTGCACTGCATCCAGATCGTTGTTATCCTGCCTGATAACATTATGCCAGGTACATTTTTACTTTTATAACCAACATTTCTGTTTATAAAGCTTAATACCCTCTTGCCTTATTTTCAGCCTCCAAATACTGATATCTGCCCAAATCTATGAGATCAGACATATATCTTCTCAAGAACAAGTGAAACACTTTCCCTAGATAAGAATCCTAGAAAGAATAATATAAAGACCCATATATTTCTCAAAATCTAATCAATTTATCAATCTTAATAGGAATAGTAATCCTTATTAAGATTAATACTCTTTAAAACATTTTCTTGTCATATCATTATTAGGATTAAAACTGACCTGAACTTCTCGAGTAAAGACTAATATATAATGCTTATTGAGCATATCAACCATTTCCTGATCCCCAACTTTAACGTTGCCCTCCATTTTAAGAGGCCCTATACTTTTTTGATTGAACCTATTATTTATTTTTTAATAACTAAAATAATTTCTCTGATCATTATTACTATTCTGTGCTAACCTAATTTCAAACTACCTTTACTCCTCTTGATTCAATTGTTCAACTCATTCCTAACTTTCGTATAATTGTTTGGAAGCCCCCTCTATCCTCATTAAGATAGCTGTAATGACGTGATCTATTATCTATGTTCAGTTGACTATAATCTTGTTGTCGTTACTTCGAAACTAGGTGGTCTCTCAAGGTCCAGTAGAAATACTCATTCAGTCTACGCCGGCCACCCACTCTATGAGACTAACAACGACCTACTTAAGACAAAACTATAAGCACAACAACTCTACTCTACCCATTCCTATCATAACCTAAATGTATATATTATATTCTATTTACTAAGACCTGCTAATAATTTTATCCTAACAATTATTAACCACATCTGACACGTCACATCAACTATGTTGATCGTTGTTAATTATAGTTGTTCACAGTCTAACTATAATTGATAGCCTCTATAATACAATAGCTATAGCTTTATCCCACCATAGTGGTTTATTTTTTTTCAGCAAATTCTCTCGGATACATCGCTCCTGTACTATATTTAAAAGTTGCTTGAAAGTATCCCACATCTCATAAGCACTTCCATCTCTCACTCCTCATCGCACTCACTTTATTCTAATAAGCTAAGTAATCTGTCCTAGTAATTCTCCTTCTGGGAATTTGGATTTTTTTAATTATTCCTAACAATGCTTATCTTATTATCCGGAGCAAATCAAACTATTTGATGGTCGCTAATGCTTCCCCACTTAAAGGTTCTTGATTGCTTAGGCCTAGGTCCAGTACATTGTTTCCACCAGTTGGCGAATTTACCATCTGCTCAGGTGAGTTATCATGAAAGCATTCAAAAAATCTTTGACTAATTATATCCCTACTTATCAAATTTTCTCAATCAGTCGATGATAAATTGAATAGAGATAACAGTTTCACAATTGCATCCCCAGTTAATTTCCTCTATCATATCCTTATCTATTTCAATATAGTAGTTTGGTGGTTTATACTTTCTGAGTTTCCATCATTTGCCCAACCCCATTTGTATGAATTTATTTGGATTGAATGCTACCTTTAGCATAAATAATCATGCCTCGTCTAATCCAATCAATCCGTTGGTTAATGTATATACTTAAATCATTTATTTCATATTCGTTTCTATTTTAATTAACTTTGGCTTCATTTATCCATGCCTCTGTTCTGCGCACTATATCTCTATATTCCTCTATTCTATAACTACAAAACCCATCCCCTCCTATTTCTAGGAATGCGTGCATTGCAATAAAACACTTTAGCCCTTTGATAAATGAGATCCCCTTTGGTATGTAAGTTCAGGTTCCCTTGGTATATCTCTATTTACCCTGCAAGTATTATTCCATCATTTTTATTTTCCCTTCTAATATTGATTACATTATTTAGTTTCACATCTGTAAAGACCTAATAACACGATCATACTCCTTTCACAACACATCTACCCATATCCTTATTCAAATGCAATCCATCCACAAATCAATAAACATCACACATTCCTTGCACAAACATTATCTACCTGCCTTACTATTCCTAAATCCCTAACTAATTTAAGATTCATGCAATCATTCATTGCCACTTTTCACTATCTATCACTCTCCCTCTAACCATCCTCACTCCTATCTAACCTAGAGCTGATATCCTTACCAGCCTCTCTATAATTCCTTCGCTCAACCACGCTCCTAAGTTCACTAACGTTTAGCCAAAACCATGCATCCTCACTCATTATTGAGCATACACATTCATAAAATCTTGCATTCTTCAACTCTCCACAACCTATTTCCCGCCATCTTCTCAAATGCAATTTAAATACCAAAGCAGACCTACGAAAACAAAATCTAAATCACACAAGAGCAAACTCAGCAGAGACTAATCGTAAACAAACGTTTAAGTTTTATGTTCAACAATACACGATAAAAGTTCTTTATTCCTAATATTACCAGTGAGGTAACGCCACCAGTGCCCAATTAGTAACTGACAGTTATCAAATGACATTTGACTTGATAGAACTCGTTGATATCACGTCCACGGAATAAGTGCAAACAAAGCTTCCATGAAAGAACTGAACGATTAAAAGAGTTTTGTGAAATTGTTGGAGCTCAATATTCATCATTTCTCTCACATTCAAAAGCTCGCTGTCTCTGTCTAACAAATATAATTCTAAAAAAAAAGCCCCTCCCCCATTCTCTTTAACCTTTTTAATGACTTATTGAGTGAAACCTATTTAAATGCTGTACATAGTCTTAGCAATAGGATAATGATGATTGAAAAAAGAACAAATAGCCTCATTGAAATACTTTCATGCTTGAAGTTCTTGTGTGTGTCCAAATAAAATTAAATGGAAAATTTATTCCACTCTGTCAAAGCTGTACTTAAAAGAAGGAAGTAAATGCAGACAATTATTAGGCCACTTGTTATCAATATTTTAGTACCTGCCCTTACCTGTTTAGTATACCTTCTCATAATGCGAATGTTGAACTGGTCTTCTCTTTAATGAATTCCCCGTAGACTAAAGAAAGAAATAAGTTAGATGTAACCAACATAGAAGCAATATTACAATGCAAATACGAAAATTCGACAAAATAAGGTTTTATTAAAGGAAGAATCATCATCAGCAAAATATAGTTAAAAAAATGTGAGTAGATTAAATTAAAACAATTTTCTTTATTTTATTTTTTTCGATTTTCTGTTGGTGCTTGTACATGCTCACATGTTTAATATCTAAACATTTAGAATTTATAGAAAATTTAAAGGGTATCCTGATTTAAAAATGAATAAATCTATCAACCTTTGGCTAACGTCAATAAAGGTAGCACCTAATATAAACAAAGGCATTCACGATGATTGGACTATAAAACCCCCAGAATATTAAAAATTCCGTCCTTGTTTAACAAAACACTAACTGTTACCTGTTCCCAAACTCAAAATACACCATCCAAAAATTTCTATATAGAGTAAATATATTACAAAATAATCCTTATTATTAGCCGAGCGTTACGAGACTCGTGGAAATTTTTCCCCGCCATATTTGAATGGGGATTCCATGATATGTTTGTTTGTTTGGAGATGAAATTAAGAAACAAAATTGTTCTGAATTTTTATTTATGTTTTTAGTTTGTCATTGGTAATAACTGGGGAATCATAACAGTATTGTTTTTGTAATTTAAGCCGTAACAAGATTTATTGAGTAATTCATTAATTGAGTTTATTCGTGGATAGTTTTGTTGTTTCCTCTTTTTGAACATGGCATTTTCAATTTTTCACTGGTTATTCAAATTATACTGTGGTGACTATGACAAATCTCATTGATCAGATTGGCCCAATTTGAATTAAAACATTAATGGTTAAGGGAACGCAGAAATGATGATTTCGGAATGGGTAATTTATTAATCAAATGCAATATTTTGACTCTCGAAGACACTGATTACACAATATATGAAAAAAGAAAACCTCTTGTATCTTTATTCCAAAGATAAACAAAATGAAAGGGGCGCAATCTTCCCTTATGAGTCTTTCCCTAATTATAAACTTTCGCTGCGGATCTTTGGGGTCTCTTCCGTGATGAGAGGGCTAATATCCCTATAATTTTGAGTCACATTTACGAACAAATATTGTAGCTAGGAATAAATAGCGTTGGTTATACAGCCTCTGATATTGGATTTGTATAAAAATACAATCAATTTGTCCTTTAAAAACTGACCTATGGCGACTCCAAGTTTGTATAAAGAGCACAATAAAGGAAATCCGGGAAGTGATAATGGGTCACGCACGTGTCGTGTGCTCACGGATGGCAACGGCGCAAGATTATTAGGAATAAAAATATCAGCTCACATTTGCCGTTTTTTAAAAAAACATAAGAGAGGAAGCGGTACGAGAAGCCGGAATGGCGTTGCGAACCATTCGGCGGAAATGGTCGGGGAGCGAAGGAGCAAAATGGCGATTGAGGGAATGAAGCGTGACACCCAAGGAACCTCCGTGAACGCGTGCGCGCGCACGAGGCCAAAGTATGGGGGTGTACAGGAAATGCACTAAAGCAGAGAAACAACAGATCTGTATGGGCTATAATGAGATGACATATTTTAATGTAAAAGATATGTACTTCGAGGACACACGAGTATTTGTCTCTGGAGATTTTTGGATGTCTTCCCAAAGGAAGGATCCGAACCCCGTAATGCAAGGTCATTTACACGTAAAATCTGGCATGACTTTCTAATTTTCGTTTCGTTTCGTACGAAGCTTCGTTCGATTTAGCCGCTCGACTGTGGCGCACATCTGCTCTCGACCGAGAACAACTGACCAATGATATATTCGGCGCCATTTTGTTCGGGTATGAAATTTGATTACCCTCAGATGAAAAATTATAAATTTAATTTCATGTATTCATACATACTTGAAACTAATTCTTCTTATTTTTTTCTTTCCTTTTTCTTCTTCTCCTGGTATCGGGCTTAGAAGAGGCCACCATAAAATACAGAATATACATATGTTTAAATACTTGACATAAGTCCGAGGAAGGGCCACAGGTGTTAATGTCTGGGAAAATAGAGTAGGCCAATAAAGAGACCCAGACCAGTCATTTGGGTGGGAGTCTATATTAAGGTTTACACAGAATGAGCAAGAAAACACAGGAGTATTTTCTTATTGTGCTATAGATCAAGCCTTCGTGGATTTAAGGTGACTAAAATCAGTTAACCTATCCCAATTTTACATTAATGGATGCATTTCCATTTCATTTTTACTGGTCAAAACTTAATTGATTTACAAATTCAAGACTAGCGTCTTCCTCCGGAAGATGAACATCCATGTCTGGGAAGATAGAAAGGATAGAAGAAATCAATAAACTAAAAGAACAAAGGTACCAACATGGATTAATTGGGAGAAAATTCTAACAAAGATTTATCCTTAAATACAGGGTGTCCCAAAACTCACCATACATAGAAAACACTTTAGAGCCACCCCTTTGTCTGTAATTAATCTCTAAACATAAAAGTTAGGTGGCCATAGATCAATGATATCTCAGAACATACATTGGAAACATAAAAACCCCCTCCCCCCGCATAAAACTGTTGTCTCTCTTGTTTAAACTATTAACAATGTATTGCGACTTTATAAAATAAAAACGAAGGACATTAAAATTGCGATTTAAAACTCTCATTTAAGATAAATTTTAACGAAGTGTCTGAATTAAAAGAGATTTAGTTTTGGTCCCATGGCCTCCACATTCCCCCTTTGACCTCTTCGCCGCTGCCAGGATGCCAATGCTTGTCTGCCAACCAGGTTTTGTTCATAAATTTGGCTTTGTATAATTTATCTTCTAAAATCTCTTCACTCTTAGTTGGGAAATGAGGTTCTCCTAAGGGAGAAGAGGGTAAGTGTTAAGGTATACAAGTAACCTCCTCATCATCATTTTCATCTTTGACCACCAGTGCAAAGGAACCATTTGATAGTAGTTTGGGTATAAAGATTAGCAGTTTCTTTGTGTCATAATCATAAGTAGTTCCACTTTGGGGGAAATCAATGGAGTCTGTGGGAAAGCTTCCATTACTTTCAGAATGAGATGTATAAGAACCTATTTTTTCATTTAGCGAATCCATTAAACTTTTGCGAAAGGTTTGAACTTCCTTTTCTTGATTCAAATCATTTAAGAAAGCGTCAGCAATTTTCATACAGGTTTCGTAACCAAGGAGGAAGCTATTCCCTTGACTCATAGGTTTATTGGCGGATTGAGAAACTGGTTCCTCTTTTCTCTTTTCAGCATTTTTTTCTGTCGCTTGTTTGCTTGAATTTCGGAGAAGGAGGACGGTGTTATCTAAGATGTCCGCTTTCTCCAATTTGGCTCTCCTTTTTCCTGACGGAGGGCACGACTGAGCTTCAAGGAGAAACCTAGAGAGGGTCTTCAAACACGTGTTAATTCTATCCCTGCGTCGCTTTTCCATCAATGGCTTTCGGACCTGAAAATAAGAGAGGTGAGGTCGAGGCGATGCGGCAAGAACCAGCCAAGCGCTTCCAGACATAAAAGAAGTGGAGAACGAAGACGATGGCTGAAAGATAGCACCGACCTCTACTACTTATCAAATAAGAGAAGGAAGAATTGTGGCGCTGGAGACTGACTGGTTGGGCTAATACATCTCAATAACTTTTCCCTGACCTGATGTGCCATGAACCTTTGGGGTACTTAGGAAATTCGTGACCGATAATGAAAATTAATTGGCAACTAAAATGGGTATTATTATTATTGTTATAATTATTATCATTGTTATTTAACTAAAACTAAGAAGCGAAAACATCGTGTGCATTTCTATCAGAAAGATTGCGAAGAGTTGGGCGTCAACAAAGTGATTGGGTAGAAATGTGGGAAAAGTATATGTTGACTAGTCTCACGAAGAGACTACTTGGACTTCTTGAGAGTGCGAGGGGGCGCAAGCTCTCTTCATCAACGAGCACTGATTTACATGACTATGGTTATAGATCGTGACTAGCTTCACTTCTCAAGCAAAAAGGAGGTAAATTTCAGCTGCAATGCAATCGAAAGTCCTAAGGCTATGACAGATTGACTAAGGGATGAAGTATATATGAGTAAATCCAACGAATAGAAGTGATTCCATTAAGGGCGAAAAAACATAGGATATCTTGCCAAATATTAGAATTAAGTAATCGTTGCTCACAAATAAAATCGTCGAATGAAGAAGTTAACCGTTTCGTACTGCTACACCCTCTTCTCCATTATGGAGGACCTCTCTCACCTTTCAGCTCTCTCTCTCCTCTCCCCTTATATACGAAGGGCGGTCAATAAGTTTTGCAATTCGGATATAAGGAAACGAGATATGAAGAAAAGTGTTTTATTATTTTTCAATATAACTACCCTAGACTTCAATGCACTTGCGCCACTTGTCCCTGAGGCTTCGAATTCCCGACAACCAGAAATCTGCCGACTGCTGTTCAATCCACTCCTGGACGGCGAGCAGGACATCTTCATCGTCCCCAAACCGGCGTCCACGCAGTGCAGCCTTGAGCTGGCGGAACAAAAAGTAGTCGCTAGGGGCCAGATCTGGACTGTAGGGGAAGGGGGACGGGGTTGAGCTCCTCGAATCTGCACTCGCGCAGGGCAGCTTGTGCAACTCTGGCCTTGTGGACTTTGACGACATTGAAGTCGATCATGGGGCGTGAGGTTTCTAGGAACCCAACGGGCAGAGACCTTGGTCATGGCCAAATTGTCGTGGATGATGTTGATAACACTTCCATGTGATATTCCAAGTTCTCGCTCAATTTCTTAGACCTTCACGCGTCGATTTCCGAGGATCATCATTTCTAGACGCGCCACATTGTCCTCGTTGGTCACGTCTAACCAACGGGGGTCATCTTCAAAGGACTCACGACCATGGCGGAACTCCCTATTCCAGCGAGCAATGGTTGCATAGGAAGGGGCGGTGTCGGTGTACACTGCAACCATGCGTTCATGGATCTCTTTTGCATTCTTTTCTTCCTTCGTCAAAAATTTGATCACTGCGCGGTGCTCAACCTTCTCCATTGTTGAAAAATTTGTGACTGACGATCTGCGATCAGCTACTGCTTCTTAAATAGACGAGGCAGGAGCGTGTGGCTGCAGGTCTTGACTTGTCATAACTTGTCCTAACACCTCCACAAACAGCCATCCCCCTTCCTCTGTTTTGCCCTACCGATTCGCAAAACTTATTGACCGCCCCTCGTATTATCAATCTTTCTCACTTTTCTTTCACAAAACTCTCTCACCTCTCTTTCACCACACTGACCTTTCTCATCCCCCTCTATCCTCTCCCACACCCTTGCCTTTCACTACACTCTCACCTCTCTCTCTAGTTCTCTATTTCATACCTCTCACATCTTTATATCATCTACCTTTATCTCACATACGTCTCTCTCAATACACTCACCTCTCTCTCTCTTTCACACCTCTCTCATCTTTCTCTCTCTCTCTCTTGCCTCTCTCTCACTGTCGTGGAATGGACTCTCGACGATATACCATATATAACTATTCGTTGAGGGAACTTCCTTAATTATCTTTAGAGTGCGTGGATGTCTAGGCTGGCCGATATTATGTATCTTCGATATGTTTAAGAAGTGGAACTGAGCTCAAGGATAATAATATTGCTATCATTAATAAAATAGAGTTTTATTAATAATAACTATCAACAAACACAAAACGGAAAATATTGACATAAACAGAGAATGGAAAGGGTCGTGGGGGCTTGGGCAAATCCGAGGATTAAAGGATTTAAAAAGGTAAAACAAATATAGAGTTAAAGGGATGGGATGGTTCGCTAAACCATTTAAAGCACAGGGTAGAATCGACAAAAGGGTTAAGTACTCAAAGGTGACGTTTGGCTTACGTAACTTTATACTAGTGGTGCAGTGGAAGGCGACGTGAAGGAATTTTCGGTCCGCTGGCGGGTTCCAGCCGAAGGGGGGGAATAAGATGATCCTGACGAGGCGTCTTGGGAATGAGAACCGTTTCTCGACGAACGGCTTGAAGAACAATGGCTGTTCTACGTTGTTCTCTTCTGAACAAACCGGAGGGGGGAAGGTGAGAACCGTCTCTTGTCTACGGGCTCAAGAACAATGGCTGTTCTAATGTTGTTCTCCTCTGAACAACAAGGGGGAAGGGTGAGAACCGTTTCTTGGCGAAGGGCTAAAAAGAACAATGGCTGTTCTACGTTGTTCTCCTCTGAACAACAGGGGGTGGGGGTGAGAACCGTTTCTTGGCGAAGAGCTCAAAAGAACAATGGCTGTTCTACGTTGTTCTCTTTCTGAATAATGAGGGGGAAGCCTTGAGGACTTGGCGTCACGAAAGGCTCGAACCTTTGGCACTCAAGGGATATTGTCCTACTTCTGGACAAGTGATGGTGAATCTCGAGGTCGAGGTCCCTTGGCGCACAAAGGGAGAGAGGGTCGTGGTGATGTTTCGCGACGAAAATCTGGATCTCCAATCTGATCTTAGTGGTAAAGTTTCCATATAAATAGTCGAGACACTCCCTTGGCGTGGGGGACAATGGAGTGGGAGCTTCGAGGGAATGCACAGCCGATCCTGGGAACAATGCCTTATCTGCCCATAAGCCTAACTCAATCTGGCGAGGTCGGCGTATGGGGGCGAACGGGGGGACGATAACCTCCTTGTTTAAACATTGACATCCGGTGGCTGCGATAAGGCGCCAAGCTTCGAAGCGAAGATGCACGTAGCAGCATCGTGGTTTTAAATAATATGTGATAGGAGTTGAAACTAACGCTGCCTCAACCCGTTCTATCACACCCCTCCATTCCGGGGGAAGTTGTCACTTCGAAAAAAAAGAGAGAAGGGACAACGATAGAGCTCCGTTGTGGGGAACTCGTTTTCTTGTACCAACCGTACCTTCCTGCACCTAACTCGTATTACTTCAATACATATGATTATTTTGATCTTTTGATTATAAGGGAAAATAACCTTTAATACAAACTTAATAAAAAAAAAGGCATGGAACAATGAAATGATATAAATATAGTACATATGGGACAAAATAATTTATACGTAAATTAATAGGTACAAATATATATATACATACAAAAAAAATAGACATTGAGCGTTACAAAATTCAGACATATACATTAACTAATTATATTACAAGAGAATCTTAATTTAAGTCGTACAAGACGGTATATACCTACATGGAGATACTAATTCTATGAATACAATTACTCTACGCTATTCGGTAACGCATTCCTACTGAGTGCGTCAGCGACCGGGTTATCGGAACCTTTTATATAATTTATTTTAAACTGATACTCTTGCAAGAGTAAACTCCAGCGCATGATTCGGCCGTTGGAGTGTCGCACATTCCTAATATAGGCTAACGGACGGTGGTCGGTTCCTATCTGAAATTCTTTTCCTATCAAGTACATCTTGAATTTGTCTATGACCCAGATAATTGATAGAGCTTCCTTTTCTATAGTGGCATATCTCTTTTCGCGTGGTAATAATTGACGACTAGCATATGCAACTGGATGACTCGCTCCGTCATCCTCGTATTGAAGGAGTACACCTCCAATGCCCTCGTTGCTCACGTCGGTCTTAATCCCAAAGGATTTTTCCGGGTTGGGCAACTTAAAAATGGGGGCAGAAATGAGCTCACTCTTGAGCTGATTAAAAGGGGAAATAGCGACATCGTTCCAACGTAGACAATCGGGAGAATTCTTTTTTAAAAGGGAGCTGAGGGGCGCCGAAATCGCAGCGAAATTCGGAACGAATCGCCGATAGTACGAAGCTGATCCTAGGAACGATCTTAATTGCTTCTTTTTAATCGGGAGGGGCACGTCGGCGATTGCCTTAATCTTATCCTCTTGAGGACCCAACTTGCTTTGTCCTATTTTGAAACCCAAATATTTTACGGTTTCGTGGGCAAAATGGCATTTGCGGGGGCCAATGGTGAGGTCATTTTTGCGCAGTCGCTCGAAAAAAGCTAATAGGGTGGTTAAATGGTGACTCCATTAAATAGTTCTTGTAGCTGACTCTTTTGATGTGGTGTCAGCTCCGTGCCAATATCCAGGTCAGAGGGTTCCAAAGACTCGCCTGGTAGGGAAGGAGGAGGGTAATCGGCATCAGGTTGGGTGCACACTATCTGTATTACATTAAGGGACTCCGCGGGGTAATCTTCTTCAAGCGCCGATGTTTCGTCCAGTTCTACGAAGGTATCTCCATGGGCGCGTTGGGGGTTCTTTTTTTCTTGGGGTCCACGGACAGTCTCTGTGTCCTTGTCTTGGGCCTTATCGCCTAAGGGTGTTAGTAATTCACACTCCTTTTGTGTCGTCCTAAAGTCCTGGTTAGGGGTCTCCGAGAAATCGGACAGTATCGGGGTTCTGATGGGGACGGGCTCCTGGGCTTCTTTCTTATCTCGGCCTCGAGGAAGGGCGGCCTGAGACACAGGGTCGGAAATTACTTTGGGGCTCTGTCCTATAAGTACGGAACAGAATTGTATGGGTGCTGAAATGACTTCAGCATAGCCATCATAATATTGACACTGCAGGTAACAACTAACGACGAAGAATTGGTTCGCCCCCCCAAGGTAGTCATGTACCACCGCAAATTTTTCGTGCATAGGGTCCACTGGGGGGGGGGGGGAGGAGTTCGTCGGACACGATGAAACACGTACATCCTGTGTCCCTGACGAGAGTCGATACTCGGCAGCCATTCACGCTGCCCTCCTCAAATTTCAAAGTTCCCGATGAACTTTTATCAAAAATAAAATTTACCTGGTGGCCTGACGGAGGGGGAGAAGTTTCTGCTTGGGTCTGCACCACCGGGGGAGCCGGGGTTGCATTAATCTGGTGAACTTGGTGGGCTGGTCCGCTTTTAAGCCTAGAATTTTGGGGGCATTTCCAGCTCATATGGTTTTCTATACCACAAGTGAAGCATATGATTGGTCGCTTCGGGAAGAGAGATGGAGGAGAAATCTTAACGGGAGGTTTGGAGTCCCGTTGTTGACAAAAGGGTTAAGTACTCAAAGGTGACGTTTGGCTTACGTAACTTTATACTAGTGGTGCAGTGGAAGGCGACGTGAAGGAATTTTTGGTCCACTGGCGAGTTCCAGCTGAAGGGGGGGAATAAGATGATCCTGACGTGGCGTCTTGGGAATGAGAACCGTTTCTCGACGAACGGCTTGAAGAACAATGGCTGTTCTACGTTGTTCTCTTCTGAACAAACCGGAGGGGGGGGGTGAGAACCGTCTCTTGTCTACGGGCTCAAGAACAATGGCTGTTCTAATGTCGTTCTCCTCTGAACAACAAGGGGGAAGGGTGAGAACCGTTTCTTGGCGAAGGGCTAAAAAGAACAATGGCTGTTCTACGTTGTTCTCCTCTGAACAACAGGGGGTGGGGGTGAGAACCGTTTTTTGGCGAAGAGCTCAAAAGAACAATGGCTGTTCTACGTTGTTCTCTTTCTGAATAATGAGGGGGAAGCCTTGAGGACTTGGCGTCACGAAAGGCTCGAACCTTTGGCACTCAAGGGATATTGTCCTCCTTCTGGACAAGTGATGGTGAATCTCGAGGTCGAGGTCCCTTGGCGCACAAAGGGAGAGAGGGTCGTGGTGATGTTTCGCGACGAAAATCTGGATCTCCAATCTGATCTTAGTGGTAAAGTTTTCATATAAATAGTCGAGACACTCCCTTGGCGTGGGGGACAATGGAGTGGGAGCTTCGAGGGAATGCACAGCCGATCCTGGGAACAATGCCTTATCTGCCCATAAGCCTAACTCAATCTAGCGAGGTCGGCGTATGGGGGCGAACGGGGGGACGATAACCTCCTTGTTTAAACATTGACATCCGGTGGCTGCGATAAGGCGCCAAGCTTCGAAGCGAAGATGCACGTGGCAGCATCGTGGTTTTAAATAATATGTGATAGGAGTTGAAACTAACGCTGCCTCAACCCGTTCTATCACACTTACCTTTCTACCCCTCTAGGCAGACTACTACACAATAAATCCCAGGGATTAGGCCCTTGCCGACCTGATCGACGAGCTGGAGATGTGTTTCCGAAATGTGGAGGAGTTTACGCATCACTGTCCGAGAAGTACTTTATTTTTATGCCTTGACGCGGTGGTCCGCGTTTCAGGAAATGACTGATTTCTCTGTCCCATTTGAGGAGTTTAAGTCGATGGATAAGGCCGTTGAGTCCTTCTCCGGCAACTTCTTCGCCGTGAGCCGAACTACTATTCCTAGAACATCTGACCGTTTTGTGCGCCTACCGCTTCCGTAGGCCCTCAGATAGAAGCGTTATGCCTACATGCGCTATAATGTCGCCCGAACAAATTTAACGTTGTTGAATTTCGTTCGAGCTTGGGCTGGGCTTCAGTATGTTTCGAACACACTCGCCGTTATTCTTGGCGGGCATATGTGTCTTCACTTAACTGGAAAGACCTCTCTTGAAGAGTTGTGGAAGCAAGTCAAAAGGATTCGTGGCAAATTCTCCAGGAGAAGGGGAAAGAAACCTTGGAACCCGCGTTTTGGCAGAGTCCTAAGCAATCGCTTTCTCCTCATTCTTTAGCTGGGATGATGCTCTGACAACATTCAATGCACGTTCTAAGATGCTGAAGGATGCTGACTGGAGTTTACCTCCAGAGTCGGGAAGAACCATTCAACGAGAGGTTTACATTGAGTGAGGTGCGTTTCGCTCTCATTTTGTGCGCATACACCGCTCCCATTTCTGCTAAATTTGTTCAACAAGATCTGGACAGAGGGTATCCTCCCTGCTTCCTGGCTTGCTTTTGGGAAACAGGGGAGATATGTATCTACACCGGCTTGTTTCAGCCAAATTTCTCTAATCTCTTGCGTGTGCAAGTTATCGAGAAGTTGGTAATTACGAGTATTAGATTAACCTTTTTCCTGGACAGTGGAGGTCACCTGTAGTTTGCATAGTACGGCTTCCGTAAGTTCAACTCCACGTCGAATGCTTTGCTCCGACTAGAAAATGCCATCTGCGAGGCGTTCTTTCGTAGACAGCACTACGCCACGGCGTTTTATGGACTTGCAGAAGGCCTCTGATACCGCATGTCGATACGCTCTCATGGAGACGTCCACACGATGGGGGCGATGAGACGCCTCCCTATCTTTATTTCTGAATTTCTCTCAGATCGTCGATGCCGCGTACAAGTGGGGATAAGTCATACCAAGCCCAATGCAGCAGGAAGAGGGCGTCCCGCAAGGAAGTGTCCCCAGTGTCGCACTCTTTATCTTAAGTATCAACTGTATCACCTCTGTGCTGCCGCAAAATATTCTTACTACACTCAACGTGGGCAACCTTTTGATCTCTTTTGTTGCGGCCCAGATGCTAACTCTGGAGCGTTGATTCCAACAGGTATTGAATTGCATCTCTCGCTATGCCAAAGCGTACAGGTTTTGGTTTTCCTTGGCTAAGACTTAAACTGTGTACTTCTGCTACCATCTACGCTCTACCCCGACCCGGACTTGTTCTGGTGGATTCACACAGTTTCCTCTAGTCTTGATTTCGACCGACTCCTCACCTGGGAGGCTCATATTCGCAGTATTAGTAGTGCCTCTTATATCTGCACCTTGAACATTCTTCATTCCAGACGTTCAGCACTTGAGGTTCTGATAGGTCTACTGCCTTACTTTTCTACGATATTTTGTTTATTCAAAACTTGACTATGGATGCTAGATTTATGCATCCACAGCCGAGCGTGTATGCGAAAAATGAACTCGATCCACCACACTTGTCTCCACCTGACAATCGGTGTCTTCAGCACTTCCACCGTTGAGAGCCAATTATTCGATACTAGTAATATGCCACTCCCTTTGCGCCGTACAAAGTGCATTATGCGATTGTACGTGAGGGGCCCAGTGCCTCCGCTGCAGATCTCGACGGTGCCTATTCCACCGAGAGACGCCACTCATACCCCAAGCTATTTGGGTGTAGGGCAAGGAAACCCCTTCAAGAACGCGGTGTAGCTCTCGGGCCGTTGGTGCTTCTGCCCAGGATGCCACTTGGAGGCTACCAACTTTGACTCCTTGTCCCCACGCTTGTATCCCCAAAGCTTACACATCTCCAAGAGTACTGTGTTCTGCCGTTTAGGTGCACACTTTGTGCCACGCTGGATTCGTGCAAGTGTACACGAATTGATCCAAGTCCCAGGAGAGAGTCGGCTTCCACGCAGTATCCCCTCTGTTTGAACTCAGCGGGGCTCTACCATGCACTGCGTCTATCTTCACGGCCGAGCTGTTTGCATACACCTCTCAGTATGGGAGATAACGCGTCTTACCCGGTTAGGAGACCGGATTGTGATTTTTAGCGACTCAAAAATCGCTTTTTGTGTTCTTGGGGCATTAACATCTCCACACCCCTTGGTTTACGATATCAGTGAATCCACGGTTGTTGGGAGCCGGGCGGATGTAGAAATTATCTTCTGCTGGCTTCCTGGGCATGTAGAAAGAAATTGTGGGGAAAGAGCGCACTGATGAGGGAGCCAAAGATTCCGCGATGCTTGGGTGACCAGACCACGTTTCGCGATTCCCCACATCGAATATATGGTAGGTATCGGGGCCGCCTTCCCAGCTCTCTGCAAAGAATATGGAAAACAGCCGAGAGAAACCTAACCTATCTCAATCCCCTTTCTATCACTTCATTATCTCCTAACCTATCTTTCAACTTTTTCTCTCACATCCTTCTCACCTAGCTCACCTATCTCGTTTCTCTCTCTCTTTCTTTCGCTTCTCTCTCCACCCTCTCCATTTCACCTCTCGCTAAGCTCTCATCACACTTATATCTCTCACATATCACTCATCTCCCTTTCTTTCTCCCTCTCAACTCCATTGAGAGGGTAAACCATTAACTCCGCTCTTACATCTTGTTCACCTCTCTCTCACCTGTATATTGCCACACTCTTAACCCAGTTTACCTATCTTTCTTACCTCATTCTCTTACCTCTCTTTCAGCTCTCTTTTATTTATCTTTCTGTATTTATACTCCCTCTTTCACCTTTTTTTACTCTCACCTCTCTCTCTCACCTATATTTCAATTATCTCATCTATCTCTTTTTCACCCTTCCTTCTCTTACTTCTCTCAACTCTTTCTTTCACCTCTCCCTCTACCTATCCCTCAATCTCACAGTTCTCCCACACGTCTATCTCATCTCCTCTCTCTCAACTCTCGCTGTCACCGATCATTCTCAAATCTCCCTCTCAACTTTCTCTCTCCTCTCTCTCTCAACTCTCCAATATCTTTCACAGACTTTCGCCTCTCCCACATCTCTCTCAGACCTCTCTAAAACCCATCTCTCTCACACAAACTCTCACCTCCTGTTTTCTCACTTATTTCTATTTCACCCCTTTCTCTCTCTTCTCTCTTTCTACACATTCCTCTTTATCACTTCTTTCTCTCATATATGTATTTATCTGACCCTCCTCTCTATCACTTCTCTCTGTCACCGCGCTTTGTCACATCTCATTTTCAACTTTCTCTTTCCTCTCTCTCTCTCTACTCTTTCTCTCACTTATCTCAACTCTTTCTTCTCTCTCTTTCTCTCTATTTTTTCCGCCTCTCTATCACCTTTCTCGTTCACTTCTCTCTCACTTCTATCTCTCTCATTTCTTTCCTATTTCTCACACCATTTTCTCTCTTTTCTCTCATATCACTCTCTTACACGTCTCTATCACCCCTCTCTCTCTCTCACACATCGCACTTTTTCACCTCTCCTTTTCACATCCCTCTCAATAATCTCTCAACTCACTCCATCACCTCTTTCTCAAGCAGCTCTTATTTCTCTCTCATCTATCTCGCTATTTCCTCTGTATCACATACAGCCTTGGCCAAAATTTTGGGATGGTATGAAAAATTGAAGAATATTATTGAAACTCATTTATTTCATACTTCACATAATACAAATAAACATTTTTGCCTATATTCTATCAATAATTAATATTATTATTATTTTATTATTATTAGTATTTTTAATTATTATTATTATTAGTCGCGTGCGACACTCAATCTCACTATGTCAATCGGTCGGTCGGTTCTCGGTTTGCTTTTTTTATCATTATAATGATTATTTTTATGATCATTATTATATTATTATTATGATCATAATTAATAATATTATTATTATCGAAATTATTATCATCATCATCATCTTTATTATTATTAATAATATTATTATGATCATTTTTATTATTATTTTTATCAGTATATTATTATTATTATATTATAATCATTATTATTATTGCTACTATTATTATTATTACCATCATAATCATATTATTATTATTATTCTCATCATCATCATATTATTATTATAACTATTATTATGATCATTATAATGTGTTTGTAATAACATTGTAACTATTCGGCCGATTCTAACGAAATTTGAAACCTTTATGTTGTTTTGCATTCTCTTCCGTTGATATAATTGTGAAAATCCTCCCAGGGTTAGCCCGGGAATTACTTTGTTTTGGCAATAACATCATAACTACTCTACCCATTCTAACGAAATTTGAAACCCTTATGTTGCCTTACATTCTCTTCCGAATGATATAATTGTTAAAGTCCTCACAAGGATAGCTCAGGAAATATTTTGTTTCGGCAATAACATCATAACTATACGTCCGATTCTAACGAACTCTTAAATCCATATGTTGTTTTACATTCTCTTTCGAATGGTATAATTGCCAAGGTCCTTCTAAGGTTAGTCCTGGAATTACTGAAAGTTGTGAATGTCGTAAGGTCATAAATCAGAATAAGTGAGCGCAAGCGACTTTGGTCAGCATACCTTATTATTATTATCATTATTAAAAGTATTATTATGTTTAATTGTCTATGGCATACTTATGTTAGTTATATACTTATTGTTCTCTAGTTTTGAACGCACTTCCTCTTTAAATACACATTACTTCCCTCACAACTTTCCTATCCGCTCTTCTATGAAATAAAAGTTAGAACTTATCAGGGAAAAAATTCAAAGAATATTCTGTGCAATTTTCATAGAAATTGAATCAGTAGATTTTGGTATGTTGTTTTCTTGTTTTTGATGGTGCTGTAATTGTTTGCTCTATTATGAACTTGTTTGCGCTTTTGCAAATGGTATGGCTACAAATCTACTGCTAAATCTGGATGGAGTACTCAAGCATTGAATATGCTCAAGGGAATAATTGAGTACAAGAAGAGCCATCAAAGTATTTTACTAGAGAAGGGCTCGGATAATTACGATAACTTTTATATGGATGCCAAAATTAAAGCAAAAGAGGCTGTGAAGATATGATCTCTTGGATTCAGGTATTAGAAAAAAATATTAAAAAGACACTGATTGCTATATTTATTAACTCACGCAAAGAATGAACTGACCTGACGAATTTATGGCGAATTTATGTAAGTATTGAAACGTTTTGTCCTAAGAAATGAACCCAAATAGATGGGTGTCTGGTGGTTATGGAAACCCTATTTAGAGATTATATTCTAGTAAGCAGAGACAGATGTCACGATGGACAATATTTTTGAGAAAGGAGTAGGACTGCTTTACGAACTTCAAAATGACATTTAACAGAATACGAGACAATTCCTGCTGAAATAGCTCTGAATTTCAGCATCTGAATGGCAACACGTAAGTAATAATAATTAAAAAGTCGAAATGTATACATGAAAACTGTGATTATCAGAGGTTTGTTCAATAGCCTGTTGTTCTCTCCTTCTATCACTGTTGTTGCTTTCTTTAGGGGGGTGGGTTAAACCTCTGAATTGATTAGCTAACCAATTGCAGAGAAGATGCACTTTGCAAATTCAAGCTGAATTGCTGCCTCCCTTGCTCTGTTCTGCCATGGTTCTCGGATAGAATAGAGAGAATCGCGAATTCATACAATAAAGTTTATGTTTTATTAATATCATGTAGACGCACGGCTGAAATAGAAACCCTTTCTGTTGCCTTTTTCTTTATCTACTTAAGAATTTATTCATGCACTTAGCAACGGCTGTTTTAATCTTTTTTACCTGTCTATCATATTTTTTCTTTATAAGAGATGAGTAAAGTTTTATCTTGAAATTTCTCCGACATACATCCCAGAGGTAAAGGAGTAAAATACGACCATTATAGTATCAGGTGTGTGTCGTAGGTGGCTATAAAATGTGGCCATCCCCATGGCTCACTCGGAGCGGATAAATGAGCTGCGGGGAATGATTTATTGCTCTGTATTAATAATTCCCTATATGTGTTAAATAACGTTGGATTAGATCCGTTGATTTGCAAGTTCTGATTTAGCCTTTATGTGCCACCCGCATCCCTTTCTCTCCCTTATTCCAAGTTCAATTTTATATCTACAAAGAAAAAGAAACAACAACAACAGTGATAGCAAAAATAACTTGAAGGACTTTCTTGATTATTAAGATTACGAAAGAATGCGAATGAATTTTGTCATCTTTAGTTTCCTAAACATTGTCGTGGGTCAAACATGTGAAGGGGCAGTTGCTTATATTTTATCCCGAACGAAAGTGCAAAAAATGTGTCGCCGATGCGGGGGGATTTCTCCCCTGTAGAGAAAATGGGTAGATTAGGGTAGGTTAAGGAATCATCTAAATACGAACGAGTCTCATTGCACGATAATAATAGCACATAGGAGTATCTTAACTTTAAGAGAAGACAAAAACATCTTACCGTTCTTAATACGGCGATCGGTTTTTTCTTCATTCCATCCATATTTTGGGATGGGGGCCCTGCCATCAAGAATAAATGGAGAATTTTAAAACAGCTACGAAAATCAATGTGTACGGCGATTCAAGGGGGGAGGGGGGCTAAGAAATCAAATCCTCTTCAAATTTCGTGATTTTCTTCTCTGTTTTAGAAATTGTCCAAGAATCATTACCACTCGTTTTCCCACCGGACGGACGATTGTATGTGTGCGCTCGGAGTGATTCCAATGCTGTCATCGTCTCGAGCTCAGAGGCGCACCTGTTCAATCTGCCGGAGGAGAAGAATAGGGGGAAGGGGGGTTTCGGAAACGAAAGGGAGTGAGGGAAGGGCGTGATAAGGGGGAAAGAGATGACTAGCGCCCTCCCACCCCTCGAGGGTTCCTGTGGCAGCGAAAGACGCCGGAAGAGCCTCCAGCGACGAGGCCTCTTCGCTCACCTTTGCACACACGACCGACACACGTCTCCCAAATTGCCCGTTTCCGAAAGCGATCAGAGGCGGCGGCGGGGCGTCGCGTCGCGCTTCGCCGGCGCAGACGCCACGCCGGCTAACCGCACTTACCTCCTCGCGCAGGCGCGCGCAGCATGACGGGAAGGCGGACGAAGTCATTCCACCGAGAAATTGGCAGTCATTCAGGCTCCCGAGTGGCAGGTCCAGGGTGCAAGGGGAGAATTTTCATTTCCTGGAAGTAATTTCCACTTGGAGAAACAACCGGCCGAATCTTGCGACTTCTTTTCAGTCCAAAATCCCATCATGGCGGCCACCAACGAGGCGACACCACCGCAATACTTAACTCTTAATCCTTAGAAGAGGGAACAAACAAACAAACATTTACCAATAAAATTTCCAACAAAGGCAGGAAAAAGAAACCAAGAAAAAAAAATCAGGCTGAGACAAAGTCACCTGAAGGAACCGGCCCCGTTTCAAGGACTCGAGTGAGGTCAAATATCTTGCAGGAAGCCTGCCTCCTGCAGAAACTCTATGGTCTCTCAACCTGGCACGCAGAAACTGCCCCCGAGCGTCAACCAGAGACAGATAGATGGTAGCGGCATCCTTCGTCCAGCTTTCGAGCAGGTACCACACGCGAAGTACCACCAGACTAAGACATTCAATCGGAAACTGTCCAACCTGACAATATTATTATTATTATTACGGAGAGATCTGCGAAGAAAGTGGTGGAGGTAGAGGAAGTGTAAATCTGTTGAAGATATATAGCCGCAGAGTCACCTACCGAGACTTTACTTTACTCTCCAGATAGAGATGCAGCACAATCACCCATGCTACACCTGATACCCTCTTACGGGGAACCTGTCAAACCAGTGTGCGTGCATACACACACACACAGAGAAAGAGAGAGAGAAGGAGAGAATGAGTTAAACTTCTCTGAAAGGATGCTGAACAAAACCGCGAGACTTTATCGGTAAATAAGTTGTCAACACATGAGGGAAATCAACGATGAGACAGATGAATAGAAGTTACAAACAGAGCAAAACGCTTTATTATAATTGTTTCTTGTCAAAAGATACAAACAAGAAGTGGGTTTCACATTTCTCAACTGGAAAAAATCGAAAATACCCAACTCAATCAAACTTATTATGACAATACTCAGGCAAGACCGCAGAGCATGCAATACAAATCTCATGAACATACCATCAAAACCATTAAATAACTACGACCAATAATAAACACCGAAAATGTTCAATAGCAAACGACAGCCCAAAGTAGATAGTAGACACCAAACGCCGGCTAACGACTTTCCAATATGAAGGGTAAATCCGACCAGCAAAGAGAGATAAAACTTTACAGTTTATGATAAGTGCTGGAGTAGGACCAAAGTTGTATCAGTTCTTTAGTGTTCGCAATGAACTGGCCAATTTAAAAATTCAGGAGGGTAATTAAAAAATCAAGATATAATAGTGAAAAGAATCTTTTCAGTGCAGAAAAAGTTATTTCTGAAATATATGTATGAACAGAGTTTGTGTCCGACGAAAGCCATAAGCCCTTATGAATGGGCCGAATATACAGGGTCGTGCGAAAATCTTGTAACCCCCTACCTTAGTTGATCCTGTTCCCAACGCATCATCGTGTTCTTCGAAGAGGCTAGTCTGCTGAATCTTGCAATGTAATCATGTCGCACATCCTCCATGCTCTTGCCAGAATGCCCACGATCTTGTGCCTATACACTTGCAATCAGCCTCTCTTCCAAACTGTAGGAGCTCGTCTCGTCAGCCATCTGAAATAAAAAATTAAAACAATATTAATAGTGGGTGACATGACTAGAAAATCTTGGTTTAACCTTAGATTCAAGAATAACAGGAAAAATAAAAATAGAACAAGAGTACACATGTACTTGAGCGGGCTGATGCAGTTAGTTGCGCGGCAGCAGAACATTGGAGTTATGGATATGATAGTGAAACCACTATAGGAGCATAGAATTTATTTATGAGACTAGTTACGGTATGAAGTTTATCATACCCTCTTCAGTAGCATACTGAGAATGGAATGGATACAAAAGTCGCTACGCAGCCTCATGATCAGGAAAAACGAAAAAAAGAGAGAAAAGGTGCGTGGATCTGAGATTATTAACTAATATAACTATATTGTTTGCAATCAGGTTCCGGAAATTGGAGCTACATTTAAATCGATCGTTAGAAAGATTGGAATTGGAATTTTTTCCTATTAGTATCGATTCAACAATTTTTATTTTATGGAAATCTTTAGAATCGTATATTATTTGAGACTTCAAATAATCTATTTGGTGGTATAACCACCATATCCCTATTTTGTCCTGATCATGAGGATGCGTAGCAACTTTTGTATTCATTCCATTCTCAGTATACGACTGAAGAGGGTATGGTAAACTCCATACCGAAGCTAACCTTGTAAAAAAATTATATCTTGTATACAGTCGTTTCACTATTATATATATATATATATATATATATATATATATATATATATATATATATATGATGAAAATTAATGCAATATCGCAAGAAAAGATGAGGGACAGAAAGAAAGATGCAGAAACCTGGTGTAGCTGACTATAAATACATATAGTACAAGAGAAAATAAGAATTGAACGCGAATGAGCAAATGAGACAAGAAACCGGAGTTTTTTAAGGACAAGAGAGAGGGACATTAGAAGAATCCAGAATCAAAGGGAGCAGAGGGCGGCACAGTGAAGGCGATCCTTTACCGAGAAGACAGAAATAACGTCAGGGAAAAAATGTTTTGAAAATTCCTGTGGTATAAAAATTCCTTGGAGGTTCCTTGCTTAGGGAGATACTGGGTTTGATGGGGGTAACGCTTTCGGCGAAATATAGTTACTGTGCCTGGTAGCTTAGCGGTCAAGCATCTGACCGTCAATCAGCAGACCCGGGTTCGAGTCCCGGCCAGGAATTCAAAACTTTTTTCCCCTGGCGTTATTTCTGTCTTCTCGGAAAAGGATCGCCTTCACTGTGCCGCCCTCTGCTCCCTTTGATTCTCGATTCTTCTAATGTCCCTCTCTCTTGCCTTTAAAAAACTGCGGTTTATTGTCTCATTTGTTCATTCGCGTCCAATTCTTCTTCCTCTTATATATATATATATATATATATATATATATATATATATATATATATATATATATATATATATATATATATACTTTACTTGACTTAAGCCGCAGGTCATAACGACCCCTTGCTCTGCGTCTGCCTGCTGCCTGTTGTCGCCCCCTCCCCCCAGTTCACTTTGTCCCGAGCCAGCTGTTAATACTCTTTCAAAGGCAGCCCAACATCCACAAGAATCTGATTTCCGATATCTTGGGGGGGGTCTACCTCTCGGTCTTATACCTTGAAAGCTGCCTGTATAGGCTTGTTGTACATAGCTTTCTGGCGGTCTTGTCATAATATGTCCAAACCACTTGATTCTCTTCCTTCTGATTACACCCGTAATGGTCTCCTCCATATTCAAACTCTTCTCTTATACTAACATTTGTCCTTCTATGTCTTCAGTTGATGCCAATGATACTCCTGAGTCACCTCATTTCTAAGGCACTCAGTCTCCTCTCATTTTCAGTGAGCAGAGTCCAGGTTTCCGAAGCATAGATGGCGATGGGAACTATTAATCATTGATATAATCTTATCTTTAACTTCTGTGGTATATCTCTTCTGGACCACACAGTGTTTTTCAGCTTTCCAAATGCTACAGCAGCCATGGTTATTCTCCTTCTTATATCGTTTGGAGATTCACAGATAACATTTCCTAGAAAGTCAAATTGATCTACCTTCTCCACCACATTACTCTCTATCTGTATATTTCCATCAGCTGAGGATAATACATTACACTTGGTGCTGTTAATCTTGAGCCTCCACTTCATGCATGCCATTTCTAGATGTTCCGTTGACATGTTTAATTTGTCAAATTTGGTTGCAAACAAGGTGATATCATCAGCATACATCACATCAAGGGACATTTTTCATCAAAATTCACGATCCAGGCTATTAAGTTCGTTCATTACAAACTCAAGAAAGATGTTGAACTGTGTAAGTGGGAGGATAGGATACATCTCTGCCTTACCCGATTTCGACGCAGAACCACTCTGTCAGTGAGCCGCCCACCATCACTGCACACTCTGTATTGTCATACAAACTTTTAATTATTTGCACTATCTTCCTACTGACACTAACAGCATCCAAGAATTTCGAAAGGGCTTCTCTCCAAACTGCTTTAAATTCTATCAGATTTAAATGCACTTGCACCTGATGTTCTCTGGTTTTCTCCCAAAACTGTCTGGCAATAAATATTGCATCAATGGTAGCTCTTGTGGACCGGAAACCATAGTGACTTTCTCGTAGGAATTCCTCTATCTGGGCATTTATCTTCTTTAGAATGATCTTGCAGAAAACTTTACACGGGACAGAATTCGATGAAATGGCTCTGTATTTATCTGTATATCTCTTTCTTTTGAACACAGGATTAATAAGCAGTCTTGACCAGTCTTTAGAGGTACCCTCGTCCTCCCATATCTTGTGAAAGATATGGTGAACAGTCTCAACCATCATCATTCCACCCATCTTCAGAGCTTTTGCAGTTATTTGGTCAAATCCTGGAGCTTTCTTGTTTTTCATATTGTCGTGGTATGACCAGGTGTGCGATGATATACGCACACTGGCCTACTGCCTGATCGAAATTAAGGCTCGACCTGGGGATGGCTCTAAGAGTGCTTTAAATACATAGTTGCTAGGCCAAGGAATATTCAAACACGGCTACAAAAATATACTTTAATAGGAATAAAGATTACATACACATATAGGGCAAGTTAAATGACAATGCAATTAAATATTGACGATTCACGGCTAAGATGATTTTCACTATCAATTAAGTTTGAACAGAGGGATAATTAATTAAGAAATGATCTTAAAATTATGCAAGTTCTAGAGCAAATGGGATAATTGAGGTTCGACGCGGTAAAGGGGAGAGGAGCGTGACGAAGCGAGTGTTAAATCCCTTTTACTTTGATGTGCGGCGAGTAGGAGCAGGGTGATAAGTTCGACTTTGAACTTGTGGGTGTCTCACGAGACGCTCAATCCAACTTCGTGAAATTGGAGATGGGTGCTTCTTATCCTTAAGAGGCAAATGGAGGATGCTTCGGGGATGGCTTTTCCGATCCTTAAAATTCGACGACGTGGTGAGAAGGGTCGAAGCGCGACAAAAACTATCTCCACGAACAACAATGAGTGACGACTAGCTCTTCCTTGGCTCTTCGAAAATCACGCAATTCTTCTCTAGACGAGAATGTAGTCGATTCCCTCTCGACTAACGAAGACGTTAACGGCTAACGTACTGGACGGCGGCTTCAGACACAATCTGCCTGTGAATTCCGAAGTATCGAATATATCTAGACGGGGAGAGAGATTCTTCGCTAACAGACTTCCTTAATTGCCTTGGGTCGCGATAAGGATCCATAGCGGGAAGTCGCGATGCCCCCTTAATAGTTTTCTCATTGTTCTAATTTTTGCAGTATATAGGGCAGATAAGTGCAGCGCTGTGAACGGGATGTGAGGCCGACTAAATTCATCTGCGACTTTGGCGTTTCGCTCTCGCGTGAATTCCTTGGGTCAGAAGGCCAACGGTGAACTGGGGAAGTCAGGGGTGGGTGGGAGATGACGGAGAGCCGTATTCTTTTGCACATATCTTTAATGGCCTCTCGATCATTTAGCGAAAAATGAAACACACTAGAAAGTCAAAGCATTAAATTTAATCAATAACATATTTGCCATTATGATCAGTTACCATTCGCCATCTTCTAGTGAGTTCGAATATTCTTCGTTCAAAGAATTGACAGTCTTTAGAGGAAAAAGACATATCCAGGTAAATTTTCACATCTTGAGAATTAAATGTCTTCTTATTCAAATAATTTTGAAGAGGCCCAAACAGGTTGAAATCGGAAGGAACAAGGTCGAGGGAGTATGGAGAGTAGGGCAAAACCTCCCAGACAAACCCTAGGAACTTCTGCTCTGTCTGCAAAGATGAGAGAGGTATCATGTTGTCATGGTGGAAAACAATGCCCTCTCGATTGGATAGTTAAGGACCTATCTGGAGCATTGCCGTGTTAATTTATCCAGCTGCTCACAATACACATCTGAATTGATAGTTTTGTTCATAGTAAAAAGTTCATAATAGACAAAACTCTTCCAATTTCACCATATTGACAGCAAATTCTTTCTTGGGGGAGTCCTGCCTTAAAAGTTGTTTGTGGTTGTTGTTCGGCTAAGTCCATGATCGTATCCGCTTTACATTGTTGTAGAGTATCCATTTCTCATCTCCAGCGATTATTTTCTTCAAAAAAAGGCTCGTTTTCTTCTCATTTAAGCAAGAACTCGGAAACTACGAGATTGGCTTCAATCAATTCAGGGGGGAACCCAAACATGAAGCTTGGAAATATAACTAAATTAATGAAAATGGTTAGCAAGACTAGATTTGGGTGTATGGAGAATATCTACGATCTCTCTATTTGTAAGACGAGTGCCAATTTCAACCTCATCCTCCACTTGGTCGCTGTTGACCTCATTTGACCACCCATTACGCGGTGCAACATCAACTGAAAAATTCAGGATCGGAATCATACAAACCATTTCTGACATGCAAGTTATGTAACATCATCCTGTCCATACACACCGCATATAGTTCTGTAAGTTTTTGTTACTTTCTTACTTTTTCTAAAGAGAAAAAGCATAATATTGCGATAATGGTCAGCTTTGTTCCAAATTTTAAGGGATAAATAAAACCACACAATAGAACCTACTCGTATCACGTTAGAGATTCGCTATGAACTAATTTAAAGTAGTAAGTTTCTATTAAATACACCTGATGACATAAAAAGTAAATATTAGCAACTATCAGAGGATCTGAAATTTAGTAATAACAAAACGAACGGACTTTTTAAACCAACCTATATATATATATATATATATATATATATATATATATATATATATATATATTTAACAATAAATATGTATTTGAATTGTAATATTAATCAATCTGGTCACCCTTAGCAGCGTGCATGCGGTCTAGGCTAGACTTGAAGGATGCACCCACGTTGCGGACGAAGTCCATCCTTATGGTCGCCCACACGCAGTTGGCGGGGGACTTCAGCTCGTTGACGGTGCTGTGACGGACCTTGCAGACGGTCCCGTTGACGAGTGACCCCAGGCTGTAGTCAATGAAATTGAGGTTGGGCGACTGCGGCGGCTAAAATTCCTTTGAGCAAAAGTTCATGTTTGACCGCAACTACTCCTGCATGGTCTTGACTGTGTGGGACGGGTCACCGTCCTGCTGAAAGACTTATTCCACCTTCTTAGTGAACTTTCTTACCCAGGGCAGGACTTTTGTGGCCATGATGTCGCTGTAATCGGCCGCGGTGAGAGTGTAACTGACCAAGAACCAGACCGGTGGCATAGTATCGCCATTCGAAGCGACAAGCAGCAGCCCTCGAAAACGTCCTGGCCGAAGCTTATCAAGGGGTCGTTCTGCAAGTTGATGACCAAATCGACCGTAAAGGTCTTTCATTAGAAAAAAAATAAGAATTCGATTGCCATAACTCTTGAAGGTGGGCCCACCTTCTTGACGGCCCTGGGTACTGTACCCACCGAAATGAGCTCCTTCTGAGGACTTAATGAAATGCTTAGTTATCTACAACATTGCCATTTTAACTGGATAATTATAAGTACGCAACTGCAAAATAATTCTCTATTTATTATAAGGCCGAGCTAGAATGTGTCATTACAAGTGAGAAGTGTGTAGATGAAAAGTTTAACAGGCTAGTGGGGCAAAAGGAGTTTCGCTACTTTTCATATAAGATGAGGAAATCAATAATGTACTCAGGAATTCATTCCACAAAAACAAGTATCCAAACTGCTTCAACTTAGAATTTTAACACAATCTTTTCTTTTAACATACCAGATGTACTTTTTAAAACTAAACACCTTAGTACGTAGTAATTAAACACCATGGTGCTGTTGGGTTTCAGAATTTATACAAAGCTTACTGATGTGCGAATAACCATTTTAGTCGAGAAGAATGGGAACCGAAGATTTATAGATATTTATACTGGGGGATTAAGATTCGATATATAAGAATTCTGGGATTTGAAGAGTGATTGGGGAATTATGTGTATTTAAAATTTTGAAGTTATCCAATGAGATCTCCGTCTTGCATTTTATGAGGTGGTCTTTTATTTTCTTTGGTTTGTAATGGTTTTGCAGTTGGGTTACTAATGCCTATATGAGAGGAGAACCTTGTATTTAGTGTTCTAATAAACTGAATCCTTTAGGTTGAAAAATTATTTAATTGTAAATTTGTTTACAAATGCTATTTGAAATTTAATTTGAGGAAAATATTTTGTTAGGAATAAATGTAGTTTACGCTTTAAAACTATATTATATATGCCCAGTGCTGACATTACTAAATAATATTTGTCTTTGCGCTTGTTATTGAGGGTATTTTAGTATGATAAACCATAAACGCTATTAAAGAATGAATAGATTGATACGATAGGCTCTGAAAAACCGGCTTTTAAAAAATAAAACTGAAGAAACTGAAATTCTTGTTCCATAGACTTATATGATGAACACAAGTGATACGCACGATAAATGAGTTTTAAGTGAGGTAATTTTATATTTACACGCTGTAAACATCCTATGAATGGATGTTTCTCATCCGTTTCTAATTTTTATTTTTTTGAATTATTAATATCTAAAAAATGGAGAACATTTTATTTTTCGGTTTCCATTGTGTACAATATGTTTATTTGAATATTGTTTAAAAAGTCAAGGAATTGTTTAACTTGATTACTATGTTGGAAAATTGCCATGGAATCGTAAGCAAAACGCCTATAAAAGATTGGCCTACAAGATGAGGGAACCTCAGAAAAGATTTTCTCCTCAAGATGAATTATCAGAAAATAAGCTATCAAGGGGCCTATTGGAGACCCCATCACCAATCCATCGATTTGATGGTATATGTGATAGAATTGCCTGAGGCTGCCGCGCCTCGCTTCTATCACATATTGGTACTCATGCTTCCCACGTGTATCCTGCGAGAAGAGAGTAGCATGGCGTTCTTATCGCCCGAACATCCACCGCCCCAAGTTTAATCAAGAAGGTTCAATCCCCCGTTTGCCTGCACGCGTCGATCTGGCCAGATTGAGTTAGGCTTATGGGAAGATAAGAGTTTTCGAATCGCTAGCGGGACATTCCATGGAAGTCCCCCATTGGCCCATACCCCGAGGGGCTGGCTCAGGCTATTTATGCGATAGAATTTCGCATTTGAAGCAGATCCCGATTATCTTCGTCAGGCATCACGCCGATCCGGTCTCCCTTGTGCACCTAGGAACTCTCTACCTCGAGAGCCACCTTATTGTCCAGAAGAGGACAATATCCTTGAGTGCCAAGGTTTGTGCCCCTCGAGACGCCAGGTCAACAGGGCCCCCCTGTTGTTCAATTGTTCAGAAGAGAACAACTTTAGAACAGTCATTGTTCTTCGAGCCCGTTCAACAAGAAACTGTTCTCGCTTCCCTGATATCACGTCAGTGATAAGTTAATTCACCCTTTTAAGATCCCGATTATCTTCGTCAGGCATCACGCCGATCCAGTCTCCCTTGTGCACCTAGGAACTCTACCACGAGAACCCCCTCATTGTCCAGAAGAGGACAATATCCTTGAGTGCCAAGGTTCATGCCCCTCGAGACGCCAAGTCAACAGGGCTCCCCTGTTGTTCAATTGTTCAGAAGAAAACACCTTTAAAACAGTCATTGTTCTTCGAGCCCGTTCGACAAGAAACGGTTTTCGCTCCCCTGATATAACGTCAGTGGTAATTTAATTCCCCCCTTTTAGCGTTCTTCAAGATGACGCTTGGTTACCCCAATAACCTCAATTGTTCACCCAGAACATCTCCGGTATCCTGTCTCAAGGATCACTCGTACTTCCGAGCCCCACTTTGCTCCCACTCCTCAAAGTCTGTCCTTCTCCCCTCGTTAAGGACAACCCCCCCTAAAAACCGCTCCTCCTGGCAAGGAAATCACCGGTCGGACCGAAGCCATTCCTTCAAATCGCCTTCATCTGCACGCTGACCTTATAAATACGTAAGCTACGAATTTCATTTAATTATTTAACTTTGTTGCCAACTTAACTCCTTGCTTTAACCCGGATTTAGTCGACCCTTTCCCTTCTTGTTTGTTTTGGTATTTAAATCCCTCCAAATCTTAATCCACCGCTTAGTCAAATTTATCCTATGACCTTTTCATTTCATGTGCATCTCCCATTTTAATCCCCGGTCATGTAAATATTTCCCATGTGTTATTTTTGTTAGTTTAATTAATAAAATTCTATTTTAATAATGCTTGCAATATTATTTATCCTTGTGCTCCGTTCCACTTCTTAAGTATATTGAAGATAAATAAGCCCTCTCCAGGCCTATTTATTAACGTAGAATAATATTCGGCCATCTGATTAAATCTCCGCACTCGAATATAGAATAATCCCCACAAAGAATAGATATATAGTACATCGTCGGGAGCCTTTTCTACGAGAGTATACTTGACGATCAAAAGTAAAAAAATGACCTCTAAAAACCTGGTCAATTGGGAGCTAAGTTGAATTCTATAAAATCCATGGAAAAGAACAGATTCCCGAAACAAGGTCTGGTGACCAAAAAAGGAGTGCTCTCACTTAAAATTATTTATAACCTTACGACCTTTAAAACTGTCAATAATTCCGAGACTAACCTTGAAAGGACCTTGACAATTATATCCTTCGAAAGAGAATGTAAAACAACGTAAGGGTTTCAAATGTTGTTAGAGTTTGAAAGTAGTTATGATGTTATTGTCAAATAAATCCCCGGCTAAACTTGGGAGGACTTTAGCAATTATATCATTCGAAAGAGAATGTAAAACAACATAAGGGTTTCAAATTTCGATAATATAGGCCGAATAGTTATGTTATTGCCAAATAATTACTCGGCTAACAATGGCAGGACCTTGTCAATTATATCATCCGAAAGAAAATGTAAAACAACATAAGGATTTCAAATATCGTTAGAATCGGCCGAATAGTTATAGGACGCACTGAAATAGCTGTTTTATGTATTTTTGGTTGGTAAACAATAAATTCTAGCTAGGCCAGAACACGTGACATGCAATTTGGAATAAAAGCTCTGAACTGATAACCGAAAGTAATTTCCGTTAGCTCAGTCGGTAGAGCGCTGCTTTAGATAACCATAGGTCTCTTCTTTGTTGTTTCTGTAAAATCTATTTCACACATTTCCTATATCAGGCAATAAAGGCCTGAACGTGGTAGATGCTTGCTAGTTTGCATGTTAGCCACAATTGGCTGGCAGTTATTGTTGGATTATTCACTACTAAACGTTTCTTAAACATGGCTGTTCGCAAATTTGTTTTTGTCGGTCTGCCAGATCGTTTTTTAGGTACTGGCGTAGATAGGCTAACATTGTTTTTAGAACGTGAAACCCATAAATTGACAGTACTTTGGGCTATGTTTAATTCATTAGCTATCTGTCTCTGAGATTTCCCACATTTATGAAGAGCAACAATAGTACATCGACAATCATTATCGAGTTGTTTCTTAGCATACATTAGAAATAAATTTTATTTAGACTACTTTCTGTAAAAAATCACAAAATAATAACGAAATGGCAAAAATATTTACTTGGACCAGAGGAAAGCAATTAATTATAGAAAAATTATGGAAAAATCATATAATCCCATTTAGCTCAGCCTTATAAATCGAGGATTACTTACAATAGTGCAATTATAATTATGCGGTTAAAATGCCAATGTTCCAGAGAACTAAGCTCTCCATCAAGCCCTCGGAAGAGGGCTTACAAAAGCCATAACAAACACATAACCCAAACACAATCAGCCACCAGAGCAGTATGCGGCAACATCGACATTGGGTTTAATAATCGTTAGAATAAAGTAGAGCAGAGGTTCCCAATCTAGGGTACATGTACCCCCGTGGTATATTTGTACTCTTCAGGGGGTACATTGGATCCGCTCTCTATTTCTGAGGTTTGGTTATCGGTACATAGTTTGAGTATGAGTAGTTATAAGAAAGATATGTATCTGATGCATCAAAAAATTCTGTATATTACGTGAGTTTAGTTTATCGATGCGATGAATAATGATAAAAAAAATGTATGTGATGCATCATAATTTATGAATTATGTGAGCTTCATTTATTGATGTTATGGAGAATCATAGAAAAATATATATGTATGTACAGTGTAGTTTACTCAAACAGATTTCACAATAAAATATAAAAAAAATCCAATTTAATTGCTTTTCTTTATCATTCCCGATTTTTAGGGGTACACATGAATTTATAAATATCCCAATGGGTACAGAGGAACAAAAAGATGTGGAGCCTCTGAAGTAGAGAAGGGGAAATTTCTTTCAGTAAAACATCCGTACACTGTCAAATATTTAATGTAATTTTATGATATTTTACTGGTTTACGCTACCAGTAACTGTATTTTTGGAGCAACAATGCATGCTACTGTATTTTTCATATAGCGTTACTGTAATAATAACAATATTACACGACAAAAATAAGATAAGATCAATTTTGCTGTATTTTTGCTATATGTAGTGTTACTGTAAATATTACACTGTTGTAAAATACGGATATACACATATCACTCTAATTTTTTATACAATGTGTTACTTTAATTTTACATCAGGATACTGTATTATAATACTGCAGCATTCACTGTGGCTGTAAAATACAGTAGAAATTGGTTGGTTACCTATTAATAAGTTAAAGTAAAAAAAATCAGTAAAGGTTTTAAGTTTGACTCCCGGCAGGTTCATGAATTGTTTTTTCCAAATTTATACGAGGGTATGTTTAGAATGACTAAATGTGTATTCAATGCACATTAAAGAAGCATCAATTAATAGTAAATGAATGAGTAATTAAGGATGGAAAATGGGTGTTCAGGGAGGGATCCATTTGTGCGCAACAAGAGCTCGACAGGTGCTTAGGTAAGGTCGAATATGAGTGTTCAAGGTAAAAGGGAAAGGCTCAAAGGGTGTTCAGAGTTAGCATCTACGCCATAATGTTTGTTGAATAGCTCGGTAAAGAAATGTAGGGAAGATATAGGAAGTAAAAGTATTTGGAAGTTATAACCGCAGATCAATGCAGCTACGGATGTTAGTGCTAGTCCTGCCACTCACTTGTCGAAGACCAGTGTAAAATAAATAAAATAAATGCAATCCATGCTTGGAAAATACAAGGATACATGTGTGGAAAAACATTCACTTGTAACATGGATTTAAATCAATCATCACTTCTGAATAAAAGAGAAACATCCCAAACTTCACAAAGTAAATCTCAGATCAAAATAAATATCTAAACCAAAACAAACCAGTGGCTACACAAACAGAATTACCCTAAATCCAACTTCTCAATATTCACATCACCAAACAACGGAAGATTTCACCAATATATATATATATATATATATATATATATATATATATATATATATATACACATTAAATCACAAATGACCTCAACGAAAACCTGTAGAGCCCTATACAAAATACATCCCATGCAACCCTTGCTCCCACTGCAACATTCCCATGAACACTACTCAAACAGCAACTTCCTACCCAAACATATACAAAACAGAGAAACCAATTAAAATACAGTATAACAACACACATATCCAAGGACCACTCCATCCATTCACTCAAGAAAACGTTCAAAAACATTCAAAATCTCCAAACAAACAGGTCATGACCATATATCAGAGATTCATACACACTACCCATCTCCTCAGACGATTAAACACTCCCGCAAATCATAGAAATGAACCTCCTACACAAAAAGAGCACTTATAGAAATCACTACAGAGAATATACAGAGTAATTTTAGGACACTCTTCTATTCTCCAACACCAACATACAACAGATGTAACCAGAGCAAAAATGACATCACCTCATATAGAAACCAAAGAACTCCCCTCACCGGGAAATAGGGTTGTGGCTCATAGAAACCATTTCCTCATTAAAGAAGGTAAATGACTAAATTAATTAGCTGTGGGAATAAAATTAAAATAACATAAAGAGAGGTATTGATGCTGAAATGTAAGTTAGGGGAATTAGCAGACAAAATACTCAAGTGCACTATCAATAAGTATGCTATGCAAAATTAATAAATAATAATATATTCGATGATTATTTCGATAACAATGAATGTACACCGAAAAACTTTAGTTCACCATTATGGATAATAGAGGTTATTCAGTCATCCATCTTCAGGGTAATCTAGTCACTTGATTAATATTTTATACAAAGCGATAAATATAGTCATCATTATTGACTAACAAAAAATATATATATGTATATATATATATATATATATATATATATATATATATATATATATATATATATATATATATATATATATATATATATATATATATATTGTCGTAGAATAGACTCTCGACGATATACCATATATAACTATTCGTTGAGGGAACTATTCTTATATTTCGAGTGCGTGGTTATCTGGTTGACCGATGTTATTTATCTTTAATATGCTTAAGAAGTGGAACTGAGCTCAAGGATAATAATATGGCTATCATTAATAAAATAGAGTTTTATTAATTAAACTATCAACAACACACAAAACGGAAAATGTTTACATAAACAGAGAATGGAAAGGGTCGTGGGAATATCTGGCTAATCCGAGGATTAAGATTTGGGGGAGATTTAAAAAGGTAAACAAATAAAAATTAAAGGGATGGGCGGGATTGCTAAACCATTTAAAGCACAGGGTAGGGTTGACGAAAGGTTAGATACTCAAAGGTAATGCTCAGCTTACGTAATTACAAGTTGTTGTGCAGAGGAAGGCGACGCGAAGGAATATTCGGTCCGTTGGCGAGTTCCAGCCGAAGAGGGGGGATTAAATTATCCTGACGTGACGTCTTGGGAATGAGAACCGTTTCTTGACGAACGGGCTTGAAGAACAATGGCTGTTTTAACGTTGTTCTCTTCTGAACAACAGGGGGGGGGGGTGATAACCGTCTCTTGTCTACGGGCTCAAGGAACAATGGCTGTTCTAACGTTGTTCTTTTTCTGAATAACAAGGGGGGGAGGGTGAGAACCGTCTCTTGTCAACGGGCTCAAAGAACAATGGCTGTTCTAACGTTGTTCTCTTTCTGAACAACAGGGGGGCCTGGTGGACTTGGCGTCTTGAAGGCTCGAACCTTGACACTCGAGGGATATTGTCCTCTTTTGGAAAAAAATAGTGGATCTCGAGGTAGAGGGCCCCTGGTGCACAAGGTGAGACCGGATCGGCGTGATGTCTCGCGAAGATAATCTGGATCTGATCTGATCTGCTTCAATCGGGAAAGCTTTGATATAAATACCCGGAGCCACCCCTTTGGCGTAGGGGACAATTGAGTGGGATGCTCAGGAAAATGGCCCGCCACGCTTGGGACAATACCTTATCTGCCCATAAGCCTAACTCAATCTGGCGAGATCGACGAATGGAGGCGAAACGGGCGGGTTGGGGGGGGGGAATGACCTCCTTGGTTAAATATTGACTCAGGTGGCGATAAGGTGCCCTGCTTGCTCTCGCAGATGCACGTGGGTCGCAATGTTTCTAACCATGTGATAGGGGCTGAATTTAAGCGGCCTCAGACCGTTCTATCACATATATATATATATATATATATATATATATATATATATATATATATATATATATATATATATATATATATATATATATATATATATTCCATATCTTCAACATTTGACTACTAAATACAATCAAAATTTACTCTCGCTTCTTCATAAGTACTTTCCTCAATGCCAGTTCTTAATTCTAATTCTCTTTCTATCAATTCTTTCTTTTGACACAAGGAATCACTCCCATTATGCTTGCGATCCTCCATTATTTATGAATTCACTTGTGCAACCTGCTAAAGTCGCTATGTAGACCAAATAAGTCTACAATTAGGATGCAGGATCACTAAGCATATCGGAGTATCATACAGAACTAACATTCCCGTCTCCAACCCCGAACACTCCTCTATACGAGAACATTCACTAAAACATAACCATCCGCTCGACCCTGATTCTTTTAGTTTATTATCTTCCGCTTCCTCTTCTCTGGATTTAAAAATTCTAGAATCACTTTTCATTAAGCAAGTAAACCCATAACTTAGTGATTATTCCTCCTCCCTCAAATTGTTCACTATTTAGACAAATTAAGAAACATACAACCAGCCAAATTCCCCCTTCCCCTACATAGCTTTAATCCTGGCTAGTCCCGATCATAGTAATCAGTCGATATCATCAGCTCCAACAAAAGAAGGTTAGTTTCTGTCTAAAAGTTCTCAGTTTCATTTTTATTCTTTGTGTTTATTTTAAATATTTGTCCCCGTCGTATTTAAATGATCTTATATAAAAAAAGTTTTCCCTTAGTTTCATGTTTTTCATTCTTATTTTTTTGCTTCCCTATTTATTGCTTTATTAAGTTTTATACTTTCATTTCCTAGTTTACTGGCATTTATTGATCGTTTGAATTACCTTTACACCCTGTATTCAACTGGTTTTGATCTATATTTTTCGCTATCATATATTTGTATTTTAACTTATATTGAACTGTTTGCTTTGCCTTTTGTTTTCCTTTCGGATTCCTGGTTATTTGATTTTACTTACCTTTCATTTTTCATTGTTCCCCTGCCCTTACAATTTTGTCGGGTATTACTTTAAAAACAAATTTCTTTTATTCCTATTGAGTTTGATTCATGTTTATTATTCATATTTGTTGTTTAATTTAGTTTCAAATATTTAATTTACTTTCTTGGTTAAACTCGTACTTATCGATCGTTTTATCCCTTGCATTTAACTGTTTTAACATATTTTCTCAATATCATATATCCGTAAATTAACTTATATTTAACTACTTGCTTATCATTCTGGTTTCATTTGAGTTACCTCTCTTGTTGAGGTTTATTTATTTTTCATATTGTAACTAATATTGAATTATTTGAGCTATTTTTGTCATCTAATTCTTAATTTCTTGTATTCGTATTAGAGTTCAATCCGCTGAAGATGGTCATTGCAAAAGACCGAAACGTCCGGCAAATAAATGTTTACAGTGATCACATGGGTCTTCATATTCCTCATATATATATATATATATATATATATATATATATATATATATATATATATATAAGATGTTAGTAAAATATGTAAAATAAAATCAAACAAACCTAGGCCCTAGAAAGGAGCCAATAAGAAGAATTCTTGGGTCACATCATAAGTAAGAAGGAAATTGAAACCATTAGACTGGCAGGTAGAAGAGCAGCTAAAGAGCAAGAGAGAGAAAGACAAAGAAAAATTTTATCGGTTGTGTTATGAGAGAGTGCAATGTTTTTTCAGCGGGAACATTATTACAGCTCACGAGAAACAGAAAAGAATGGCATTCCATGGTCACCAACGTCTTTGAAGGCGTGGCACATTGGTAAGCTAAGCTAAGTCTAGCAATGGTCATTACCACCTTCGAAGACTAATCAATACGTTAATCCAGTCCAACAATTTTTCACTTATTTGAGTATGGCCACAGCGACTTAATTCTATCTTTCATTTATAAAAAAAAATCCGTTTCTCAGCATAGCATAATCATGTCGCTTATATTAATTTGCTAGAGTAATTATGACTCAACGCAGAATAAATATGGGGTGTCTCAGGTTGTGTATGACCCAGTTCTGACGACGATGGTACTATTTCTCCCCTGTTGTTATTCATTTAACCATTCGTGGCTCAGGGGAGAGCCATCCGTTCATCATCGGACTGAAACTCCTTTAGGCGGATTCGCAAGAGCAAATAATTATGCGCCGTGTGGGTGGGAAGGAAAAAAGTGGCAGACGACTGTGTTGGGCTGTAAATTAGGTAGACAAGTACATAATGAAACTAACTGCCCATATGCTTCAAACGGCGACCTCGCCATGATTGAGGTTAGGGTCTTGTAGCACTCCCCGCGAAGGTTGGGTGGTGTAGCAGGGGTATTCATGCTCATGTTAAAGCGGAAACTTGAGGAGTAATGCGTCCTTTCCAGTGGCCGCGGCACTCATTAGACTGAAACTACTGAGGCTTTATTCCTCCAAGCAATCTTCTTTTTTTATCCTTTCTTCGCCATTTTATTTACGATCCACATCTCACCCATTTTGTTGCGGGCTACAAATTTTGCATCCTAGTCGCCGATCGGCTTCTGTTAGCTCATCCTTGCTCGTTGCCGGACGATGGGCACAAACAGACTTGAACATGTTAGGTTCAAGTCTGCGGTGGGGTGGCACGTCGGAGACGTTTGACCACCCGGAAGACCTAGGTACACTCGAATGGTGACGACCGGTTTCCCGTTCACCCACTCTGAATCGGCCATGTGGGAAGGGCTTTAACTGATGGGTATTCATAAACAAAGCTTTGGACTTCAGCCACGCGGAAAGTACAAATGGAACCGAACATGAAAGATTAGCCAAGCTCACAGTGGTGGGTTTCCCCCTTTGCCAGAATTCCCCTCTGAAAGCCGCGTTCAAATGCCTTCCTCTCTAGTTTGATAGGCTACCCCTTTGCTTAACAAAGGCCATAATAACTCTCCATTTCCTGGCAATAGACGTGCTGATACCCTGGGTACTCCCATTCGATACGGTGTGCCAGCTTCTCGGCCTCTCTCTCTTGGTATTTGTTATCTAGGGGCGAGATTCCTGACGCCTCAATAAGAGAAGTCATGTTAGAAAGCCCCACCGAGGTGTGGGATAATGCTAATCATGGTACTAAGAGAGCATCACCCAAGGAAGCGAAGACGCCCCCGGAGAGGATTATGGCGTGGAGAGACGAGCCCTCAAACCTGCTAAGATTCCTTGGAGGGAGAGTTCTTAAGGTAACAAAGCCAAAATGTATTAGAAAATCAAACTAATTTGGCGCTCTCCTCCTTCCTGGGGGGCTCCAGGGGATGCCAAGTCTTTCGCCATTTAAGCTCTGCACCAAGATGGTCCGTCCTTGAAGAGGATAGGTAAAGCAAAAGCGATTCCTTATTGACGGGCCGAAGTTTACAAATGGAAGCCTTCTCTGTCAGAGTAAATAGAAATTTAGCTTCTTTACATGGTTAGAAGCAAAGGACCTTCCGTATTTATGTCAGGGCACAAAATAATGAATAAGGAGCGTTCCTAAACTGGACAACCGAGCTCTATTCCGACGATAGAGTATGCAATAATTGTGATGCTGTAGGATTATTTTATTAAAAAATTTAAGATTCCATCATAGCGGCAACCAACAAGGGCATAGGCACCGCAATATCAGACCATTAATTTATTCATCTATATCTAATAAAGTAAGTAAACATATATTCAAATAACATATAATAAAAAGTAGGAAGGAACAAAAGAATTAAAAACTTGCCTCCAAAGAACAATTAAAAAAATAACAATCTATGACAACAAAGCAGAAGTCTGATCCAAGCACCAAAGAGAAATGGTAAAGACCCTCATCAAACCTAGTACCGAGAGAGGCACTGAGTATAAAACTTCCCTAAACTAAGACCTTCAATCAAAAAGTGATACACAGTCTAAAGTACCAGAGTCTCCACAGAAGGGCTCAGGCAGGCACTCTATCTGATTGCACCGCGTCTCGCTTGAATCTAAGACGACAAAATGAATTGAAACGGTCGACCCATTGAGAAGTAGGTCCTCCGGTATATTCAGGGTACGTGCTACCCCACTTTAAATTCGAAGGGGCAGGCGTAACAAATCATCCATGTAAAACAGTCATGTATACGGGAGAGCAAAATGTCGGTGCAGTAGCTCAATATGTGCCAGCAACCTAGTCTTGTGATCAGCCAAACGTGAGGTAGCCGTGACGTCACGGATACCAGGAACAATAGGATTCAAAGATTACAATGTTTCAAGGGCACTTAGAGCGCTATATGAGTCGCTATGGATTACAAAATAGTTTCCGAGCCGGGCATGCCACGTAATCTCATGGGGTAACCGATTTGTCCAAATAATTCAGTTTCAGCATAAAGATCTCCACCGGCTTCAAGCCAAGAGAGAGAGGAAACAAACTACAACTCGTACTTGGAGCCATCTTTGTATACCGTTATGGCTCCAGTGTGACACGATAGGTGCTCCAAGTAATACAAACTCAAAACTCTGGGAGCTGTGAAAGCTTTTCTTGAAGACGCGTGGCCACAAGCCCCCAATTGTGCTATTATTGAAAGCAGAAGCATCAAAGTCACCCGTCTGAAAATCACATCGAATTCTGCGAGGTTCCTAGCCATACATTCGAATAGTTTATGGCATACCTAGCGTTAAGATCGGTCTCGGGCGGAACGGGAGCGGATGGTGACTTTGGGATACGCTCAAACCGCGTGCACAAGCGCATCAGTCCCTCTGCTCGACATAAATTAGTGGCATCTCCCTAGATAATAGAAGGCTCACTATAAGGGGCGTGCCGAAAGCACCATTAACCAACAGAAGATCAATGTAGGGAACGATCCCACCATCCGCAGAAGACATTCGGATAATGCAAAATTTCGCTTCCCTAGTTAGATTTTGAGGGAACAATCGAGCTCCAAAAAGTAATAAGGTAACTCTATCCATACTGACTTGTTGAGTACCAGAGAGCAAAGAATTTCCACAATGAGGGTATAAAAAACCCTAAGATGCCTCTTATGTGAGGCGTCGGTCAAAAACAGTCCCAAGAAATCGGTGTAAATCTCTCATGTGTAGGCGGCACCATTTAGAAAAAGATCGGGGTTGAGTTGATGCCTGTGACTGCTGAAGAAGTACATAACCTTGGTTTTGGCCAAAGGATACCTAAACCCGCGTGTTTTGGCATAAAAAGAGACGCGGTTCATCCACCAGCATGTGAAAGAGTTTAGAAAATTCGAAAGTAACGATCTGAGGTGGAATGATCTCTCGCCGGGTTCAGGGCCGGATTTAGCTAGTGCGGGCTTGTAGCATATGTTATAAAGGCCCGCTGGCAAAAAATACCCATAAATATTAAATCATAAATTATTTACTTGCATATAAAGGTATTATTTTCATTTGCTATACAGACTGCGAAGGAAATATGGTTGACATTATAGCAATAATATTACATGTATCTATTATTTTAAATGTTAAAAGTAGCAAAACTACCATTTAAAAGTTAAATTTTCCTATTTAGCATGAGAAAATTTGTTGATGATACTGGATGTATATTTTACACAGTAGTTCATGTTCACTGCTCATTAGAGTCAGATTATTGACTCTGTTTAGTCCGATGGTGTTCCTTAGTTCTTTTATAATCTTTTTCACTTTTGAAAATGAGCACTTCCACTGCAGTTTGTAGCCATGAGTGACAGATTGATGCGCAAGGCATTTTCTATATTTGGAAAACAAGACTCCAAAGAATTGTTTGTTATCAAACGTTATAACTGTAAATGTACAACGTCTTGTTGTTTTGGCGACAACATGAGAATCAATAAAAATGCTCGGCTTTTAAACTCCTGAGATAGAGTTTGGGATTCAACGACTGAATCAAGAGTTGTGGAACCACTGAAATCATTGTACGCGCGATTTTGCTTCTGTTCTCTTTGAATCTTATAAGACTATTAACTTCTGCCATCATAATAGACCAAGATAAATATGAGAAAACGATCTATGGAGATTTAATGGCCTAGATATATATGTTACTTGAAATTATGGGTAAATAAAGATGGTCATCCTCCAGCATGTCAACAATAACGTTGCAAGATCATGAGGTGTCGATTTTACCAGACGGCTTAAAACTTTTAAGTGTGGGGCCTTCTAAAGCGCGCTGCCCTTAGCACACATATGCTACTTTTGCTACTATGTTAATCCAGCCCTCCCCTGCTTGTGAAAAGCGAGCACGGTAGTCCTTCGTCAAGAATCTGGGAAGATACCTACCGATCACTCCTTGTTAAAAGAAATGTCAAATTTCGTTTACCAAGGTGTAGAAGCATCATAGTGAACGGGATATATTTCGGATCAGGAGAGTATCCGCTCAGGAATATAGACGGAACTCACTATTAAAATAGATCATTGAAGGGTTCTTCCTATTTGTAAATGAAGGGTAATCTTCGGGCTTTGGAGACCATGTGATGGGCTTAGAATGCCTAAAGAGCAGTATCTTAGCTTGGAAATGTGATGAAAGCGGTCTCAAAGGGTTCTGGCAGCGATGTGGGTTCAAATATAGTGTTCCTATATTCTCGGAGAAAGAGATGTGTGTCGTGGAGATCTAAATTCGAATCCTTTTGACACGCTTCCACAACTCTGCAAGAAGGATCCTCCCCTTGAGTGAAAACACGTATCCCCGCTCTGAAGAGCGGCGAGCGTCCTTTGAAATGAAAAGAAATATGGCCCTCGCCACTTGAAGTTAACATGGTGCACTTGTTTGGACCTCGTCTCGAGCGCTTATAGGCACACAGCTTCTTTCTTCTGAGGGCTGTCTCACACCAAATATTACCAAGGAAGCATTCGGCCTGCAAAAAGGGGCCATACTTTCGAGATATAGAAGACAGGTCCGTGTCAGAAAGTTTGTAAAGAGTGTTTTGTAAAGCATGTGCGGAAGTTAAATGTGTGTAAGTTACATAGCCGTAGTATCTAACGAGAATATTCCTTTGGGATGGTCGTGACCCCAAAAATACATAGCACTCTAGGACCTCGACCTTAATAAATAAAGTGTTTACTTTTTTGGTGGTTGGATCCTGGTGGCACCGGCATCCTCTAGGTGGTAGGTCGCAGCGGTCGATCTCTCCCGCACCAATTGTTATTGGCTCTCTACCGTAGCCACTCAGTATACAACAAGCCAACTTTCGATGGTTTCAACTTTCATCAATTTGTTTTTTTTTGTGTTCCAACCAAATGCCACGTCTTCTCTGTTCTCCATAGCCTCTCCTTTTAGTCTTAGCGAGGACAACTCTCCTTCCTTTTCCTATTGCGCTATGAAATAAAAGCCCCATTGTCAGGCGCGTTTTATTACCCAAGACTCATAACCGCTGCCACGTCTCTCTTTAATTATATGTAATCTTTTGGGGGTTATTCTCATGTTTTATAGTATGTTGTTAGCGTAAGTTTGTGGTAGCGGAGGTTTGCATTAAATTTCCTTTTGATTTATCTTATAAATAGATTTCGCGCTCGGGAGAGAAGATGTTTGACATTGCACATGCGTGCACATTCTGTTTCCCATTATGAGTATCACTGATGTCACTAAACCAAAATATAGGTTTTATTTTGTTAGTAAAAATGTCATTAGTAGTCGAACAAATAAATATAATGTTAGGACGATTGGTTACTCTAAAATTTTGAGCTAGGAATTTTTTCTCCCCAAAATGTGCGCACTATAAAGGGAACTAAATGCTTTCCTTATTTAATCGGCCTGGTTCAGGAGGGTCGCACAGCCTATTCTCCCATTTTGGTTGGGGTATGTAACCAACCAATTTTACCCGTACACACTCAAACACACTTAAAGTAAATGCCATATCCCGATACAAAGGGTGGCTCAACAACCTGAACAACCTGAATCTATGAGCAAAAGTAGGAGCTACGATTGTGATCAATGTGTTAAAATGACTAGTTATAAGAAAAAGGAAGAGCCGAAGACGGATAAATGTGGTAGCTGCAATAGGTTGGTGGGAGAAAAAGATAGAGCTGTCTCATGTGACTATTGTGAAGAGTAGAATCATATAGAATGTCAAGGAGTGTCACAAGAGCTATATATGGGACTTCAAAAAAGTCAAAGTGAAATATGGATCTGTAATAACTGTAAAGTGCAATTTAAGGCAAGCTTCGAAGGAGTGAATGCTCTACAAGAGGAAAAAAATCAGTTAAGAGAAAGACTGAGAATACAAAGAACCTAAAAGATGAGAAAGATGGTAAAATAAAAAAGATAGGAATAAGCAAAGAAATGATAAATTAAATAATAAAAGAAACAGTACAAAAAGTAAAGGAAATAATAAACACAAAACAAATTCTAAAACAAGCGGTACAGGAAATGCAAGACAAAATGGAGGAATTAGAAGAAAGAGATAAAAAAAAACAATATTGTTATATATAATCTTGATGCATCAGGCCACACCAGCGCGGCAGGAAGGGAGCGAGAAGATGTACAGGTCTGGGAGGAAATTTTCACACAATCTTTATAGATGGAAAATGTAACCATATAGAAAGTCATAAGACTGGGAAAAAAAGAAAGATGATAAAAATAGACCACTATTAGTTAAATTAAATTCTGAGAGAGAAAATTGGGATGTTCTGAAAAATACAAAGAACCTAAAAGATGAGAAAGATGGTAAAATAAAAAAGATAGGAATAAGCAAAGATACGTCTTTAAAAGAGAGACAAAGAAACAAAGAGTTGTGGAATGAGATAAAAGCTAGACGACAGAATGGTGACTATGGATGCACCATAATGAATGGTAATATTGTAAAGAAAAATGCAAAACAATGATGTCGGGGAGAGGAAAAACAGAAAGCAATAAATCGAGATATCAAGGAAAACAATTTTAATATTAAGATGAAAAATTATAATAGTAATAGAGCAGAAACAATAGTGAAAAATAAAGATGAAAGCAGCATAATAGTAAATAAAAGTTATATATTCAAAAACACGATAAAGGTGCAAGAAGAAAAAGAAAGCATTATTATAACTGTGAACTACATAAATATAAGTGGCTTATCAAATACAAAATTAGGTGAAATAGTACAAATAATTAAAAGCAAAGAAGATATAATGATACTAACAGAAACTCAATTAAAGGTGGATATAATTGAATTAAATGAGAGGCTTTTAAAAGACAGAGCACGAGAGATGAAAGAGACAAAAAGGGAGGTGGAATAATGGTTCTAAGCCGCGCAGAAAGCAGTTATGATGTTACGAAACAAGAAATTAAAAGTAGAGATATAAATGGTCTTAAAAGGAAAAATCAGAAACAAAATAATTAAGATAATTATAGTGTACTTTTCAGTTATAAACAGAAAAGAGGATCAAAAAAGAAATGATAAGATTAGAAAAGAGATAGAAGAAATAATCATTGAAAATCAGCGAGAAGCAACATTAATAATAGGAGACGGTAATGGCCACTTAAAGGAAATTGGATATCAAAAAGAGGATAGAAATGGAAAAATTATAATTGAATGGATGAATGATTACAATTTTACTCTACTAAATATGGATAAGAAATGTGAAGGAAAGACAACATGGTCAAGAAATGAGCAAGAAAGAACACTTGACTTTGTATTAGTAAATGAAGAAATGTACTGTTTATTTATGAAAATGAAAATAGATAAAAAACAAGAAATATGCGATCGCTTGGACCTTAATATGATCCAAATAAAACTAGAAATAGTAGAAAATAAACAAAAATTCAAGTGGGAACATGGATAAAAAAGGAGTTAATGTAATGAGGTTAAAGTAATGAATACTTTCAGGAATAATATAGAAAAAGAATAAATGAAAATAGTATAGACACTATAATTCAGTTATATAGCAAAATAATAGAGTCTGCTGATGAAACTTTAAAGAAGACATACAAAAGAAAAACTTAATTTGTAAACGGAAAGCAAATATAAGAAAAGCCCTGGTTTACACAGGAAATAAGAAGTGAGTCAATTATTGATTTAAAATTATTCAATCAACTCTTAGTAAATAGTCAGCATGGTTTCAGGAAAGGGAGGTCTTGTGTCACTAGTCTGATCACATTTTATGAGCATGTAGCAAAAGGTGTCGATTCAGGTTCTAGTTACGATGTGGTGTATCTAGATTTTTCTAAAGCCTTTGATAAACTCCCGTTCAATATCCTCCCTTTCAAAGCTAAATGCTATGCATATCCATGAGAAAACGATAAGCAGATGGTAATTTTAAATGGGGTGACATCCGATTGGCTGACGATAACTAGTGGAGTTCCTCAAGGTTCCGTTTTTGGGACCCTACTCTTTATACTTTTCGTAAACATCTTTGGTTCTGAAATGAATTGCCAAGTAAATTCATTCGCGGACGATAATAAAACTTGGGCAGATGTTTACAAAACTGCCTGAATATGTTAACTAAATGGTGCAACGAATCTGGCATGAAGCTTAATGCTTCCAAATGCGGCGTTTTACACTTCGGAAAAAATAATCCTAAATTAAAAATATTATCTCTAAGACACCGAGATTATAGAAGTAAAAGAGCAGTTATAATAGATTAATAAATAAAATTTCTCCAGTCAATACGTCATAATTAGAAATAAAGCAATGAGTCATTTGTCAGGCAATCCGCCTCGACGCGCAATTCAGAGACGATGTTAAAACTATCACGTCATTAGTCAGACCTATATTAGATTATGCTGCTCCCTTCTGGTCTCCACGATTAAGTACGGATGTAAATATAATAGAAGAAGTACAGCGTCGCTATAAGAAAATGATAAGGGAAATTAAACATCTTAGCTACAATGAAAGGCTTAAAAAACTCAATCTCTTTTTCCTCGAAGATAGAAGGAAAAGGGGTGAACAAATAAAAACATATAAATTATTGATAAATATGCCCCGATAATGCAGAAACTCTTTTTAATTTTGACAGGCGTGTCAGCGACGCGAGGACACGACAAAAAGATGAAGAAGTGGAAATTCAAAACATCAATGGGAAAATAATATAAAATAATATAAAATAAGATAATATAAAAAAACACAGAGACTAGCAAATGACATACTCAGTCATCATGAGAACTGTAAAAGAAAATGCTTATTGGGAAGACATTTTGAAACATCTGCTTGTAACATCATTACTATATGCAACCTGAGTCACACATAACACTAAAACAGATATTCTAAAACTGCAAACAATAGAAAATGGAGTCTACGCAAAATCCGGAGGAGCTCCAAGGTATGCACACTCCGGAGTGAAATTGGGTCCTCTCTCTCTCTCTCTCTCTCTCTCTCTCTCTCTCTCTCTCTCTCTCTCTCTCTCTCTCTCTCTCTCTCTCTCTCTCTCTCTCTCTCTCTCTCTCTCTCTCTCTCTCTCTCTCTCTCTCTCTCTCTCTCTCTCTCTCTCTCTCTCTCTCTCTCTCTGCAAGGAGAATCCCAATGAGTTCTTCGGCTATGTAAATAGCCGTAAACCAATCCATCGTAGGATTGGGCCCCTAGTGGACGAGGAGGGTGCATTAACTCAGTCAGATGCAGAAAATGCTAACCTTCTCAATGACTACTTCTCCTCAGTGTTTACTACAGAGTGTGGTCCCATCCCCCAGCCCACGGATTCCTACTCGGGGGAAAAGCTGGAGGCAATGGACTTCACCGAAGGAGAAATAAAGAAAAAGATCGCTGACCTAAAGACGAATAAGTCCCCTGGACCGGACGGGTTTCTACCCAAGGTGTTGAAGGAAGTGTGCGATGAAGTATCACGACATCTGTGCGCTATCTTTAACATGTCAATCCGGACCGGATGCGTTCCTAGAGACTGGCGTGAGGCGGAGGTGACTCCGATCTTCAAGAAAGGATCCTCCAGCCATCCGTCAAACTACCGACCTATCAGTCTGACTTCGATAGTCGGTAAACTCATGGAAAGCCTGATGGTGGACAAAATGACGTCGTATTTAGAGTCAAACCTGCTACTGAGGAGTTCCCAGCACGGCTTCCGAAGGCAACGGTCATGCCTGACGAACCTTGTGGAATTCTTCCACTTCGTGTTCAGTGAGCACGATCGGGACAAGGCGGTGGATGTGGTTTACTTAGACTTTCAGAAAGCCTTTGATAAGGTACCACACCGCCGCCTTCTCCGGAAAGTGCGAGCGCTGGGCATAGACGGAAAAGTAGCCGGCTGGATCGAGAACTGGCTAAGTGGCAGACGGCAACGGGTGGTGGTGAATGGACAGGCTTCTGAGTGGGTGCCCGTTACTAGCGGAGTGCCTCAAGGTTCTGTCCTGGGACCACTACTATTCATCATCTACGTCAACGACATGGACGGTGACATGGTTGCGAAGATTTCCAAATTTGCCGACGATACCAAGCTTGGTATGAACGTTGCAAAGGATGGAAATACTGCCCGCCTGCAGGAAGACCTTGGGGAGATTGGGGAGTGGTCGGACACGTGGCAAATGCCGTTCAACGTGAACAAGTGCAAAGTAATGCATATCGGCCACAGAAATCCCCAATCTCATTATATCCTTAAGGGCACTGCTCTCGAATCGAGTGACACTGAGAAGGACTTGGGTGTTACTGTCACTAGCGACCTCAAGTTCTCGAAACAGTGCATTGAGGCAGAGAAGAAAGCCCAAAGGATGTTAGGCTACATAAAGCGCCAGTTTGGATACCGTAACAGGGAGATAGTACTTTGTCTGTACAACTCCCTAGTTCGGCCGCACCTGGAGTATGCCGTACAATTTTGGAGTCCTTCGTTTCGAAAGGACATCGCAAGGTTGGAACGCGTACAAGCCAGGGCAACCAAACTGATTCCCTCTATCCGACATTAAAGTTATGAGGATAGACTAAGGGAATTAGATCTGTTCTCGTTGGAAACCCGTAGACTGCGTGGTCAGCTCATCGAAGTTTTCAAAATACTTCGAGGGTTCGACAATGTTGACTACCGGGATATTTTCACACTGAGTGAGAACAGAACGCGCAATCACGGCTTCAAACTTGAACTGAAGCGTTACAACCGCAATCTGTGTGGAAACTTTTTCACCTACAGTATCTGCGGTAAGTGGAACGCACTTCCAGTGGAAGTTGTCAACAGTGAATCTGTTGACCAGTTCAAATCAAGACTAGACAAAGTCTTGAAAAGTGGCCGTTTAGGGACGCAAAACAATTGAGCAGCCATGTGCCCGCTCGATTGCTAGTCGCAAGGTACCCTCTTTGAATGGACCGTAAGGTCTCCTAGGGTACCTTCTTTCCTTGTAACTCCTTGTGACTCTCTCTCTCTCTCTCTCTCTCTCTCTCTCTCTCTTTTTCTCTCTCTCTCTCTATCTCTATCTCTCTCTCTCTCTCTATCTCTCTCTCTCTCTCTCTCTCTCTCTCTCTCTCTCTCTCTCTCTCTCTCTCAAAGAATGTAGAGGGAGAGGTGACGCCCCCTTGTCGCGGGAAGAGAGCTTGTGTGTACCTTTGACTTTTCGAGCTATGTCGGCGGGGGTACCTCTTCTGGGTACCCCTGGTAGGGCTTCCCTTGTCGATTTGGTCGAAAACGAGATTCCAGACTAAGTGCGTCATTCCTTCCTTTTTTTTTACTCTATCCTTCTCTTTTTTTACTTTTATTCTATCTCTCCCACTTATACAAAAAGAAAAAAACAAAAAAAAAGCCTACTCCTATCATGTCCCTGTTTCTCTTTTCTTCCTCTATCTACATATAAGGACCTGGCAGCTACCTCATGCGTCAGAAGAGAGGCTTTGGAACCTCTATAAACAACGCCAATCGACGCTCACTGGTTGCGAGAGACTAGGACTAGAGGTGTCCTAGGCGTTGGGGCAAGATGAATGGGATGAGGGTTGTGCCCCGTTAACCCCTTCCCTGGCGCGTAATTATTGACCGTTCCCAGTGCCCGTTGACGGGTGCCTCTGGTAGCATCGGTCCGAGGTGACGGCCCTTTGTTCCCAGGTTGGTTGCCAGGCCAATAAAAAGCCTTGGGTCGAGTCTCTTGGTGGGGCGGGATATCCATTGAACGCTGCTCCGAGATCCTGGCCGTTGTGAAGGGAACTAGTAGGAGTTTAGTAAGGGGCGTGCTTCGTTGTTGTTCACCTGGTGACAAATCGATGGCCCCTTCGGGGACCGTCTGTGCTGCTTGGTTGGGAGCCACGGCACGCCGAGGCTTGACGACTCGGTCGGACGAACAGCAGCACATGGAGCGTGCCTTCTGAAAGATCCGAAACGTCTCCGATCGATAGGCGGGAGCGACTCACGCGGGGAGAACTCACCAACCCCCTTTTTTCTATTGATTGGTCACAAAGTTTTGAAAGAGAGAAAGTGTTTAAAATGACAGGGAAAAAAGGTCCAGCTGCACTTAAATATACATGTGCGATATGCCAGAAGGATAAGTGGTGCGTGGACTTCCCGGAAGGATGTTTTTCGAAATGCCACCCGGGAAGTATATGCACCGATTGCATCCTTAAAGGAGAGATCCGAGAGGCAGTGGCATGCTGCAATGAACTCAAGGATCTCTTCACAGCCTCTGAAGAAAAATCTAGGGCGCTGGAAAATAAACTGCAGACCCCTAGAAACGCAGCATGCGCTTCACATTCGGCGTCTCGAGGAAAAAGATCCTAGAGCTAGCCTCTAAACTAGAGGCCCAGTCGGCTCAAGCTCGAGACGAAAGTCCCACTGACTTGGGTGGTTCCGCCGATGTGACTCCAGCCCAAGGAGGTGAAACTGCATTGGCAGTCCCACTTCTGCCATGCGGAGCCAATGAGAAGAAGAAAAAGAAAAAGAAGAAAAAGGACCATAATGCAGCTCACCCCCAGTGTAGAGGATTCGAGCGCTACTGGTGCGCATGGGAAAGTGGAAAGAGAAGAAGAGAAAAGAGAAACGGAAGAAGAGAAAAACAAATGAAGAGAAGAAAAATAAGATGAGGAAGAAAAAAAAGAAAAATGCAGAGATACAAGAGGAAAGCGGCAAGTCGCTTCCGAGAGGAAAGAATAAGTCGCCTGCTGACAAATGTGCAAGAGTCACCCTTATTGGTGATTCTCAAGCACGGGGCTTGCAGTCCCTGCTAGCGGCCCGCCTTCGCACTAGTGTGAAGGTAAGCTGCCTGCCAGGATGTGGCAACCACCACATCAGAGTAGAGGCTGAGAAATCACAGATTTCTGAGAGCTCAGTCGTTGCTCTGATGGTCAGTGGAAACGACCTGTACCTGAGAGGAGGTAGGGTAGGCCCTACAGATAAAATCCTCCACACGGTCATGGGTGCCGTGGACGACTGTGGGCTGAAAACCCGCAAGCGTGTGGTAGTCGGGATGCTCCCGAGGAGAGGTCCAACACGGACCGCTCACTCGATGAATGTGTCTCTAAACCGGCGCCTGGCAGATTTGTGTACGGCAGAGGGGGTCTTCTTTGTGGACCCGTACCGCACCTTTTATGGTAGAAATGATCTCTACCAAAGGGATGGGGTACATCTTTCCTTTAAAGTAAAGGCCTTTCTGTCGAACATGATCCAGAATGTCGTAGAGAGGACCGAAAGGAGTATCCGGCCCAGAGTGAGGGCGGACGTACGCCAGTACGCCCGTGTCACTCCAGGAACGACCTTCTCAGAGGTCGCAAAAAGGGGTGCCTCGCCAACAAAGAAGCCGGGAAACGGAAGAGCATAGGGAGTCCTACAGTTGGGGGACTCCCTGAAAGTTCTTCTGTTCAATGCGAGGTCAATCAGGAACAAGTTTCCTGAGCTCCGTGGCCTCGTAGCGACGGAAGAACCCGAAATGGTAGCCATAACAGAATCGTGGATAAAAACGTCAAACCGAGACTTTGAAGGCGAATTCACGGTTCCTGGCTACCAACTCTTCCACAAAGATAGGCCAGACAGAGAGGGTGGCGGTGTAATGTTGTATGTCAAGGATACAATCAAATCTACGAACTCCAACATTATATCCGATCACGAGCTTCTAGGCGTTGACCTAGAGATAGGTCCTGTCAGATACAGGACCCTGGTGCTTTACAGACCCCCTTCCCAACCCGTTGAGAAGGACAGGGAACTGTACCAGCTGCTGGGTGAGCTTGTTCAAGGCAGAGTGTGCATCGTTATGGGCGACTTCAACAGACAAGTTGACTGGGAAACCAGAGCAGCCTGTGGCGATAGCGCGCTACTCCTGGAGTTCGCCAACAACGAGTTCCTCACTCAATGGGTCAGAGAACCGACGAGAGGAGACAATATCCTCGACTTGGTCTTCACCTCTGAGGATGATATCGTTGAGGATGTCTCTGTAGGCGAAGAGCTCGTTGGCAGTGATCACCAGCTAGTTAGATTTACCGTCAAGATCCCGAAGGTAAGGTCTGCTGCCAGTCAATCAAGGAAACTTGACTTGAGAAGAGCAGACTTTGCACGCCTTCGTGCTGGGCTGACTGATGTAAGGCTAGCGGTATGCGAAGAGGTTGAGGATTCGTGGAACAATTTCAAAAATAAATTCATGAGTCTTCAATCAAGTTGCATCCCTCTGAAATGCCTCCGTCGGTCTTCTGTTCAACCAAAGTGGTTTAATCGAGAAATCGGCCAACTGCTTAGGGAGAAGAGAAATGCGTACCGGCGATCGAAGATCTCGGGTGCCTTTGACGAGTACCGGAGGCTAGCCAGGAGAGTGAAGTCCAGCATAAGGGCGGCTAAGCGTACTGAGGAACTCCGAGTGGCGAGACTCTGCAAGGAGAATCCCAATGAGTTCTTCGGCTATGTAAATAGCCGTAAACCAATCCATCGTAGGATTGGGCCCCTAGTGGACGAGGAGGGTGCATTAACTCAGTCAGGTGCAGAAAATGCTAACCTTCTCAATGACTACTTCTCCTCAGTGTTTACTACAGAGTGTGGTCCCATCCCCCAGCCCACGGATTCCTACTCGGGGGAAAAGCTGGAGGCAATGGACTTCACCGAAGGAGAAATAAAGAAAAAGATCGCTGACCTAAAGACGAATAAGTCCCCTGGACCGGACGGGTTTCTACCCAAGGTGTTGAAGGAAGTGTGCGATGAAGTATCACGACATCTGTGCGCTATCTTTAACATGTCAATCCGGACCGGATGCGTTCCTAGAGACTGGCGTGAGGCGGAGGTGACTCCGATCTTCAAGAAAGGATCCTCCAGCCATCCGTCAAACTACCGACCTATCAGTCTGACTTCGATAGTCGGTAAACTCATGGAAAGCATGATGGTGGAGAAAATAACGTCGTATTTAGAGTCAAACCTGCTACTGAGGAGTTCCCAGCACGGCTTCCGAAGGCAACGGTCATGCCTGACGAACCTTGTGGAATTCTTACACTTCGTGTTCAGTGAGCACGATCGGGACAAGGCGGTGGATGTGGTTTACTTAGACTTTCAGAAAGCCTTTGATAAGGTACCACACCGCCGCCTTCTCCGGAAAGTGCGAGCGCTGGGCATAGACGGAAAAGTAGCCGGCTGGATCGAGAACTGGCTAAGTGGCAGACGGCAACGGGTGGTGGTGAATGGACAGGCTTCTGAGTGGGTGCCCGTTACTAGCGGAGTGCCTCAAGGTTCTGTCCTGGGACCACTACTATTCATCATCTACGTCAACGACATGGACGGTGACATGGTTGCGAAGATTTCTAAATTTGCCGACGATACCAAGCTTGGTATGAACGTTGCAAAGGATGGAAATACTGCCCGCCTGCAGGAAGACCTTGGGAAGATTGGGGAGTGGTCGGACACGTGGCAAATGCCGTTCAACGTGAACAAGTGCAAAGTAATGCATATCGGCCACAGAAATCCCCAATCTCATTATATCCTTAAGGGCACTGCTCTCGAATCGGACACTGAGAAGGACTTGGGTGTTACTGTCACTAGCGACCTCAAGTTCTCGAAACAGTGCATTGAGGCAGAGAAGAAAGCCCAAAGGATGTTAGGCTACATAAAGCGCCAGTTTGGATACCGTAACAGGGAGATAGTACTTTGTCTGTACAACTCCCTAGTTCGGCCGCACCTGGAGTATGCCGTACAATTTTGGAGTCCTTCGTTTCGAAAGGACATCGCAAGGTTGGAACGCGTACAAGCCAGGGCAACCAAACTGATTCCCTCTATCCGACATAAAAGTTATGAGGATAGACTAAGGGAATTAGATCTGTTCTCGTTGGAAACCCGTAGACTGCGTGGTCAGCTCATCGAAGTTTTCAAAATACTTCGAGGGTTCGACAATGTTGACTACCGGGATATTTTCACACTGAGTGAGAACAGAACGCGCAATCACGGCTTCAAACTTGAACTGAAGCGTTACAACCGCAATCTGTGTGGAAACTTTTTCACCTACAGTATCTGCGGTAAGTGGAACGCACTTCCAGTGGAAGTTGTCAACAGTGAATCTGTTGACCAGTTCAAGTCAAGACTAGACAAAGTCTTGAAAAGTGGCCGTTTAGGGACGCAAAACAATTGAGCAGCCATGTGCCCGCTCGATTGCTAGTCCCAAGGTACCCTCTTTGAATGGACCGTAAGGTCTCCTAGGGTACCTTCTTTCCTTGTAACTCCTTGTAACTCCTTGTAACTCTCTCTCTCTCTCTCTCTCTCTCTCTCTCTCTCTCTCTCTCTCTTCTCTCTCTCTCTCTCTCTCTCTCTCTCTATCTCTCTCTCTCTCTCTCTCTCTCTCTCTCTCTCTCTCTCTCTCTCTCTCTCTGGTGGCCATCACGGAGTCGTGGATTCGAACCTCTGTTCGTGACTTTGAGGGCGAATTCGCAATCCCGGGCTACCAGATCTTCCACAAAGACCGGCTGGCGAAGGAGGGGGGCAGAGTGGTGGTGTACGTGAGAAGTGTATTCACGGCAACGAGCAGCACCACCACCGCCCACCAAGAAGTCCTATGCGTGGACTTGGAGCTGGGTACCACCAAGTACAGGACTGTTACAGTTTATAGACCCCCATCCTCGACGGAGGATCAAGACAGGGACCTCTATAATCAACTGAATCAGTTAACTGAAGGTACGGTGAGTATCGTCATGGGGGACTTCAACACTCACGTTGACTGGGCAACCAGAGAAACCCGCATCGACAACATACGGCTCCTTAACTTCGTAAATGAAGGATTCTTCACTCAATGGGTGAGAGAACCAACACGAGGTGCAAACATCCTCGACCTAGTTCTCACATCCGAGGATGACATCATTGAGGAAGTTAGTGTAGATGAGGAGCTAGGTGGCAGCGACCACCGCCTCATCAGGTTCTGCATTCGAGTCCAAGCTCGCGAAGCAGTAGCTCGTGCTGCAGCCAAGCTGAACTTCAGAAAGGCAAATTTCGCGGGACTTCGTGCTGGCGTGGCAGCGATAGAGGTGGAAGATAGTGACAACGTCGAGCAACCATGGAAGAATTTCAAAAACTCATTCATGGCCCTGCAGTCACGATTCATTCCATCAGAACGCGGCCGAGTCGGAGCTACTCAACCCAAGTGGTTCACCCCCGAAATCGGGAGAACCCTACGGAAGAGAAAAACCGCCTATCGCCAAGCGAAGAACACTGGAGAATTCGAGCACTACAGAAGTCTATGCCGAAGTGTCAAGTCCATGATAAGGGTGGCGAAACGCGCCGAAGAAGTCCGTGTGGCGAGACTCTGCAAAGAGAGCCCCAAGGAATTCTTCGGATACGTAAACAGCCGTAAGCCGACACGTAGACGGATCGGTCCCTTGGTGAAAGAGGATGGTGAGCTAGAGCTCAGTGACGAAGCGAATGCGACCATCCTCAACAAGTACTTCTCGTCAGTTTTCACCGAGGAGAAGAACACCACTCCTGAGCCTCGCGACAAGTACGAAGGCTCAGAGCAATTGGAGAGATTTCACTTCGAAGAGACGACAGTGCGTTCAAAGATCGACGCTTTGAACCGCTACAAGTCGCCAGGGCCCGATGGCTTCTTACCACGGGTGCTGAAGAAAGTGCGAGATGAGGTCTCCCCACATCTCTGCTCGATCTTCAGGAAATCGCTCGAGACTGGATGCGTGCCAAAGGACTGGCGAGACGCGGAAGTCACCCCCATATTCAAAAAGGGTAACGCGAGCGAGCCATCTAACTACCGGCCGATCAGCCTGACGTCGGTAGTAGGAAAATTGATGGAAAGTATCCTGGTTGACGAAATAACGCAGCACGTCGAGTCCAACCACCTATTGAGGAATTCCCAACACGGGTTCCGGCGGCACAGGTCATGCCTAACGAACCTTTTGGAATTCTTCCACTTCGTGTTCAGCGAGCACGACCGGGAGAAGGCGGTGGATGTCATCTACCTCGACTTGAAGAAGGCCTTCGACAAGGTGCCCCACCGCCGATTGCTGAAAAAGGTTCGAGCGCTAGGCATCGCCGGAGCTGTAGGTGACTGGATCGAAAACTGGCTGCATAGTCGAAGGCAGCGAGTAGTGGTGAACGGGCAAACGTCCGGTTGGCTACCGGTAACAAGCGGCGTTCCCCAAGGCTCCGTGCTGGGCCCCCTACTCTTCATCATCTATGTAAATGACATAGATGATGGCATAACTGCGAGGATTTCCAAATTTGCCGACGATACCAGACTAGGTATGAACGTGGCAGACGCGGAAAACGTCTAGAGACTCCAAGCCGACTTGAGGAAACTCGGGGAGTGGTCAGACAAATGGCAAATGCCGTTCAATGTCGAAAAGTGCAAGGTGATGCACATCGGCCACAGAAATCCCCAAGCCGTCTACAGCCTCAAAAACTCGGCGCTCGAGAGCACAGACATGGAAAAAGACTTGGGAGTCGTGATCACCACCGCCCACCAAGAAGTCCTATGCGTGGACTTGGAGCTGGGTACCACCAAGTACAGGACTGTTACAGTTTATAGACCCCCATCCTCGACGGAGGATCAAGACAGGGACCTCTATAATCAACTGAATCAGTTAACTGAAGGTACGGTGAGTATCGTCATGGGGGACTTCAACACTCACGTTGACTGGGCAACCAGAGAAACCCGCATCGACAACATACGGCTCCTTAACTTCGTAAATGAAGGATTCTTCACTCAATGGGTGAGAGAACCAACACGAGGTGCAAACATCCTCGACCTAGTTCTCACATCCGAGGATGACATCATTGAGGAAGTTAGTGTAGATGAGGAGCTAGGTGGCAGCGACCACCGCCTCATCAGGTTCTGCATTCGAGTCCAAGCTCGCGAAGCAGTAGCTCGTGCTGCAGCCAAGCTGAACTTCAGAAAGGCAAATTTCGCGGGACTTCGTGCTGGCGTGGCAGCGATAGAGGTGGAAGATAGTGACAACGTCGAGCAACCATGGAAGAATTTCAAAAACTCATTCATGGCCCTGCAGTCACGATTCATTCCATCAGAACGCGGCCGAGTCGGAGCTACTCAACCCAAGTGGTTCACCCCCGAAATCGGGAGAACCCTACGGAAGAGAAAAACCGCCTATCGCCAAGCGAAGAACACTGGAGAATTCGAGCACTACAGAAGTCTATGCCGAAGTGTCAAGTCCATGATAAGGGTGGCGAAACGCGCCGAAGAAGTCCGTGTGGCGAGACTCTGCAAAGAGAGCCCCAAGGAATTCTTCGGATACGTAAACAGCCGTAAGCCGACACGTAGACGGATCGGTCCCTTGGTGAAAGAGGATGGTGAGCTAGAGCTCAGTGACGAAGCGAATGCGACCATCCTCAACAAGTACTTCTCGTCAGTTTTCACTGAGGAGAAGAACACCACTCCTGAGCCTCGCGACAAGTACGAAGGCTCAGAGCAATTGGAGAGATTTCACTTCGAAGAGACGACAGTGCGTTCAAAGATCGACGCTTTGAACCGCTACAAGTCGCCAGGGCCCGATGGCTTCTTACCACGGGTGCTGAAGGAAGTGCGAGATGAGGTCTCCCCACATCTCTGCTCGATCTTCAGGAAATCGCTCGAGACTGGATGCGTGCCAAAGGACTGGCGAGACGCGGAAGTCACCCCCATATTCAAAAAGGGTAACGCGAGCGAGCCATCTAACTACCGGCCGATCAGCCTGACGTCGGTAGTAGGAAAATTGATGGAAAGTATCCTGGTTGACGAAATAACGCAGCACGTCGAGTCCAACCACCTATTGAGGAATTCCCAACACGGGTTCCGGCGGCACAGGTCATGCCTAACGAACCTTTTGGAATTCTTCCACTTCGTGTTCAGCGAGCACGACCGGGAGAAGGCGGTGGATGTCATCTACCTCGACTTGAAGAAGGCCTTCGACAAGGTGCCCCACCGCCGATTGCTGAAAAAGGTTCGAGCGCTAGGCATCGCCGGAGCTGTAGGTGACTGGATCGAAAACTGGCTGCATAGTCGAAGGCAGCGAGTAGTGGTGAACGGGCAAACGTCCGGTTGGCTACCGGTAACAAGCGGCGTTCCCCAAGGCTCCGTGCTGGGCCCCCTACTCTGTATCATCTATGTAAATGACATAGATGATGGCATAACTGCGAGGATTTCCAAATTTGCCGACGATACCAAACTAGGTATGAACGTGGCAGACGCGGAAAACGTCGAGAGACTCCAAGCCGACTTGAGGAAACTCGGGGAGTGGTCAGACAAATGGCAAATGCCGTTCAATGTCGAAAAGTGCAAGGTGATGCACATCGGCCACAGAAATCCCCAAGCCGTCTACAGCCTCAAAAACTCGGCGCTCGAGAGCACAGACATGGAAAAAGACTTGGGAGTCGTGATCACTAGCGACCTCAAGTTTTCCAAGCAGTGCATCGAGGCGGAAAAGAAAGCCCAGAGAATCTTGGGGTATATCAAGCGACAGTTTGGGTATCGGAACAGGGAAATCGTTCTCACTCTCTTTAATTCCCTGGTCCGACCTCACCTGGAGTACGCAGTCCAGTTTTGGAGTTCATCCCTTCGGAAGGACATCGCCCGACTGGAGCGAGTACAAGCCAGGGCGACCAAACTGATCCCCTCGATCAGGCACAAAAGTTACGAAGCCTGCCTAGAAGAACTAAACCTCTTCTCACTGGAAACCCGAAGACGGCGCGGTCAATTAATCGAGGTCTTCAAAATCCTCCGAGGTATTGACCACGTAGGCAACGGGGACATGTTTCAACTAAGCGAGGGCGTAACGAGAAACCACGGCTACAAAAATGAGCTGCCGCGTTATCACCGGGACAGATGCGGGAACTTCTTCAGTTACAGTATCTGCAACGAGTGGAACGCGCTTCCGCCAGAAGTCGTGAACAGCGACTCTGTGGAGCAGTTCAAAAGGCGCCTGGATAAAGTCCTGGTTCGCTGACAGGCTCACGAGTCCCTGACTCGTAAAGGGTACCCTCTCGTATGGACCGTAAGGTCTTCTAGGGTACTTCTTTTCCTTGTGACTCCTTGTGACCAGAAAACAACTAAGCCGAATCAGCAAAAACATAACACAAATAGAAAGAATGAGTAAGAAAGAAATAGATGATTTGATGTATAAATTAGATGAAAGATGGTGGAAAGAAGAAAAGCAAAGCAAAGTCAGCATAAGCATTTACAACAAATGGAAAGATAAAATAAAAGAAATAGAATATTGTGATAACAGTATCGCATCGTTCAAGTCTGGAATAATCTACCACAAGAAGTAGTCAGTGGTCTAAACACAGAATTTTTGAAGACGATATTTGATTAATACTTATAAGAAAATAAAGTTAAAATAGCTTACAATTATTAGAGGGGGTTCCACCTAATTTAGCCTTATTCTTGATAGGGCCTACCAGGTATGAGCTCTTATGGCTCTCTGTAGGTGCCAATAAATTGTTTATTTGTTTGTTTAATCTAATAAACAGAAAAGGAAAGTCAAAGGAGGAGACAGGGAATTAAAGCAAAACGTCTACAAAAATCAAAAACATAAAGTACAAGCACTAGTATAGAAAGAAATAGAGATTCATGACAAAATACTGTTCCAGAAATAAGAAATAGCAAAGACAATGGAAAAATACTATAGGAAAATATAAAAAAACTTCAAAAAATAAGAACCAAAGGATGGGAAGTAAAGATATATGACACAGAAGGAAAGAAGCTAGATGAGGTGGCAAAGAGAACAGAACTGGTCCAGTTTGGGAAGAGAATTTACCAAAGAATTTAAAATAATATAACAAAAATGTGGAATCAAAAAATAAGAGATGAATATGAAAGAAGCATAAAAAGGAATGAAAATTTGGTAATACTCAGATATGGAAAAATTCCAGATGTAATCAAGGAACACTTTGATATGGCCATTAGAACAGAAAAAACTGTAAGGGTGCCTCCTGTAATCGAAGAACATCTCGACATGGTCTACAGAATAGAGCACCGTGTGTATACAAAAGAAAGTATCACAGTGAGCAGTAATGAAGTGGAAAGACATAAGGAAAGTGAAAAGCAAAAAAAGCAGCAGGCCCAGATGGCATAAAATTAGAATTATACAAAGAAATGATAAAAAGCAAGAAGTGTCTCATAACATTAACAAAATGCATAACTAATGGAATGTTACAAGATCGGAAGCCAGAAAGCTGAAGTATACCAAAAACGATAATGATCCCAAAAGTTTCAAAACCAACACCAAAGGATCTTAGACCAATAGCCCTGACAAATAACACACATAAAATATTCATGTCAATAGTAAAATATCATATAGAGGAGCACTTAATTCAGAAAAATTTAGTAAATGACTCACAAGACGGTTTTACCAAGAACAGAAGAATAGAAGATAACATGTTTATACTTCAATACTGAATAGAAAATTCATATAGAGAGAAAAAGATATTAATATTAAAGAGCATCGATTATACAAAGGCATTCTACTCTATCAAAAGACATGAATTAATAAAAGTTATGAAAGAATACAAGATAGAATCAAGTTTGATAGACATTATAGCTAGGATATACAGTGATGATATGACTGAAGTGCACCTTAGAGAAGAAATCAGGAGAAGAAATCAAGATTACAAATGGAATTCGGCAAGGATGCACAGGATCGTCAGCCCTTTTCAAGTTAATAACGTATATATAATAGATAAATTACAGAGAAATGGAAAAGATTTCACAAGTAATAAATTTAATATACCATCATTGTTTTTCGCAGACGACGGACTAATCATGGCACATAATATACAAGATGCGGGCCATAATATCAAGTAGCTGGTGGAGGCACGCAAACGATTTGGATTAGAGTTAAACAAAAAACAAGAGTAACATTCTAATATATAACATGAAAGAGGTACCAACAAAAATAGAAGGAATAAGAACAGCAAATACTATAAAGTACATTGGGGTTACAATAAAAAATAAAAGAAACATGTTCAATACACACTAAAAAATTAATATAAAAAAAGCACAGAGACTAGGAAATATGACATAGTCAGTTATCATGAGATCTGTAAACAGAATGCTTATTGGGAAGACATTTTGGAAACATCTGCTTGTGAAATCAATACTATATTCAACAGGAGTCACAAAGATCAGTAAAACAGATATTCTAAAACTGCAAACAATAGAAAATGGGGTCTACCGCAAAATCATGGGAGCTCCAAGATATGCACACTCCGGGGTGAAATTGGGTCATCTTTGATAGAGACCAGAATCATAAAGAATAAATTGCAATATCTGCAGAGCATCGAAGAAAGAGATAATGAAATGTTAAAGGCAATAAAAAATGAAATAAAAATAGAGAACTACAAATGGATCAAAGAGACCAGAAAACAACTAAGCCGAATCAGTAAAATCATAACACAAATAGAAAGAATGAGTAAGAAAGAAATAGATGATTTGATGTATGAATTAGATGAAAGATGGTGGAAAGAAGAAAAGCAAAGCAAAGTCAGCATAAGCATTTACAACAAATGGAAAGATAAAATAAAAGAAATAGAATATTGTGATAACAGTGAAAGCTCATCAATATGTTTTAGAGCAAGAACAACAACACTTTCTCTAAAGGACATAAAAAGACATGAGGGTGGAGAAGTAAAATTTGAACTCTGCAAGGAAGAAAGACATGGTCTACTTTATGTTAAAATGTCCATATCTGCAAGAAGAAAGATCAAATTTAATATATCTGCAAAGATCTATGCAGGAAGATAAAGAAAATGTAATAGGTAAATTACTGTTCAAAGAGAACAACAGAGAGAAGGGAAAAAAGATATTAATAAAAATGTGGAAGAAAAGAGAAAGTCTAATTGAAAATAAATTGGAAATATAAGTATGAACCAACAATAATGATAAGGGGCACTGATAAAAAAGTACAACCCCAAGATACTCCTGTTCCTGTTCCTGTTCTTTATTAAGCTCTTTTAAAACTCAATGATAAGTGTGCTCACGTCCTTTAAATCTTGCAAATAATTATTAAAGAAATCGTAAATAAAAGGAATCTTTAAATCACCTCATGTGTGGCGAGTCGCAGGTTGCGCGTCCGTGTATTCGTGTGTGAACGACTGGTCGAGCGGCAAAGATCCTGTACTTGTGCAATTATGACGACTGTTTATACTCATATGAATATGCTTAAAAGTAGACAAAATATATGTGTGTGTGTGTGTGTGTGTGTGCGTGTGTGTGTGCATGATCGGCCTGTGGCCCAAAAGGATGCAAGTAGTCTCGAGGAGTTTTGGGGGACGTGCGGTCGCGAGTGGCCAGGAACGAGCGGAAACGCCTCTGGGCACCACGAAGGAAGGGGTAAGGGAGACATTGAAGGATTTTGCTCATTAAGGAGAAGGGACGGCGCCTCAAGAAATCGGTGGAGGAGGTCAAAGGTTACTTAGAGAAGGAAACAGGCATCTATCTCCTTATCACTAGTTTCTCTTACTCCTTCTTTGTTATATATATATATATATATATATATATATATATATATATATATATATATATATATATATATATATATATATATATATATATATATATATATATATATATATATATATATATATATATATATATATATATATATATATATATATATATATATATATATGATGAAAATTAATGCAATATCGCAAGAAAAGATGAGAATTAAACCACCTTCTCTGAAGACAATTTAATTCAGAACAGTTTCGGTGTATCTCACACCCTTTTTCAACTGACACTGGGCAGAAAATATAAGAGAAATGCATATAAGCATAACACAAGATCGCCTCTTTTTTCCCCCAATCCCCTACTTGTGGGTAATCTGGTGGGGGGGGGGGGTAGGCCCAAACATATTGAAGGGCTGACATTTTACTATTTTGTTTATTTGCTTTCTTATTACCGGATTAAAAGAAAATTGACCCTCAGATAGATTTAAATTAGGAACTGACGATATCAAGCTCGATTCTATGATTCTTCTCTTAACATAGTTAGCCGATTTAAATACCATTTTACTTCCATTGAAATCGATCGTATGATTCTTGTCTCTAACATGGCAAAATATTCCACTGCTTTCGCTGCCCACTCTAATATCTCTTTTGTGTTCGTACAATCTCTTGTCTAGATTTCTCCCCGTTTCCCCTATATAAACTTTATGGCAATCGTTGCATGGTACTGCATATACTCCTATGTTATGATGTTCTTTGGGTTTCCTGGCCATCATCAATTGGTTTAAGGAATTATTATATTTAAAGGCTAGATTATTATCCGCTTTTCCAAATATGTCCTTTAAACTATTTAATTTATTATTAAATGGCAATGTTATACATTTGTTGAAGTCATTAGTGCGGGAAGGCTTATTACCATAGAATGTTTTCCTAGCTGCAAAATGGGCAGACGATATGAACCAATCGGGGTAATACAAATTAGAAAAAATGGTCCTGATAATGACAATTTCTTCATCTAAATAGGAAGGATGACATATTTTGTATGCTCTAAGGAAAAGGTTAGAAATTACCGATTTTTTAACAGTATTATCGTGAAACGAAAAATAATGTATATAGGCATTCGAGTGGGTTGGTTTCCTATACAAGGCAAGTTTTAATTTATGGTGATCTTTATTAATGAGGACATCTAAAAAGGGTAATCTATTATATATATATATATATATATATATATATATATATATATATATATATATATATATATATATATATATATATATATATATGGTTTACCAGAAATCCCTGACTCACTTAGGAAGCGGAAAGAAAACAACCAAAATTTTAAGGAGCAACACCAACATTTATTCTTCAAAATAAAGCGCATCATTTTCTAAGATCTTTTTCCAGCGATCAGCCAGCATCCGAATCTGTCCCAGATACCAGTCAGCTAACTTTGAATAAAAAGATTGTATAAATGATTCATTTAATGCATCATAAGTGTTGAATCGCTGGTCGCGGAGGAAGTGTGCAAAAGAGCGAAATTGGCCAGTGACTCGCAGTAGCATCGGGACTGAATGGTGGAGGTGGAAGAATCTCAACACCGTCCTTGAGTTTGAACTTCTCCATAGTCAACCTGGCAGTGTGTGGCCTCGCATTGTCTTGCTGAAACAAAGCCTGACCTCGATTGATCAAAACAGGATACTCCTTTAGTTTGTCGTACACGTGGTCTAGCTGCTAGCAATACAGTTTAGCGTTGATAGCGCAACCAAGTGTAGCAAGCTCGAAATGCAGTACTTCTTGAAAATTCCACCAGACAGAGATTATGAACGTCTTGTCAAACCGATTCCGTTGTGGAACGGATGCCGCTTGTTGACCTCGTCGAACTTATTTGTCAGAGGAAAGTGAGAGAGAGAGAGACACGTTGGACGGGAATGCTACGCATCAATTATAACAGTTTGGCTAATTTAGTACTGCAGTCGGGAAAAATTAGAGTCAAAAATATGCTAATGAGATCGATTTCTTTTGAAGACACTTAACTTCCATTCGAATAAGAAGTCCCATATTGTGAGTCTAATTGTAACAATGGGAGGTTCCGCAAGATGTCGTGAAGTCTAAAATTCACTTCCGGTGGCTCTGTATAAATAGTAAAGCATCGGCCCGGGCAAAATTAGTATTTTGACAAGAGGACACTACGCATAAGCTTCTTTTTCTCGGGCTCCCATACTTCAAGAGCCCGAAGACAAGAGGAAAAAGATAAAAGATTTCTCGATGTAAACTTCCTAGAGATGTGAAAAACTTTTACACTGCCATATTCGAGCCCTGCTTTCCCCTGGCAAAAATACTTCCTCGATCCTTACTTTTGAGGCTGGAAGACAAGTTGTATCCTCAGTCATAACTTCGAACAGGCCGAGTATTAATCAGCCCTAAGTGCAAACCCAACCCATGCTTAGAAAGTAATCGAGCTCGACGCTCATACCACTGTTTCCTTCGAGCAACAAAATCTTTGAGTGGTAGATCCACCTGGAATTGGAGTCTCCTTTCTCGGTCGCGTCCTTCAGCTTGTGTATACTCTAGGCTCCCACCTGGAGCCAACATTCTAAACCTATCGCCCAGTTATTCCCTTGTATTTATCTTTCATGGGATTTTTTTTTTGTACAGTAGTAAAGATTATTCTGTTTCGCCCAGTTTGATATCCAGAACCACCTAGATAGTTGATTTAATTATGCCAAGTGTAGCCGTTGTCATAAGAGAACTAATCACTCTTACGAGATTTATTGCAACCCATAGTTAAATTGCACCATTAGGGGCAAGGCCTAAATGCATAGTTGCCCTGCGTGCTATCCGCTATCCTTTCCTGGACACGGAAAGCAAACGGAGGTCAGAAGATCTAACCTGACCTACGACATAGAATAATACTAATATATATATATATATATATATATATATATATGTATATATATATATATATATATATATATATATATATATATATATATATATATATATATATATATATATATATATATATATATATATATATATATATATATATATATATATATATATATATATACCCTTATTAAACTGGTGTCAAGTTTTATGGGGTTTGGTTCTAGCTCTCAGAAAACTGTGGAGAAACAATCTACTTGCATAAGCTACTTACGATTAAATTTTTTTCACATTATTTCATTGACTTTTGAATTTATTTATTTATAAGTTTTAAAGAATTTTTACTTTTGTTTGTGACTGTGATTCACTAATTTCCCCCAGTGGAATTTCTGTTTCTTTAAGGAACTCATATACTCTGCCATATTTGAAAGATTCAGTAGGAATTGCATTTTATTTTCGTACTTTAAGGGGTAAGACGCCGAGGCAATATCCTATCAATCACAGGAAGGCTTTAATAAGGAGATATTGCTAAAATCTCAACTTTAGGCGATGAAATTATTCTGAGTGTAAGATTTAGTTATTTTTTTTATTGTCTTTTTTGTGATTTTATTTTCGGGTTAAGCAAAACCTTTTTACACTTCCGTTAGTGCTTTCCAGTGAAATTAATCTAGTGAATTACGATTAAATTGGGTTCGATAACCCAGCTACGTTCTCTTGTTGTGTGTTTTTTTATTTTTAACTTTTGCACAAAAAGTCTTGTGAATACAATATCATGTCGTCTTTCGAAGTTTTCAAAGCACAAGGTAAGTCTCGTGGGGTGCATGGAAATGATTTAATGGCGTACATCCAAGAGGAAGAGTGAGAAGTAAGAGCAGAAAGAATGGAAAGAGAAGAGAAAGAACGTGAAGAGAGAGCGATGTTGAAGCGCGCCGATTGGACTATGGCAGAGTTCACGAATGGGCATACTTGCCGATTGCCTATGGCAGAGTTCACGGATGGGGATACTTGCCAATTGACTATGGTAGAGTTCACGGATCGATTTAGCCTTCAACTTGAATCGAAATCGCCGCTCCGGGGGGGGGGGGGGTCGTCCTTTAGTTCGTTCGCCAGAGTAGGTGGAAGTCTAACAGTGCTGCTCTCTAAACTCAGTCGAGGCGTTATATAGGCGCCTGGTGAGGTGGCTCCAGACGCGGGCACGAATTTGGGGAAAAGTCGGAGACTCCTTCTGGGAAAGGGGGAATCTTGATAACGTTGCTTGGAATGTCCAACAGACTTCAATCTTCGAGCGGAAAGCCAGAATACAAGCGGAGAGGTGGCCGTGGGGGACGATGACATCGGTCCCTAGGCAAATCCAGCTGGAGCGTGTGATAGCGGCGTCGGCCGCATCCTTGCGCAGGTTCAGCCATGCTTTCACAGCTCTATGCGATGATCTCAGGATCCACGTGGGTACAGAAGGGCACGTGGTCGCCATTTGATCTCATTCTGCTACACCCCTCATCCAAAACGATGGCACTTTCGGTGTTGGGGAGAAAGGTGACATCCCCTTAGACGAATGAGTGGTCACGGGGTAAGCGGAAAAGAAGAAAAAACGGAATTCCTGACCTGTCGTCGAGCAGGTGTACAGGCTAATTCTACCCGACTGCGTCTACATATGAACGGAAAAGGAAATTAATTATTGTCGACCATAAGAGCATTAAGGAGGACATAATTAAAAAAAAATGAAAATCATATACACTAAGCTATACAAAGGAAAAAAAAAAGAGAGAATGAAATGGATATTCAATGATACATTTTACATAAATGACAGAAGGATTACGGTGGTACATATACACATATTTTGGTGCCGGACCTGGCTTCTAAATACTAATTTTATATATACAAGTGCGATGTGCATCATAGACGTACACATCAAGAAAAATATGGACATAAGCAGAAATAATTGAATATAAGCTAATCTCTAGCTGCGGTTGTAATAATTACAAGATGAACGAATCGATATGGAGCAATTACAATTAAAATTTAGCTAGTGTAGAGCTTGCTAATAAATTTGGATCTTTCGAACAATTGAAGGTTTTGATCCATTAAATGAATCAGTCCCGCATCGAAAACGGCCACGGAATTTAATTTACGAAAATCTACATACATGCGGTAAGAGTTATCTGGTTTCCGTACCAGAACTATTGGGGAACAATAATTTGCCGTGGAGGGTTCAAGGATATGGGGGGTTGAGCGGATTGTTAACCTCGGCATTTAAAGCATTTCTCAGATGAATTAGAAGAGGGTAAGATCTTGAGCGAACGGGTTTCGATATGATTGGGACCTTCTGACGGGGAGCCGGTTTAACGCGCCCTTTTGCCGTGGTTTTATTGCCGATGTCACAGGATTAGGGGTATTCCGAAATGTCAACTGCAGTACCAAGCCAGTAGAAATACCGGAAAATTCTCTGACTAAATTTATCGTGGCTGAAGTGGCCAGAAAACACACTATTGTGTGCAATTTTTAGGACCAGTGGGACATGCAAACAGAAACACTGAGGGCGTGAGTCTCAGGGTTGACGCCATCCTAGCAAGCGTGATATAACAAGCCTTCTTTCACGATATAAGAGGCTGTCTTCTTACTGCGGACCGAATCTTGTTCGAGGCTCCGAGATTTTTCTCACAGGGAAAGGAGATTTGGGCACTCCTTCTGTCTTTGAGGGAATTCTTCGCTCATAACGCCGCTGAAATCTGAATCTAAGAGAGTTTCAATGGCAGAGGGCGTCTCGAATTCCTTCTATGCTTGGGCTCTCGTGATAACGGGCTGAGCCACAGGGTTAGACGAGACTTGGGGGCACTTTCCTACCAAAACAGAACAGAATTGGATAGCGGCTAACACGACTTCAGCACATCCTGAAAAGTACTAACACTCGAGGTAACAGTTTACAATGGGGAAGCGGTTTGCGCGTCCCAAGTAGTCACGGACTACCGAAAACTTTTTGTGGTCGGGAGCCACCGGGGGAAGAAGTTTACTGGATACCCTGATACAAGTACATCTGGTATCGTAGACGAGGGTGTTGACTCGGCACCCATTAACGCTTTCGTTTTCAAATTTAAAACTTGCTGGAGAATTCTCGTCGAAGAGGAAATTTACATGGTGCCTTGGGGCACTGGGAGAGGAGATTGGATCGGGGGTTTCTGGTCGCCATGGAGAGGAGGTGGGAGCAGCATCACTTAGTGGACTTGGTGAATGGGATTACCACGGAGTTGTGAATTTTGGGAGCAATTTGGGCGCGTGTGGCCTTCGACACGCACGCAAAACAGATGATTGGCCTACGGGGAAAAATTGACGCCGGGGGATTAGTTATGAGGGGCTTGACGTCACGGGGTTCCGATGGAGGAAAACATTTGGGCTTAAAGGGGCCCGTAACCTTGACGAATTCTGGGGAGTTCTTAGGAGGGAACCATGAGTTATTAAATTTATTCTTGGGGGATGAAGGAGGAAGCTTTTTATTTTCCTTCGGGTATAAGTTGTGACTCGCCACATAGATATCTGCTTCTTCTATGCACTCTTTGAAGGAGTTGCACCGACGATCGTTCACAATAGAGCGGATCTCTGGTGTTAGCGACGTCAGCAACTGATCCCGTTTAACAAAATCTACCAGGGACTCATAATCGGGGGGGGGGGAGACTTTCGTTGCGTCTAACTAAAAATTAAAACTATGGGAAAGAGCATATCCAAAATGACGGAAGGTCATATTTTATTGGATGCAAGCGGGGCGAAATTTGGTGCGGTTGAAGTCAGGCATCATATTATACGCCGCGAGAGTGGAGTAATCCACCGTAACCTCCGAGGGAAGCGATACGACTAGGTCTCGGAGCGGCGAGCTAAGGAGGAGAAGAAGCTTAGCGACACCCTCCGTCTCGATGTCCCAAAGATTAACTCCAAAAATTTTCTCGAAGTGAGTGAGAAAAGATACGAAGTCCTCTCTTTCTTTGAACGTGGGAAGTTTAACGGAAGAGAATTGAGGTACTCCTATAAGAGAATTAACTGAAAGGGTTTCGAGCCGATCACGATTCGATTCCAGGTCATTTTGGCGAATTCTCTCGCGTTATTCGCTCTTTCTATTTTCTTTTTCGTACAACCAATTCTCTAATCTCTTTTTGTGCAGCTCTCTCTTTTATCTCTTCTTCCTGTACATAAGTTACAAGGTCCTTGGCACTCAAACCGAGGGATTCTCATTGGAGTTTAAATCTCTCGAACGACGACATTTTGTTCATAACATGGGGCGTAAGTTATCCGAAAGAAAGGGTTTAATGTACCGTGGGCACGGGACGGATGAGACTTGACTCACGAATTACTGACACACGGAGGGAGGAATATATTTATTTAAACGCGGAAGCTTTGCGACCAAATACTCACGCTAATATAATACACGATTAATCAAATAAATAAAGAAAAAATAATGGAGTCTAGGTGAGATGAGAAGGGCTCAGACTCTACTCATCCGTGGAAGATTAGTGACCGTGGGAGAAATTCTGTGGCCTAACAAAATTTTCCTATTAAAGGTTGTCGGTCTAAACACATACATACAGTAAGCGATAAATAAATATGGCAACCTCGTTTCCTGTTTTGTTTTGTATTTTCAACTCAAACGGTACTCAGCTTTTGAAAAGGATAGGCCCTCGGATTCCTTGCCTTCCCTTTCTTAGCATAGTTTATGGTGTTTATCGCAGGTCAGCCCGCTTCGAGGCTACAATTTTGGCCAAAATTTCTTTAACTTACCAGCCTAATTTGCATAGGGGAAGCGACTCATTCCACTCATCCGCATTTGTGCCCCATTTCCCTTTTATCCCTTCAAATATAAATGGGGCCGTGAGGCCTTTTAATTTATTCTGTTGCGATGATTCTGCCTGATTGCTCCGCTGAATCATTATCCGTCACTTACCTTGACGTTGTTAATTTTTTGGAGATCCGTACTAGATTCCTTCCTGCAGCGGGGATTTTCTGCCATTGATTCCTGCCAGCGTTGTCGCTGCCCCTATGTCGGCTGCATCGATTTGTGCTATTCCAGTTACGTTTGCAAGTGTTATACTTGGGAAGCCGTTCACACTAGGCACGTGAAAGTTCTTCCCTAGTCACTTCGCCTTCTCCTCTTTGGGGAATTCGTTCTTCTCGAATTCCTTCTCTCGGATCGTTGGGCCTTCGAATCATCGTTCCACGTGGTTTTGACGCCTTCCGCCACGATATCACCGTCTGTGGCTTTCTCCTCTCTGAAGACCGTCATCGCATTTACCCCTGTGGACTTGGGTCGAATTCCCTCATCGTCGCCAAGCCTCTTTCGCTTGGGTTTCCGACGTGGGTTATTGCTTCACTCCTCTGGTATCAGGTATTTTGGAATATTTCTTCCTTCTTACGTCCCCTTTAAATTAATTAAGTGTTATTCATGTAACTTTGAGCCTTCGAGTAAGGGACGTAAGACAAGGAGGTTATTCTGGGAACACCTGTCACTAGAGTAGAGAAGCCTATTTCATATTCAACGGCGCGTGTCGTTTCGGCTTTAAACAACTTACTCATAGAAACCAATTTTGTATGCGCGAATATCTTTTTGGTTAAAACGACTTGTGGTCGTTCGATGGTCATAAGCATTGGTGACTTTTCTTAATTTTTGATGCCCCCCGTATAATTTGTTAACAGGTAATTTATTTCATTCAATTTTGTTGTAAATAATAATGTAAATACTTTTTGTGTGTGTATTTATTCAACCCCTTGCAGATATCTCGTAATTTAGCCCCGTCCTGCTAAATTCTGGTGAATTTCTGTTGGTCTTAACATAACATAACATAACATAATTTAACGGATGACAAAAGCCACAAGGGCCTATCAAAGGTCATCCGTATCCATCAAATCCCACCCATATAATGCATCCATAGGATTTTGTCAGATCATGCAGCTACAATATACAATTTAACAATCCATAGGAATGTCCAACCATGCATCTACAATATATAATTTAAAGCCTCCATAGGAGTCTGTCAAAAACAAAATCAAAATCCCCCAAAATATACAATAAAAAGAAACTGCATCCACAGAAATGAGTCAAGAAACATATCCACATACTAAAAAGTAAGAAATTAACCCTCCATCCCCATATAATCATCCAATCTGCGCTTGAAAACATTCAAGTTTGGGCTGTCTACAGTCTCAGGTGGCAAACTATTCCAATAATCCACCACTCTGTTAGTGAAAAAATATTTTCTAACATCCAATCTGCACCTCTGTTTTTTAATCTTTAAGTGGTGGCCTCTAGTTCTATTACTACCTTCTAACTCAAATAACTTGCTGAAATCTAATTTATCCATCCCAGAAAAGATTTTAAAAAGCTCAATCATATCTCCCCTCACACACCTTCTTTCAAATGAAAACATATTTAATACCCTCAGTCTATCTTCATATTCAAGGTGCTTCAGGGATGGTATTATTTTTGTTGCCCTCCTTTGTACTGACTCTAATAAGTTTATATGATGTCTAAAATGTGGTGACCATGCCTGTATACAGTACTCTAAATGTGGCCTGACATAAGAGTTGTATAGTTTAAGGATGACCTCCTTACTCTTGTAGCTAACATTTCTTTTAATGTAACCTAGCACCCTATTTGCTCTTCAGTTCCCTGGTCTTCTATAAATTTTATGTGTGTATATTTCTCTTGACTGTGTGAACTGGGTTCCGCGATAGCCTTTACATACGTGACAGGATTAGGTTTTGCCAGTATTTAGTTAGCCAGTATTTGTTTTTTCCACTTTAAGTTGTCAGGTTAAGTTGTGGTGCTTATTCATTTGGGTGTTTAAGTCACCCCGAGCGCGCATTCATTGCCTGTGGCCTGGAAGGGAATTTCTAGTGTGCATAGGATTTGGTTAGCCTTTACGCTCCCGAGGTTTGGCTTTGCCTCAATTTTCACGGCTCTGCTTAGCAGTTTTTTGTATAAATTTATTAATATTTTGACACTTTCAGGGGTGTCTTCTGAGGTTTGTTATACGCCTCATATTCAGGGTTTGCTTTTCTTGCCGTGTTTATCTTTGTACTACTTACATAATTTTTTTTAAAGAGGTTTGTTTATTGCCTCTTGTCTGCGATTCGTGTGGTCCCCATCGTGTGTTTAAACTTTTTAAAAATTATTTTTGTCTCCTTTTATTTAACATTCTTTTGTCTGTTTAGTTAACTCTTACTTGTCATTTCATTTTTCCTTTGCTATTTATAACACTCGTGTTTTCTTCTTTGCAGAGTTAACCTGCTCACTTATTTGGGGGTTTGTAACCTATTCGTATAACTCTCGTTTGTGTTATTATGTCCCTTATTAAAGAAAGTAAGGACAAGGCAGTGGAGCCGGGATTCAACGGCAGTGAAATTGCTCAATATGTCCTCCAACAACAAGCGTTTGATCGTGAGGAACGTGAAAAGGACCGCCAAGAAAAATGGAAGAACGTCAAGCCCAGAGGGAGAACGAAGACAGGAAGGCTCAAGAAGAGGATAGAAAGTTTCAACTTGCTAAGATGGAAGCAGAGAAGGAGAATGAATTAGCTCGAATCTTCGCCTCCCAGTAGCAGCCTACTCCTGTTCAGTTTACTGATCCGGTGAGTCAACCTAAACTTCCTCTATTACAGGATGGAGAAGATATCAATTCCCACCTCAACCGCTTCGAGAGGGTTTCTGAATTGCTCGAAGTGAACCCCGAGAGCTACGCCGTGAGGTTAGGAAGTTTACTCACCGGTAAGGCTGCTTGCTGAATTATATACCTCTCTGCCAATGGATGTCACCGGGGACTACAAGCTTTTGAAGAGAGCCCTTCTTACCGGCTTCAATAAAACTCCAGCGTCGGTAACACTTTTGATGGGCTTAAGGAGTTTATGATCTTAGACCAACTTCTTTCTCCCCTCCACTCTGACATGCGCGCCTTAATCAAGGAATGACGACCCTCTACTCTATCAGAAACAATGGAGCTGGCGGATAATTGAACTTCTGCTCACCCCAGTCTTTCTAGAACTTCTAGTTCTCATCCCATGAAGTTCGTGCGTCCGTCCACCGCGTCTTGGAAGGGGAAGACACTTTGTCCACTGCTAAGAGCACCACACAGAATTCCTCCTCCACTCTGACGTGTTATGGCTGCGATGAGGTTAGCCACATTCGTCCGCAGTATCCAAGGAACCCCCGTGCCTTCAAGGATGGTTCGTCTTCGTTGAAACCCTTTAAGGTGGGATTTTGTCCTCCCAACCAAAGTGTCATTCATTTCCAGGCTTCTGGTACTATTAACGGAGCCTGGGTTTCGACCATTATCAGGGACACTGGTTACTATTGCGTAGTCGTCTTTGAGGATGTCTTGCCAGACACTGACAACACCGCCTGCAAGAGTCTTCGTAGCCAAGTACTTGGGACGAGTTGACTAATTCCCCCTCGTATCCTGATACCTTCGTTGCCCTTACTTCGAAGGATAGACGGACGTCATTAGAGCACCAATTAAATTCGCTAGTGTGCTGGTTGGAAACATTCCGCGAGTTAGGGACCTTGATGCTTCCAAAGCTTTACTTTCCTCAAGGTCCACCTCAGTCATCTGTAACCCTTACTCCACCGAGAACATCTTCCATTATCACCGGAACTCCCTCAGCACCTAAACTCAACCATGTTCGTGCTGCCCAGACCATGACAGGGAAAATGAAACGAATTCACTCCTTAGCGCTGCCTGCTTTACAGCTCCTTCATGTGACGCCTGACGACTTCTGTCGCCTGCAGACTTCCTGTGGAACCCTCTTTGCTGTTCGAGCTAAAGCCGTAGCAGGGGAGATCGAGCGAGTTTAAAACGGGGCGAGTTACTAGTTCCTCAAGGTTGACGGCCTCCTTTATCGGAAATGCTTAATATCTGACCATCCCAAATGAGGTAGGCAAGTTAACTTTCGTTGCTCCCCGTGAGTGTCGTCCGGTCATCCTTTTAGTTGCTCATGAGAGCCCGTTGGCTGGCCATTTTTCCCCCAGAAAGACAGAATTGAAGGTCACAGATCAATTCTATTTGCCTGGAATGGAATCTGACATTCGTGCTTTCTGCCGTTCATGTGATAAGTGCCAACGCTTCTCGACCAAAGGACGTGTGCGACCGGTGCCTCTTCAGCCAATACCCATCGTGACTAAACCTTTTGCCCGAGTCGCCATTGATTTGGTGGGACCTCTTTCTCCCCCCATCTTCTGACGGTCACAGGTTAATCCTTAATTGATTCTATCACAGGGTTTCCAGATGCTGTGCCCTTGAAGGATATTGATTCTGTGTCCGTCGCCAAAATTCTATCCGACCGTGGAACTCAATTTAAATCCAACCTTATTAAAGAACTTCACAAGCTGCTGGGTGTCAAACCTATCTTCACCACACCTTTCCACCCCAGTGGAAACGGAAGGATCGAGAGACTTCATGCCCCTTTGAAGTCTATTCTCCGTAGGTTATGTTTGGAGAAGCCTCGGGAGTGGCACAGGTACCTCTTTCCAACCCTATTTGCCCTCAGGGAACTTCCGAGTGACCGAACTGGGTTTTCGGCCAGTCCGAGGCCCACTAACCGTTCTCCGAGATCTGTGGGAAGATCGAACCCTCCAAGACGACGACCGGACCAGCTTTCAGTACGTCATCGAGCTGCAGGAAAAGTTAGCCAAATGTTCTAAAATTGCTGCCCAACATGCCGAAGTCAGCAGCTCCCGGTACAAGACTTATTTCGACCTTAAGTCACAGGAACGGCAATTCAAACCGGGCGATGAAGTTCTGGTGCTCCTGCCCAGTGACACCAGCAAGCTTCTCGTATCCTGTAATGGCCCGTATAAGGTACATGAGAGGCGGGGTAAGGTAGATTATCTCATCGAGGTTCCTCCTGTACCCCATCTCTATCATGCTAACCTTTTGTAAAGGTATCATCGCAGGGACAGGTGCAGCGAGTGGAAGTTCTAGACGAAACTTCCACCCTGGAGGAACTTATGGCTCCTGAGAGGGAAGGACTAAGCATCGTAGAGGAAGGAGACTTGGACAACTTCCTTCTACCTTTGACACCAGATGGTAGTATTGTTCACTTTCGTCTGAACTCCTGAGTCTTGAACACTGCAACAGGATCAGCTATCACAACTCCAGGAACTCATGGGTGGGTACCGGGTTGTTCTCTCTAATGAACCCGGTTTTACCTCCATCCTCTCCCATGACATTAATTTGACGACTACCGATCGTATACAGGTAAAAAGGTATCTAGTACCCATTCACCTCAGGCCTGCCTTTGAGAAGGAGGTAGAGACCCTCTTCCAGCCAGGGATCATCCAGCGCTCTTCCTCTTCAGGATCATACTATTAATTGGAATAGTGCTAAACCTATTATTAAATGTACAAACTACATTTCAAGAAATATTTTGGAGTGTATCTCTATTAATACTTTCCCAAATTTTAATATTAGCCCTGGATTGTTTAGCCTAGATTCTATCATATCTAATTATATTAAATCACAAATTAAAGTGTTTAAAGAATTTGTATCCCCTAGTTAGGGTTTTAATGCAGGTAGCCGTATTAACCCCTCACTCCTTTCTATTTAAGACATTGTCTATCCTGACCTATGTTATTCCATGAAGAGGTCTTTTAGAATAAAGACGAAAGCGCTCGGAATCGTTTTTCCATTTTCCTTGTGGGTGTTATTTATCATATATATATACAAATTTTGTTGACGACCATTGTGTATTTTGCCTATATTAGAATAAAGGAGCAATTAACTAAAGCCACTGCACTCATCGGGGGATTTCACTTCCAACAGATCATCGTGATTATACACCAGGTTATCTGTATGGCAATGTAAAAATTCATAAGCCGCACAATCCATTGAGGCCCATCATCTCTCAAGTCACGACTCCTATGTACTGTTTAGCAAAAACCATAAATGCATTAATAAAACCGCACATCCCTCCGAAATATAGTATAAAATCCACGGAGGAATTCATTGACATTCTCCACGCTACAAGACTGTCAGGACTAATATCATCCCTTGGCATAGAAGGCCTTTTCACGAATGTGCCTATCGCTCAGACCATCGACGTCATTATAAAAAAGTGTACCACCATCTTACAATGTCTCCTCCAAATCTTGACCAAAACATCTTAAGGAGCTTGTTACGTTCATGCACATGAAAGGCGCCGTTCAGGACCCTGGAGGGTAATCTATACACACAAGTGGATGGAGTGGCTATGGGGTCACCTTTAGGGCCGACTTTCGCTAACTATTACATGGGTCAACTCGAGGAGAGATTATTGGACACCATGGAAAATAAGCCACACACATATTGCAGATATGTAGATGACATCTACATCATCGTCCAAAACGATGAATATCTCGTTAACATCAAGCAGCATTTTGAGGAGAACTCCATGTTAAAATTTACTTATGAATTGAGCACGGGCAATAAACTCCATTTATTGGATGTTGAGGTACATAAAATCAATGGCAACTACATCACTAAAGTACATAAGAAAAGTATGGACATGATAAGGTGCCTCAATGCAGATAGCGAATGCCCTGAAATATACAAAATTTGCGTAATCGGTTCATACATCCGCTGAGCATACAAATGCTGCTTTACCTGGGAACTTTTCCACCATGAGATTTCAAGAGTAAAGCAAATACTCGTGAATAATGGTTTCTCAAATAGCATGATTGATAAACAGCTCCGATCATTTTTAAATAACCATTACAAACATGCGGATAAAACTGTAAGTAATCATCGAGAAGTCAATAACATCAAAGTGTACTACAGAAACCAAATGTCCACGGCCTATAAAATACATGAAAAAAACATCAAGGAGATTAATAACCGTAACATCAAACCGATAAAATTCAACTCATCATCTATTATAAAACTACACAAGCCAGCAACCTTCTGAAGAAAAATAACATCTACCCTAACGCCTCGAATCTCAAGTCAACTAACATAGTTTACAAGTTCACCTGCCCCAATAAAGACTGTAAGCTTAATAATAACTCTAAATATATTGACATGACAAATCCACACTTTCGAGGAGAGTAACGATGCATCTACAAAGTGGAGGGCCAAAAAATCATATGGAGAGTGTACATAATATTAACCTAACGAGAGATATGCTCGTTGATAACACCATTAATAAAGTGAGATGTTAATAAAGCGAGGCTCAACATCTTAGAAGACATATTAATAAACGAAGATAAGCCGGACTCGGATATAAAAAGTAGTGAAAAGGAAACTGCATACACACATATGAGAGTGCAACTGCACCCACGTATACATCTATGCATATGATAGTGGAAGACAAATAGGTAGGGATAGATTTCCCTGATGAAAAGGATAGAGTAGGGGGGGGGGAGAAAATGCCTGGTGATAGGGAATCGCAGGCGAATTTTGAGTTTGGTGTTATTTCTCAATGCTTTTATCTGATTATGCTTGATGTTTTGCGTATTCTTCTTGATCTTTGTTGTTTTATTTTGGTTATGATGTTGTTTTCGTGTTATTTCTGTTTTATGTTTTTATTTTATTGTTGGTGATCATGGTTCTTCTTTTTTGTTGTGTAAGTTGTTTCTTCGTGTAGCGTTCAAGCCTTTGTAGGCGTTTGCTGTGCCTCTCGTGTTCTTCTCATTGTATGTTATATGCGGTTTCCTTTTAAATGTTGTGTCATTGGTTGATTACTGTCATTGCTTTATTTTTTTGCCGTGGTAAAAGTCCTATGTGAATATCGGTACTTCCAGTCTTTCGGTCTGAGCTTTGCTGCTGGTGAAGTCTCGTCTCCTACGGTTTCTGTCATCAGGTGGAATGTCTATGTGTCTTCGTCTGGTCTCGTCCGACATGAGTCTGGGTACTCTTTCCCAGATCTTGCGAGCTCTACTCTGCAGTTCCAAATTGATCGGAGTCATTTGGATCATGCAGTGAAGGTCCGCCTGCCTCCTTCTTTCTCTTCTACTGGTATTTGTGATTAAGAGTACGCCTTTGTTTTGTACTCTTTGGAGGAGTGCCATTTTTTTCCTAGAACTAGTGCAGATAGGTATCGGTGGATACAGCAGCTTAGATCTAATGAGCGCGTTGTAGATCTTTCTTTTGTTAGCCGTGTTCAGATTTTTGAATCTGAACAGCTTGGAAAGCTCGGCCTTCGCGCTCGCTGCCGTCTTGGTGACGTGGCTGCCGTATCCAGTTTTACCTATCTTCAGTCCTAGAACTGTCCCGCTCGAGCTGTATGGGATACGGGCGTCATCCGTTTTGATGTCAGCCTGTCTCATACGGAAAAATGGGATCACCTTGAACTTTTGGGTGTTCGTGGCGATCTTCCATCTCCTTTCGAACCTGTTGACCTGGTCGATCTCACTGGCGGTTATTCTTGCCATAAGCTCGGGACTCTTGAAGGGGGCAGTCATGATCTGGGTGATGTCGTCGGCGAACTGAACGTACAGGGAGTCTTCCCTGATTGGATTAGGTAGATCAATGGTATAGATGTTATACAGCAGGGGGCTTAGGCACCCACCTTGCGGTACGCCTGCAGTCAGTTCGAAGTCGGGTCCCGTGTGGTCGAAAATTTGGATGTAAGCTATTTTGTCAGTCACATAGTCACATAGAATTTTTTCTAATCTTAGGTTAAGTCCAAGTCTCATTATTTTGAACTGGAGTCCATGACTCCATACTTTGTCGAATGCCTTCTTAACGTCTCTGAGCACCAGGTCCGCGTACCTTTTCTGGCTAGCGATCTTCGCCAGTTTTTCCGTGATCACAGCCAGCGCCGTCTCAGTCCCCCTTCCCCTTCGGAATCTGTGTTGGTGTTCGCCTCAATAAAATCCTGGATTCTGTTGGCAAGGATCTTTTCGAAGACCTTGCCAGCTACTTCGAGGAAGGAAATGGGCCTGAAACTCGCCGGACAGTCTGGCGGTTTCCCTGATTTTGGAATGAAGATCATTTTGTCGATCTTCCATTCGTCAGGGAAATAGCCCACGTTCAGGCACGCATTCATAACATTGACCAGCCCCTTTAGGATGTTACGGGGGGCGTTCAGCCAGTTAAGCTTGGTCAAGTTTGTTTTGCCTGGTGCTCTCTGTTTGAAGGCACGTAGCGTCGATAGAGCTTCTTCTTCGGTTATTCTTCGACCGTCACCAGTCATGTCTCTGTCTGCTGTCGTATTGTTAAAAGGGTATGTCCTGTCCACTATTGGTCTTAATTGGTCATGGATTTGGTCTTGGAGACGGAAGAAGCGTTCAGGACATTCTGGAAAGATTTCCAGAATGTCCTGAACGCTTCTTCCGTCTCCATTGGGGTCATTTTTGTCCCATCGTTCTTCTTGAGGAGAGTGTCTCTGTCAGGTGGCTTACCCTTCAGTCTTGAAAGAGTGTTCCAAAACGTTCGGGGGTTCACTTCTTCGTCTATTTTGTCAACGAGGTCGTTCCATAGAGCCGCTTGTTGTTCTGTTATGTGTCTCTTCATCTCAGTCCTTAGTATCCTTAAACGTCTGTTTTTAGCTCTGTCAGTGCCGGTATGACTGATCTCTTCAAATAGTTTCTTGTATTCGTCCGTTAAATCGTATAGCTACTGAGTCCATCTTGGTGCTGGAAGCGTTTTATATGATGATCTGGATACTGCTGCGCGGTCCGCCTCCACCATTGCCTCCGTTAGCCTAGCCAGTTCCTGGTCGATTTCTTCCAGGGTGGCTTCTTCGAGAGGTAAGGGTCTGAACTCGCTGAGAAGGGTGCGGTACTCTTCCCAGTTCGTTCTGGCAAAGCACTTCCTCATCCTGACGGGTATTTAAATAGGGCTTAAGGATATCTTGATTAGGGTAGATATATGGTCGCTTGGGATTAGAGGGCCGGGTTGCAGGAAGTAATTGTAGGGAAATTGCGGGCTGGTCAGGATGACATCTGGTTTTGTCGCGTAGGTTTCGGTGACATAGGTGGGGAAGTCGGGCCCAATGCAGGCAACAATACCCACGCCAATCAGGTGTCTCAGGTTCCTCCCTTTCGTATTCAGGACCTCGGTGTATCCAGATTCCGAGCACCTGGCGTTGAGGTCCCCCCCGAACAAGACTGTTTTCCCATGTGCACAAAGTTGAAAATAATTGTGCATCGGGATATAGTCCCGTCTTGGGGATGGGTACCCAGTGGACACTAGTAGTGGCCCCAGGGTAGTCTGGACCTCGATTGCCAGATATGACTAGTCTAGATCTGGGAGAGACCTAAACTGAATATCTTTCTTGACGGCGATGGCAGCGCCATCGAAACGCTCCTGACTGTAGTTCTTTGACACGATGATGTAATTAAAAATTTTCATCTTTAATTGTGTCGAGTTATGTCCGTGTTCTGATATCAGAACGATATCAGGGTCACATTGTCTGATAATTTTGCCGTAAGTCACTTGTTTACCGTTCCAGCCGTCAGAGTTGAATTGTAATACTGTCAAGTCCTTTTTTAGTCTGTCCATGTTGTCTGTCAATTATTCGAGCCTATTTACGAGTTTCTTGGGGGTGGAGGGAATGGCTGGAGGAGATTGGGATCTACCGGATCTCTTCTTATTGAACTAAGAGGCCGTCAGTGTCACGAAGGCCTCTTTGTTCAGCCGGACCATTCCCAAAATGAGGGCCTCTTCGACCACCCTCTCGGGAACGTCCTCGCTATATTCCCACTTATAGCGACCTGTCGTCACGCCGTCACTCACGTCCTTGGGCGTGTTGACTTCCGGGAAGGGTGCACTATCTGTGGTATAGATTTTAAGATTAATTCTTTTGCCGTGATAGGCATGACTATCTTCTCTAGAGGATGAGGCTGACCTCGACCCCTTACGGTTTGGTGATCTCTTGTTGCGGCTACAATGGCGGGATTTCGCTTTCTTGATAGCTCCCGTAGAGGGATTTGGGGTTGCTGGTTCTTCGCATTCATTTGTGGAGGGATTTGTTGTTGGAGGGGGAATACTAGTGGATTGAGGATTAACTTTATGGGCTGGGATCAGATGAAGCCGGCCATCAACAGTCAAGCAACAAGCTGGAATCGTACATTAAAACTATTTTAAAAATTCCACGCACAAGAGTGGTACATTTCCTCTAACGTTACGTTCAACCAAGGAGAATAAATACCCCTTAAAAACCGTTTTCTTTCACTGACTGGACAGAAGAATTTGGATAAAGCAAGCTTACTCGAAGACGTTTTTCGCCGATAAAGCAACCTGCTTATAAACGTGAATTTTTATTCACGTCTCCTTACAAGGAATTAAAGAAGAGGAATTTTTATAGAGCGCTGATTATTCGACAAATGTCGAAATAATCCTCCCTCGCATCCACCCCCCCCGGGGGGTAAGGGAGTTGAAATGAACTGAACCTCCATTTATCTAGCCACATCCCAACTATGCCGTTCTCTGTGAAAGGCATAATTGGGGGCGGCGAGGAAAGCAGGTTTGAGGAATAGCCCACTGTCAAACTCGGCGTCAGAGGCAGCCCGGTTAAGAGGTGATGCTTAAGGCTTTGAAGAAAAGTTCACTCTAGTGCCTGAGGGTAATTTCCGGCCAATACCACAGGGGGACACACAACCGTCCCTGTGTAAGTTGGAAGCAGCATCGATAACCAAACCCCAGACGGAGCGGCACCCACTGGTGGTGGTAGTTGATTCAATCACCACGCATCATTAAGTCCGTCACATATCACCAGTCTGAGGGGCCTCCCCGGGTTTACCATCATCATTTCATCCCTCCGTCCGGCAGTTCACGTTCATGGAAGCTAGCTTACAACGGTGTGAGGGGGGAGGGGTTGTACCCCTTAAGCTCTCTACTTTCAAAAGAAATTTTTTGTTAGACACAAAGAAAAAGACAAAGATTTGTTAACCAACCGCAAAATAACGAAGAAGAAGCGACCCCTCAGTGGTTTACCACCCTTCGGGGCCCCCATCGGGCAGGATGGCTCAAGCTAGGACCACCCGAGTCCCGTTGCGCACCATCAGCGGTCACACCAGACCGAGCAAAATGTCTTTGAAGCCGTATATGGGCGACTCAAGATAGCCATGATAAGACTACTAGAGCTCCTCGCGGGTTATATCGCTATATGCGAAACAGAAAAGGACGTGGAGGCCATGACGAAGGAAGCCGCGATCGGGGTCCTTCGCGAGCTCGGTCTGAAGCTAGCAATCCGTCCCCAGATCCAAACGCACAGGAGCGTGATATGTAGGAGATTAGACCCCTGGATTGGAGAACACTACAAAGAAGAAATAAAGGAAGAGATTGCAAAAAAACATCCATGTGGAAAGGTTACTGAAATTGTCAAATTTAAAAACAAAAGGGACAATTCTGACTACGCCCATGTCTTTAAAATGATATTTTGAGATACTTCCATGGCCAAAAAAAGCAAAGGAATCTGGGCTCCTGCTTTTTAACGCCAAGATCAGCGGCAGATCGAGAGGGAGGAGTTCCACCTAATCCAGTTCTGCTTCCGCTGTTATAAAATGGAGGCCCACACTACTCGCGAATGCCAAGCGCCCCAAGAGATATGCTCCAGGCGAACCCGGCCACCATTGGAAGAACTGCCAGATCCCTTGCAAGAAGTGCGTGAACTGCGGACAAGGCCACCGATCAATGGCCATGGCCTATCACCAAAGCCGTTTACTCTGAAACAGAGAATAAGAAAACTTATCTAAAAATACTAAACGAGGAGGCGACCAAAATTCTGACATGCATCCTGTATGCCCATGTCAGAAACCTAACGCAGCTTGGCACATTCGCTAAAGAACTGAACCGGATGCTCGCCCAAAATGGCATGAACCAGATGTGGTTCCCGGACGATCCACCATTAGGGGATGTCCTCAACTGCAAATGGTCCCAAAAGTGGCTCAAGAAGAAAGCAAACAAGAGGAGAAACCCAAAGAAAAGAACATAAGACCAGATCCAAGAATTGAAGCAAGAAAGGAATGGGAGGCTACTGCCAGATCAAAGAAACGCCCAAACCTAAAAACACAGAGAAGAATATAGACACAAAGGATTCGGAAACCACAGATTCCTCGGACTCAGAGGTCGTGCCAAAAGATGGGCAACGAGAAAAGAGAAAACGGGAGGACAAAAGACATCTAGATGCGGATGAGATAAAACTCACAATCTACGCATCAGAACAATTCCCCTTCCCAAAAGACAAGGACGCCAATAAAATACTCGTAGGCATCAGAAAAAAGTAATATAAGTGGGAATCTGATGCCCAGTGCGAAAAAGAAGTAGTTGAGGAGGCCCTCTTCAACAATAATGTCACTCTCTACAGAGAGACATTTGAAGAGCTTAACACGGCAGACTACAAAAAGAAAAGGAACGGGAAAAAGCGCCCCACCACCAGAAAACACTAGGAGCCAGAAAAGAGAATGGAGAACCCGAACAACAGGTTGAAAAGAGTGAAGCTCAACGTAAATGGATGGGAGGGAAAAGCAACGGCCTATGGGAACATATTTCGTGTGCTCGACCCCGATATCATCTTAATTTCGGAGCACGGTATCGACACAACTTCTTATCAAATAAAGATACCGGGCTACAGAGTTGTTACAAAGAACCATTCTCAAGAGAGGTTTGACGGCGCCGCAGTTGCAATCAAAAGGAATCTCTCGTTCAGGCAACTTCTAGGACTGGATATACCGCAACCGATAATTGGACAAGCTACCAGGAGAGCCCTATTCCCAAGTGGAAGATTCCGCTCCCGTGAAAATCAAGCAGCTATGTATACGTAACAAAGACTAAATTATCCTACGCACGAGAAAGACTCCAAGAAAAAGACTACGAAAAGAGAAGATCAAAAGAGGCGAAGTGCCCAAATGATAAATAATAATAAATACAAGACCAATAAATAAATGAAAAGAGGCGAAGTGCCCAACATAATTAAAATAAAATAAATAAAATAATTAACAATAATTATAACTAAAATAGGTGAAATGCCCACAACAGGCGAATTAAACAAAACTAAATCAAAATAAAAGTAAAAATTAAAGCAAACGACTTACCAAAAACACAATTGAAAGGCTTGAAGGCCTAAAGACGGAGAACAAAGATTTTTATAGAGATATTTATTATTTATATGTATTTATATAATAAAAGAAAAAGATAACAATAAATAAACAAATAAAAAGGCAAAATAAGAAAACAACAACAAAAGTGTCAGCTTAAACACTGACACCATCGAAAGAGGAGGAATTAAAAAGAAATTGAAAAAAGTAAGATGCCTGAGATGCCCTCTACACTAGGGGCAAATATAAATATTCTTCACCACTATCTACACCTACAACACAATTTTGCCACTTGTTACATCAATCAATCAATCAATTTCTTTCACTTAACTTTCTGCCAGATCCTCACTCCACTCAATACATCGGTAAAGGAGGCAAGAAATTCCCTTTCGCTCCGAAGATGATCAAATAAGATCGAAAGCTTAGCATTTAAGTTGGGTTTTTACCAAACACATTCATTTAAAAAGAGATGAATACTGGACAAGTAATCCACCATCTACAGGATGGAATAAAAAAGATAGAAGAAGAGAAAGTTGCCAAAGGAAATTAATTAAGGAAAAATACACAATGGTCCTCAACAAAATTTGTATTCAAGGAAGACTGCTACCTAATTACACTAATTATATATATTTATATATATATATATATATATATATATATATATATATATATATATATATATATATATATATATATATATATATATATAATAATAACACCCACAAAGAAAATGAAAAATCGATTCCGAGCGCTTTTGTCTTTATATATATATATATATATATATATATATATATATATATATATATATATATAGTTTGGGGCTTGGGGCCGAAGTTGGTTGAAGACCGTTAGTGAAAGGGAAAATTGTTATGAGTCCAGTAGGGATGGTTTATTATTAACTTTGCGGGATCTTTTTTAACAAATATTTCAGAGTGTAAGTTGGCCAAAGATTAACAGGTAGCTGGTACGCGCTGTGGTTGCAAAAGAAAGACAATGACGAAAATATATCTTTACTAACTCAAAATGATATTAATATTTACACAAAAATTAGGTTTAAAGGGAATGGTCACCCAGACGGGGGTAAAGGTCCACACGAGATACAAGTAGGTTAATTAAGGGATTAAAGAAGTAAGATTCAGTTTTGTGATTTAAAGGGGGATTTCAAACTGAGGCGTTCACACAAATAATAAAACAATGGGGTACGCCCGATTCAAGATCAATCTGCAGGCGGCAACGGTTACGATTACTTTACGTGTTCGTTGCCAAAAAGGGGCCAGTTAGGGTACGATGAATGCGACGAAAGAAGTCAGGTTACCTCTTACTTCAAAAGAGGGAGGACTTGTCGAGCCTTCAGAGTTGGGAACCCTCGTTAGGTACTTGCTGATTGACTATGACAGAGTTCACTGATGTCGAAGCTCGCCGATTGACTATGGCAGAGTTCACAGATGAGGATACTTGCTGATTGACTATGGCAGAGTTTACGGATGGGAATACTTGCCGATTGACTATGGCAGAGTTCACTAACCAATTTAGCCTTCAACTTGAATCGAAATCGCCACTGGGGGATGGAGGGGGGCGCGTCCTTTAGCTCGTTCGCCAGAGTAGGTGGAAGTCTAACAGTGCTGCTCTCTAAACTCAGTCGAGGCGATATATAGGCGCCTGGTTAGCTGGCTCCAGACGCACGCCCGAATTTGGGGAAAAATTGGCGACTCCTTCGGAGGAAGGGAGAATCGTGATAAAGTTGCTTGGAATGTTCAACGGATTTAAATATTCGAGCGGAAAGCCTGAATGCTAGCGGAGAGGTGGCCGTGGGGGACGATGACATTGGTCCCTAGGCAAATACAGCTGGGGCGTGTGATAACGGCGTCGGCCGCTTCCCTGCCCAGGTTCAGCCATGCTTTCACAGCTCCATGCGGTGACTTCAGGATATACGTGGTTACATAAGGGCACGTGGCCACTATTTGACCTTATTCTGCTACACTGTGTTGTTGTAGTCCAGTACGGAGAAAATGGTGAGTGCTTTCCCATCGCATATACAATTCAGAACTTGCTACTAAAAGAAAAGAATTACGCTGTGATTGAACGAGAGGCCCTCGCCATAACCTGGGGAATTGAAAAATATAAAATGTTTTTCGTAGGGAAGGATTTCATAATTGAAACTGACCATAAACCTTTATCAAACCTCCGAAATGTAAATAACAATAATGGTCGTCTAATGCCCTGGAGTTTGTTTTTACAAGAATTCCAATTCATGATCCAGTATATAAAAGGCTCCGATAACTGTATATCCGATAGATTAAGCCGGAATCCAATGAATTCCTCTTCGAATTGATCCTGATTGAGAGTAATAATTTCTAATTTTAAGATTGATTTTTTTATGTACATATGCTCATGCAATATATCCGATTTAGTTAAGGGAGCATGTACCCTTTTGTTTATTTTCTCTGTATAGTGGACTGATTGTGTTAACATTATATTGCTTATGGACTCGAAGCAGGTAAGCCGCCTCCTTTTTAAAGGTATTCATTAATAATTGTGGTTATTGTCGATTATTTTCTTTTGTAATGTTAATCCTTATACATATGTACTCCCCAGTCTCTATATTTGGAAAATTTTGCCCCACGAATTTATTGCCATGAATTTTTCTTTTTCTAAATTACGATGTCTTTTATACCCCTTGTTTGGCCTAGGTGCCACCTTAAGATCGAGTAATTATTGGATGTCACTTCTATCCCGAAGTTCCATCTTGAGGGGGAAGGAGATGTCAGAGAAAGAGATTGAGAGAGACACGAGAACGGGAATGCTACGCATCAATTATAGCAGATTGGCTAATTTATTACAGCAGTCGGACAAATTTGAGTAAAATTTATGCTAATGAGATCGGTTACTTTTAAAGACACTTAACTTCCGTTTAAATAAGACGTCCCATATAGCGAGTCTAATTATGAAGATGGGAGGTTCCACGAGATGTCATGAACTGTTTAAAATTCGATTCGGTGGCTCTGTATAAATAGTAAAGCATCGGCCAAGAGGACACGACGTATAAGTTCTTTCTCTCGGCCTCCCATACCCCAAGAGCCCGAAGAAACGAAAAAAGAAATTTCTCGATGTAAACTTCCTAGAGAGGGGAGATACTTCTACACTGCTATATTCGAGAGCAGCTTCCCCCCGGCAAAATACTCCCTCGATCCCTATTTTCGAGGCTGGCAGTGGTTACTAGAAGAGAGTTGTAAAATCCGTCATAACTTGGAAAAGGCCGAGTACTAATCAGCCCTAAGTGCAAACCAAACCCGTGCTGTTGGAGAGTAATCGAGCTCGACGCTCATGCCCCTGCTTCCCTCGAGCAGCAAAATCTGTGGGTGGCATATCCACCGAGAATTGGAGTCTCTTTTGTCGGTCGCGTGCGGCCGTTTGTGTATACTCACGGCTTCTACCTGGAGCCAACATTCTAAACTTATTTGCCCAGTTATTCCTTTGCATCTATATTTCATGTCCATTATTGAATTTTTTGGTTGTACAGCAGTAAAGATTATTTTGTTTCGCCCAGTTTGATATCCAGAACCTTCAAGATAGTTGATTTAATTCTGCCAATCTTTCTAACTTGTCCTCTTTTTTTCCACTATTAAGACCCGATCTCAAATCTTATGACGTCTTCACTTGTTTATTTATTTCCGTGCGCGATCTGCAATAATCGCTACATTGGTCTAACATCCTTACAACTACAAGTGCGAATTTTCCTATTAAGAATAATATTCCTGAGAAGTTCCTCGCTGGTCTCTAATATATATATATATATATATATATATATATATATATATATATATCATGAATTTTAGAGCTTCTTCCAAATTGGAGTTTTAATATGAAGGTGAAAAACAAGCACGCTATTGATAAAAGCATCTTTATTTGTCTGTTTTTGAACGTTTCGAGGTCCTAGCCTCATCATCGTCACTAAGAAACTAAAATAGTAAAGGGTTAAAATTTCTAGTTTTCAGAAAATACTAAAAGTTAATAGTGCAAGTTAGGATAAGCTGCTTAAGAACAAAAATTGTAATAATTCATGACACAATATAAAGATTGGATGCAGTTTAATTTATATTTAAATTAGGTTTAAATTTTAGGATGTAAAGTGATTTTAATATCCGTAGTTCGTTGGGATGGGAAATAAGTATTTTAAAATTATCCATATTAATTCCAGACTTTAATGTGATCTCGTATGAGCGAGGGGTCTGGCTTGTTTAGGATCAGCCCCCTGCGGGTCGACTTTTTCCGATGCTGCCTTACTATCTTCGTATGTAGCAAGAGGGGTCTGTTCTTTCTTGTGGATATCCTACTAAATAAATTCGTACTTGGATTTCCGTAAACAACTTGATGAAAATATAACTTTATTTCTGAATATAAGGTTTTTATGATGAAGTTCTGGAGCTTGGTGAATCCATCCACCGAAGTGGAACGGATCACAACGATGAAGCAGTGTCCTCGATTGTTTCTAAGGCTGATAAATTGAACAAAAAGGGTTCAGGTGTTCGCTAGCTGGAACATCTGATGCGTGCATAACTTTTGTGTACATGGATTAATTTCTACATATACATAAGATAAATAAGCAGGCTGCATTTAGGAAGTTGATTATTATGTTTTCACTTCTTGGTACCGACGTTTCAGGTATATATATATATATATATATATATATATATATATATATATATATATATATATATATATATATATATATAAAGATTTTAACTTGTATTCTCTTTATTTTTGTTACAAGGTTTTTGTCTGGGTCTTTCTTGTAGGCGAGAAAAAACATTCGCAAAAAGAAATATTTTATTCCGAGACGTTTTTCGGCCGTGGTCGGTCATCTTCAGGGAATGAACAGAAATGGAATGACTTTGACTTAAAAAAATGGTGCAATGAGACAGAGATATATTTATAGTGAGAGAGTAAAGTTATGAAATTAGGTGAGGTTAAAGAATAGAGATGGTGTGGAAGACAGAATAAATAGGTCCCTTTTGAAACGGTAGCTCGGTTGTTTTTGAATTTTTATGTTTTCTGTTTGTTATTTTTTTGTTTGTTTTTTTGTTGTTTTTTTTTCTTATAAACTATAAAATTTATAGTTTATTCTAATTAAATTAAGCTAGTTGATTCAATTAGATAGCTTTGGATTTTGATTCGATTTGATTTGATTTTATTCAATTTAAGGCATTCAAGCCTTTATTTGGGGCGGGATTTTTATTCCCGCTATTAGTTTTATAAAAGTTTTTGAAAAGGTCTTAGTGAGCGAATATATCTTTTTAATTTTTAGGTTAACTAATTCGGAATATGAAGGATTGTGATAGTATTTTGGTTAATTTCTAAAGAAACCTAGGCATTACACTTGTCGTTTGTTGTGATTTGTCGATTTTGTCATGTGTATTTTGGAGTCACGTGGCCGTCAGTCTGTGCCTTACTAACTTTGAAAGGTCTTATTTGAAGAGCGACATCGATATCTAGGTGTGTACGAGAGAACTCCAGGGGACAGGCGCGTGTCAATGGGTCGCCAGATCCTCTTAGCTCTCTCGTGGAGTGTCACGTTGATCGGAGATAATCCAACCGAGTCGTATAGCTCCCTCTGTCGCTTGTGTTCTCTTCTTCGGATGTTTGTGATGATAAGCACCGCTTTGTTCTGGATTCTTTGTAGTTTCGTAATGTGGGTCTCGGCGCTCGCGTTCAGTAGCACGGGGACGGGGGGTTACAGGAGACTCGAGCGGATGCACGCATTGAATATCTTGAGTTTATTTGAGGGATTTAAGGCACGGAACCTATAAAATTCTCTCAAATCTCTCTTGCTATTCGCGACAGTTCGCTCGATATGACTCGTGCAGCCACAGGTGGTGATTTTGAGCCCCAGAACCGTCTCTTCCGTGCAGTAAGGGATTCTCTCCCCGCCTACACGTATATCGTTGAAGGTCTTGCGAAACATGGGAATTATTTTGAATTTTGGGGCATTGGTTGATATCTTCCATTTCCTCTCGAAAGGGTTGATGTTAACTATCTCCCTAGTCCTATTTCTCGCCATAAATTCCCTGTGAACATAAGCGGTGGTACAAATTTTCGATACATCGTCAGCGAACTGTACGTACATCGTACCCTCGGAGAGAGGTTGTGGTAGGTCACGTGTATAAATGTTGTATAAAAGGGGACTGAGACAGCCCTCTTGAGGGACCCACGCTTCAAGTTCGAATTCAGGGCCTTTATGTGCTCTTATTTGTATTTATGCTCTCCTCTCCATTATATAGTAGCACAAAATCCTCTCAAGAATGGGGTTGAAGACTACTGGAAGGATTTTAAATTGGAGGACTCTCTTCCAAACCTTGTCAAAAGCTTTTATGACATCGCAGAGCACAGGGTCGGCATTTTGTTTGCCTTGATCTTCGCAAGCTTTTCGGTGAAGACAGCTAGTGCCCTGTCAGTCCCTCCTTTCCTTCTGAAGCCGTGTTGCTGTTCATTATGAAAGTTGGCTTCATTGACAAACGAGTTGACTCTATAAGCCAATATCTTCTCTAAGACTTTGCCCGCAATTTCTAAGAGAGATATCGGTCGAAAGTTAGCAGGGCAGTGCGGGGGCTTCCCCGCTTTAGGGATGAAAAACATCTTGGCTAATATCCACTGGTCGGGGAAATAGCCGGTGTTCAGGGCGGTTTTCATAATGTTGAGTAGGCCACTCCAAAGTTAGGCGGAGCCTGGATGAAATTCTCGCGGGTCAGCCCCGTAATATCCGGGACTCTTTGAAGAAAGAATTTTAGAGTAACGGAGAGTTCTAGGACACTTATTTTACTGCCATATCCCTCCAGCAATCTTTCCTGCGACACACAATGATGATGAGAGGTTTTGTGTATTTGTGTGTTTAACTGTTGTATTATGTCAGTTTCGAATTCGAGGTCGTAATTGTCATTTTCTTCCGGGAAAATTTTGAAGATTGAAAACCAGAAAATTCTAAAGTTTTCTTCAATCTCTTCACTCTCAGTAATTGTTTTGCCATTATATTTAATTGTGAATTTTGTATGTGGAGGTTTTCCTTTAAGACGTTTAACCGTCTATCAGAACGTTCGTGTGTGTCTTTTCCTATGTCGAGTCTGCATATTAGTCTGTCTCATAGTAGTATTTGCTGGTCCGTAATTAGTGTCTGGAATTCGTCTTTAATTTGTCTTAGTCTTCTATAGGCATTGTGGTTGGGGCCTATCAGCGCTACTACATTGGAGAGGTCACTATATTCTTGGGCCAGGGCTCTCATGGGAGGGGTCCAAGGGGGAGCTGGGAAAGTTTTATAATTGATAAGAAGAATGCTAGTTTGATCAACTTTGATTAGGTAATCAGTAAGTTTATCCAGCTTCTTATCTATTTCTTCTAGGTTTGCATCATACAAGGGGTCGGGGATGTAATTTAAGAGATAATTTCTATAATTTTCCCAGTTCGCTTGCTTACAGCTTTTGCGTTCTGAGATTAATATTTGAATGGGATTTACTCCTACTGTAATTTGGATAGCTCTCCCAGATATCTATGTCGGGAATTCGGGTCAGACCCTTGTCATGTATTATCTGTCGAGTAGTAGTTCGATGTTTCTACCTGCATTGTTGTAGGAGGTATAACCTGCCGCTGCACATTTTGGGTATAAATCTTCGACTACGAGAACGTTTCTCTAGTGGCTAAATATTTGCAAGAGGTTGTGCATGGGCACATAGCTGCGTCTTGGAGATTGTTATCCCGTGGCAACGGCCAGTCTCCCTAGGGCAGTACCTACTTCAATGGCAAGGTAGGATTCATTTAAGTCTTCCAGAGTCCTGTATTTTAGTCCGTTTTTGACGGCTATTGTGCAACCGTCATACCGTTCCTGACTGTGATTTTTGCTAATGACTTCGTATTGAAAAAATTTTATATGTTTGACTCTCTGCAGAGTTAAACAAACGCCAAGGCCACAGTAGGAGCTCCTTCACCACCCCTTGTCTGAGGCAGGCTTCAAAAGAACCCAGAGAGTACAAAGATATTGTCATCCGTAGAGCCGATAAATCCTCAATATATGTCATCCTGAGCCAAGAAGATTATCTTAAGATGAAAACAATTCTGCACGACACCAGTAAATTTGAGAATATCAAGCGGAATACTACTAACGATCTTAACACGAAGCTAAACAAACTCATTAGGAAAAATAACATCACCACTAACCCTATGAAAATTCCTATAATCAAAGGCGACTTTAGGATGTGTTACACCTACGGCAATGTAAAAACGCATACACCTGGAAATCATCTCCGCCCTATCTTAAGTCAAATTCCAAGGGTGACTTATCACTTAGAAAAATATCTCAACTCAATCATCGCTCCCTACACCCCATCAAAATAGACTACACGCTGCCCTCCTCTTTGACTCTTCTAGATATCCTTCAAACTTCTCGACCAGCAACCACACTAGCTTCCATGGACGTGGAATCTATAATCATAAATGTTCCCGCGGACGAGACCATCGATTTGATAATTAATGCCATTTACCACCTTGAAGGTTCCACACCTCTCCTCATTTCCGATAACATTCTACAACAACTCCTACAAGCATGCACAAAAGAAACTTCCGTTCTATGGTCCCGACGGACAAATGTACGTGCAAATCGATGGCGTTGCAATGGAGTCACCCTCAGTGTCCTTTCTGCCAATTTCTACATGGGTGCAGTGAAGAATAAGATTTTCAAAAGTTATATAGTGCCCAAACCTCCCATCTATGCGCGCTATATCGACGACATACTTTTGAACGCTGATAACCTTGATCAAGTTAATGGCTTAGTGGGCACATTTAAGAACAGGAAACGGGAGATCAAGGATCCCTTCCATTCTTTGATATTTTAATCAGTTCACATGAGTCTAAATTTACGACCCAAGTGTACGTTAATCAACTAACTTAGGCTTCTGTTTAAACGGTACCTCTCAGTGTCCTGAACGTTACAAGAAATCAGTCATTAATGCCTTGGTTAACAGGGCAATTTCTCATTCCTCCTCTTAGACGGCTATCGATCTTGAACTGAAGAGGGCTTCCCGCGTTCTGGTAAACAACGGCTATCCACAGGAATCCATCGATGCCGCTATAAAAGAAAAAGTGAAATTGGCCACTGGATCTGGTGGCCGGTGTGCACCGAAGAAAAATACCATCGATCTTTATTACAATACCAATATGAACACAGGCTACCGTGAAGATGAAATGGCCTTGAGGGCCATTTCACATCAAAGTGTGTCCCCAACCGACCCTAAACATAATAATATATTACAAACAAAGAAAACAAGTAGTTACATCATGAAGAACAGTTGTCTCCCTTCGACGAGCGAAATTCAGGAGACTAACGTCGTGTACGAGTATTGGTCTATAGTCGGTGACTGCAAACACCACAATTCCAAGTACATCGGCGTGACCTCCACAACCTTGTCGGGGCGACTGACGGCTTACCTACAGGATGGGGCAATTAGAAAACATGCAGACTTTCACGGCACTACCTTAACTCGTGAGACGCTAAATTAGAACACCTCCATCATCGTAAAACTACAAAACCGCAGAAGATTGCGAATGGCCGAAGCCGTCATTATCCAAATGAAGAAACCGGCAATTAATTTGCAACTCCAGCCCGAAACTATACTTCCAACAACTCGGTGTCTCCGGGTCGGCGCCGCTAATACAAAATCGCAATTCTCTTTACTTATTGAACATTATCTTAACTTTTTCCTTGAATGTGTTTGGTCATTTTGCAGCGCTTATGTCTGAAATGAATGAAATGAAAAGGAAAGTGAGAGAAAATGATTTAGATCCCTGAGGTTCACTAGCGCCCTCCTCCCTCGGAAAGGGGGAGAGAGGGAGGGGAAGAAGGAAGGAGGCCGAGGAGGGAGAGTTAACTACTCATCGATTAAGATATCCAAGACTAGTCTCTCCCCAATCCTCAAATTCGCTCCGCTGTCTGATCATGTACTCTTTGTTACTCTGCACCTGCCCTACAAAAGAATTAACAAAAGTGCTGCGGTGAACTTCGGAGAGCCGGGGAAGGAGAAGCCATTACTCAACGATTACAAACAAGACTTCGTTCGCTCTCCTCAAACCCTTAAAAATTCGCTCCACTAATGCCGCAGACTTTTGAGGCAGAGGAGGGAGAGCTAACTACTCCTCGATTAAGATATCCAAGACTAGTCTCTCCCCAATCCTTAAATTTGCTCCGCTTTCTAGAAAGGGGTGCGATAATATAAATAGCAGAAAAACTTACCAACAAAAGAACGGACTCAGCTAGTCGTGTGGCATGAACATCGGAAACGGAATCAAGAGGTACCTCGTTCGAAACTCAAGAGTCCAAAAACTTTTATGAAATAATCTCAAGAAGAAAACGAAGATGAAGGACCAACTAAACAAGAATACGAAAGCCCAAGGAAAACGGAAGAAAACGATTAAAGGACCAACTAAAGAAGAAGAAGAAAATTCGAGGAAGCAACCTGCACAAACGAAAAAAATCGAGTGGAAAGCAACCCCAGAAGACGATACGATAACAAGAAGAAGCAAAGAAAATCAAAAGGATAAGCAATACAAGTTCAAAATGAATAAATATATAAGAAAGGCCAACTTAAAGAAAAAAGAAAACTCAGTCAAAATCAAGAAGACGATTCAATAACAAGCCCATACTGCAAGAGAATACCATAACTTACTCGGACCCTATAGACCTGCTTAACGTGGGACCCGCACCACGGTGTTTTTATGTTTCTTAGCTTTTAATTGTTACTATTTGATGTACCTGTCCCTGTTGTTAGTGTTTGGCCCATCTTTGGATAGCGGTAAAGGAAGAAGATGATTAAAGCGGAAGGAAGTTGGAGGTTTGCAGAGAGGTGCAAGTTGCGTAGAGGTCAAGCTAACCTCTGTACTATAAACTAGAGTGAAAGTGTGTCTATTTGTTTATTTATGTGGTTGTTTTGTTATTACTTGTACTTTATGTGTGTATGATATAGGCGTCCAAACCGTTGCTAGCGTTATTTGTTTTCATGCTACGTTAATAACTCGAGTTTCTATGATTTATGTAGCATAATTCTCGTATCTGTATCTCTTGTGTGGGCTCATGTTCCTTGGTTATTTATTTGTTTAGTTTTTATTCTTTATTCATGTTGTTTTTCCTTTTTCGTTCATTTGCACTTTTTGGTTATTTTTGTTTTTCCTTGTTGGTATAATGTCCAATCCGGTGAGTTTGTTATTATTCGTGATATTATTTGTCACAATCGGGTTTCCTTATTTGGTTTACACTACACGTAAATCTCCTCCTCTTCCATTTGGTAGGCTTTGTTTTTAGCACTAGGAAACAGCATATGTTGCCTCCATCCTGCCCCTCGTGCTATTTGATTATTTAGTTTCTCTCATATTTCTTCTTGTGTTTTTTCGTAATTATTTATATTGCCTTATTCTGTATACGTTGCATTCTTATTAAATTGCTTTTTGAAAGCGTATACGTGGCAATTGTTGGATATATTAAAGTAGGCTGTATCATAGCCTGGCAGACCTTTTTCTTATTTTTCATGTTTAGATTTCTTAATCTGTAGAGTAAAGTTAGCATGCCTCGTGCTTTGTTTATTCTTTCGGTCAAGTGTTTCTTGTAACCATTTTTGGTAATAGTTATAGCTCTCCATCTACGTAAACGTCGGATAGTTTTTTGCGATACATAGGTATGATTTTGAATTTATTTTTATTCGTTTAATTTTACATTTGCGTTCATACTCGTTTAGATTTTATATCTCTGTTGGTTCCGATAAACACAGGGAATTAATTGAGTAAAATAATCTGCGTATTGTATGTTCACACAGCCCTCGCTCCTGGGTGGGGGAATGTGTAAGGTATACACTGAGTATAGTGAAGGACTTAAACACCCTTCCTGAGCGAGGGCCGCATTAAGCTTAAATCTTTCACCTTGATAATTCCCCGTGTCCATTTATGCATATCTTTCCATTACGTATTCACATCAAATTCTTTCCAGATAGTTGTTCATTTCCAGATTTAGAATTTTATGTTGTATGCCTCTTTGCCAGACTTTATCGAATGCTTTCGCTAAGTCCCAACATACAATGTCTATACTGCATTTCTTTCCTTTCACTTTGCTTATTTTTTCTGTAATAACGCAGATGGCCATCTCCGTAATCCTGTTCTTTCTGAAGCCGAATTGTGATTGTTCTAGAGATTGTTTTCTGTGAGATATTCACTTAATCTTGTGTTCAGGACTTTTTCAACCACCTTTCCGATAAAGTCAAGAAGGGACAGAGGTCAGAAGTTTTCGACCTACGAAGGTGGTTTTCCCGGCTTCGGTATGAATATCATTTTGGCTATCTTTAACTCATCGGGGAAGTATCCCATGTTTATATAGGCGTTAAACACGTTCCTTATCCCCTCGAGTATATTATCCGGCGCTTCTATATATTTTTTTATGGTAAGTCGAAATTTTCCAGGGGCCTTTTGTTTAAAATTGGAGATAGTGTTCTTTAATTCCTCGATTGTGATATCGGTGTTAAATCCTTCTTCGTTCGCATACTATTCCTCTTCTACTTAGTGATGTGGAAAAGTCCTCTCAATCCGTTCATTTAGTTCGTCAATGATCTGGTTTTCAAATTCTATTATATAGTTTTCGTTTTCTTCTTCCTCTTACGTTGAACACTGCTTTCCAGTGTTCCCTGAAAAATCTATCACCTCATGTCTGAAAAAGTGAATTATTCTGTAGCGTCTCTGATTTAAACGTTAGTTTGTCATTAAAAACTTTTCTTAACTGTGATGGCCAATTTTGTATCTATTATGTTTAAATAGAAAATGAAGCAGTGCCTATGTTTTGAAAGTTAGTTTGTCCTTAAAACTTTCCTAAAATGAGATTGTTAATTTTTTTTCTCACCTACCAGACCCAGACAAAAACTTGTAAGAAAAATAAAGAGAATACAAGTTAAAATCAATAATGGTGCCACTGCTGTGGACTTTAACAGTATATATATATATAAATATTCTCTGGATTTTGACTCGAAGAGTTCGTCTAAACAGGTTCTTAATTCCACATCAGTATTGAACGAAACGCCACGCAAATTGTTGGAGAGCGATCGGAGCAGATGGAAATCCGATGGATCCAAGTTCAGCGAATATGGAGGATGCGGCCGGATTTCCCAATTAAGGGTTTAGATGGCGTTTTTTGTCATATTGACAATGTGAGGACGAGCATTGTCGTGTTGCAGAAGGAATCCATAACGTCGATGAGGTCGCTTTTCACGAATAGCTTCGGCGAGTCGATACATTTGTTGAACGTAGAGTTCAACAAATGATAGCTTTATAATCCCACTACACACAGAGCATCGTCTTGCGTGCATGAAGTCCTTGCTTTAATCGCGGAAGTGGTTTTTTATTGGGGCTAAGCATTGTTTTCGATGGTTCATGTTGGCATAAACACACCACTTTTTGTCACCAGTGATGATGCGGTGAAGAAATATGTCCTTATATCCACGAGTAGCCTTGTGACGAGCAAGCAAACTGCGGCAATCGTGGATCGTTGAAGTTTGTTGCTTTCGCTCAAAGCGTGCAGAACCCATGCACCGAGTTTTGGAACTTTCCCCATTGAATGAAGGTGATTCACTACAGTTTTCTGATCACACCCTAATTGTACAGCCATATCTCTAGTCGATGACGAGGATTTTCATGAAGAAGGTCGTTCATTTGATCTTCATCCAACTTAATGGGACGACCAGAACGTTCTTCGTCATTAAGATTGAAATGACCGTTTTTGAAACGTGAAAACCACCATTGAGCTGTCCTTTCTGATAAAGAATTTTCTCCGTACAGAGCACAAATATCGCAACGAGCTTTGACAGCGTTTGCGTTGTTCCCGTCTCGATTGAAAATGAATAACAAGTGTAGAAAATGCGCCTTTCTTTCAACTTGACATTCCATTTTGAGGGTACAGAACAAAAATTAAATTTACACAACTTTTAAATAATCCGCAATGACTTATTACTCAATTTCAAGACGTACCCTAAGCAAAAGCCTAATAGTCTATGCTGTTATTTATTATTGTTTCTTAATATGTGCACAAATCATGTCAACAAACCTAAATCAACGCAACATTAAAAAAAACGCAAGAACTTATTCCTCAACTTAATATATATATATATATATATATATTTATATATATATATATATATATATATATATATATATATATATATATATATATATATATATATATATATATATATATATATATATATATATATAAGGGTCTTTCAATAAGGTCACTCGATTTTAAATGTAAATAAACAAATTGTGTGTGATATATGCACTCAATTTATTTTAAATTTGCAAGTACATTTTATGGCATTAAGTGTGGAATATGACGTCGTTCAAATGTCAGCCGCGGCTTCGCTTGGTGGGACGTATTCGGGAGGCCCAATTTTTGATGACTTTGTCGCATAAATCTGGCTGAATTTGCTGGATGGTGTTCTTTATGTTGACTTTGAGGACATCAACTGTTTGCGGATTATTCGTATAGACCTGCGATTTAAGGTAGCCCCAAAGAAAGTAGTCTAATGGCGTTAAATCGCATGATCTCGGTGGCCAGTTGACGTCGCCGTCGCGCGAGATGACCCTCCCTTGAAATTGCTGGTGAAAAATGTCCATCGTGCACAGTGTGGCACGCAGCGCCGTCCTGTTGGAACCACATGTCTCAGTATCCATATCAGGCATATAATCCAGTTGAGGACACAAGAAGTTGCTTATCATCGATCTGTAGGTCTCGCCGTTGACGGTTATGTCAATCCCATCTTCGTTCTCACAAAAATACGGACCAATGATTCGCATCAAACAGTGACTTTGCTGGGATGCAATTGGTGCTCGTGTATCTCATGTGGATTGTTTTCGTCCTAAATCCGACAATTTTGCTTGTTCACAAATCCATTCATCCAAAAATGGGCCTCGTCGCTGAAGATGATTTTTTGGGGGAAATTTGGGGCAACTTCCAAATGCTCTAGAGCCCAATCAGCGAACACACGGCTTTCTCTATGGTCGTTTACCTTAAGTTCCTGGGTAAGTTGGATTTTGTACGGGTGCAGTTCCAAGTCCCTACGCATAATTCGCCAAACTGAAGTCGCAGAAAGGCCAAGTTCTTGTGAACGACGAGAAATTGACTGCCTTCGGATTTTCCTGTACACTCATTTACGGCAGCGATGTTTTTAGCAGACCTTGCGTTTCGGCCACGTACGGGTATTGGCTGGTTGTTGATCGACCCTTTTGCCTCGAATTTGGCCACCAAGCGTTGAACAGTGGACTCGGCAGGACAATTGTGGCGAGGATAGAAATCACATTATGCGCGGAACGTTTGTCGAACGGAGTACTGATTTTGATAATAACATTTGATGATTTGCACACGCTGTTCAACGCTATAACCTTCCATCGCGACTTCCCAAGTACTACTGAACAGTTCACAGTAAGGGTTGCCAGATGTCACTTTAACAACATGGCCACTATCGTTTGACAAAGCTCGAGCGTCTTTGTTGAAAGATCCTTTATATATATATATATATATATATATATATATATATATATATATATATATATATATATATATTAATGTCTGGCTGTATTTCCCTCTTTTCTTTTGATCGTGGTGTTATTAACCAATATCTCCCTGGTTAAGCTGATCTTATGTACAGTCTCCATATGATTGGGCAGGAGGGGGGGTCCATGCTGCAGGTGCATTGTCAAACGCCTCGAAAGTGTGGTGGTAGTCATACAAACATATTTTGAGTTGTTATGAAGCTTCTCATGCTCATATATCCGCCGAGAATACAAATGCTGCTTCACGTGGGAACTGCTCCATCAAGAGATCTCCCGAATAAAACAAATCCTCATGAACAACGGTTCCCCGAACAGCATAGTTGAAAAACAACTTCAATCATGTTTAAGAAGGCATTTCAAAGACACGGATGAAACGGAACGTAACTAGTAAGCAGTAAATAACATCAAACTGTATCATAGAAATCAGATGTCATTGGCCTACAAAATAGGCGGAGAAAACATCAAGGACATTGTTAACCGTAACATAAAAGTTAAGAAGCAAATGGACAAGATTCTGATGATTATATATTATAAAACGACAAGACTTAATACACTCATTATGGAAAACAACATCCACCGCCCAAACTCCTTGATCCTGAAATCTACGAACATAATTTACAAGTTTACCTGCCCGAATGAAGGTTGCAAATTTCATAACAACTCAAAATATGTTGGTATGACTACCACTACACTTTCGAGGCGTTTAACAATGCACCTGCAACATGGAGCCCCAAAACTCATATGGAGACTGTGCATAGCATCAGCTTAACTAGGGATATATTGATTAATAACGCCACGATCAAAAGGAAAGAGGGAAATAAAGCCAAACGGAAAACCTTAGAAGCAATCTTAATTAACGAAGAAAGGCCATCTATCAACATCCAGGCTACGGGCTGGAATTGAACATTAAAGTTGTTTTAAAATTCCGCTCACACCGGAGTGGCCCGTTCCCTTGATATAAATATCCCCTATAATCCGTTTTGTTAAGCAGGCAGAAGATTCTCACGTGCACAACCGAGAACATTCTCACAGACTCTTAATCTTATGCCGGAGATGTGGTTCCCGGGTGACCCCCCCCCCCCTTGTGCAGTTCCTGCCCATGGACGCATCAGAGGCACTGACTACCCTATTTTCAACGGATGAGAAACCAACAAACGCTGTGACAGTACCGGAGGCCACGCCAGGACTCAAGAAGTTCGCCAGGAAGGACCCCAGGGTGGAGGCACGAAGGCACCGCGAACAGCAAGAGAAAAAAGCGGCAAAACAGAATCAAATAAGCAGAAGGAAATCTCAAATGATAATCATCCTCAGAATCTGATGCTGAGGAACTCAAATCCAAGGCTCATAAGAGCCCAGCAAAAACAAGAAGTAGGGCAAGGCCTGCGGTAGGCACTTACGAATACGTGACGGAACGGGACCCATTGCTTGAAACATCCTCCGCCGCGGAGATCTACCGTGGTATCCGAGAAAACAGGTATAAATGAACCTACTTAGCATCAGTACAAGAATCAGTAGTTGAAAAAACCCTCCACGAAAACAAAATTAAACTCTACAAGGATTCCTGCTTCACACTCAGTGAAGCAGAATACAAAAGGCTCCGGAACGGAAAAACACGCGACAGTTAACAAAACAACACAAGCTAAGAAACACACTCAAGCAGAACAGATGAAATTGAGAACACAAACAATGCACCTAAAATTACTCACCTTGAATGTGGACGGATGGAAAGGAAAATTCATTGCTTATGGAAACATCTTCCGTACAGGGGACCTGGAAATCATCCTCATTTCAGAAATGGTATTAACACGAACACGGACACGATAAAAATACACGACTACACAGTAATACAGAAAAATCACACAGGAACGATTTGATGGCGTGGCCATCGCAATTCGGAATTAAACATTAAATTCAAAACGCTACCTGACTTAGACGAATCATTCGTGGCTGTCGAAATCCCAACTTTAGTTGGAGGCCTAACAGTGCTAGCAGCCTATCAACCGCCTAGATGCCAATACCTGCCGCTCATCAACTTCTTCCCCCTCTTCGGGCACCGGAGACTAGCGTTGCTAGAGGCAACCTAAATGCCAGATGCAGAGCATCTGGCTACAGGCGCGCCGACGCAAGGGAAAGTAACCTGGAGATATTGTTTAAAAGAAATATGCTGCAGAGGGTCGGGCCAGATTTTCCAACTTACCTAACCAATCGTTCGGCGACAAAACCAGGCATTGTGTTAGCAAATTTTGAATTTCCCTTCAACATAAGCAACGAACGAAGATCTGTGGTCCCGAGCGATCACATCCCAACCATCACCAACATATCGCCTGCACCAATGCTCAACCCCGTCCCACTTAGGAAAAGTTATGCGAAAGCTAACTGAGGGCAATACAGAGATATGCTCAGCGAATACCAGCCAGCTGATCTGAGCGACGTAAATCTCATAGAAATCGATGAGGAGATAGATAAGATCACCAATCTCCTCACGAGGGCAGACGAGAGATTCGTCCCCAGGAATCTCGTACAAATTGCTTCCGCTATTTAGGTGGACGAATGATATGAGGGATATCGCCAGGGAACACAGGGAAATCTATGAAGAAATCGGCATAGCAGGCCCAAAGAGGAAAAATATAGCCAGAATGAGGCAGCTAAGTAAGGAATTTAAAAATATCATCATTGCAAAGCAAATAGAAATTTGGAACGATATCATGAGCAGACTGGACAGGGAAAGCAATCCCGCAGTTTTTTGGTATAACATCCAAAAACTTAGGGGATTGCCTCCTGGGCCCGGAACACGAATCAAAGAAGATCACGATTTCATAGAGGATCCGGAATCTCTCGAAAAAAGAATTAAAAGACACTCAAAAGAGATCTTTGCAATATCACTTGAGGAGAACGAAGACTTCGACCAGGACTTCGAAGACCAGCTGCTCGAGGACTTTGGGACGATGATACATAGGACCCACCCTTATCCGCAAGTATCGAGAGAGAGAGAGAGAGAGATGGTTAACCATGGGCCTTCTATAACCTTTTAAGAGACCATGAACACCTTAAGGTCCTTCAACAAAGGGCGCCCGGCTGGTCTGGAATCACGAATAACAACCTCGTGAATGACACACGACAAATTATTCAGGGTCTGGTGAACACCATGAACGCCGCCCTAAATACAGATTACTTCCCAGTTGGGTATAAGATGGCCAAAATGATCTTCATCCCGAAAGGAAACTACCCTCCAGACCAGGTGGCTAACTATCGCCCAATCTCTCTCCTCGAGATACACGGCAAGATCTTTGAGAAGATAATAGCCAATAGGCTACAAGCTTAACTGGGCAAGTTAGGAGCATCGTTGTCGTCCAATAATGTGGACAGAAACGGTCCTGACGCACCTAACAGAAAAGATCGTGTATTGCCGAGCGAAGGATTTCTATGTAGACATCGTGCTAAGGGACGTGCAGAAGGCTTTCGACAAGGTTTGGCTGGAAGGACTCCAATACAAGATCCTAGGCCTCTAGCTAAACCCGGTCCTGAAAAGAGTCCTCTGTGACTTCATTATGGACAGAAGGATGCTTCTCATGATCAAAGAGCACAGAGGACCAGCGTTCTAACTCACAGCAGGCGTTTCCCAGGGGAGCTGTCTGAGCGCTCTGCTCTGACCTGGTCTTTACCATCGAACTCCTGACTCCGATACACAGGGACACGATGTATCTGCAATTCGCAGATGACATCACACAAATCATCCCTAGTGTGGAGAAGAAAGCAAGGGCACAGACAACTCATACTAAGGCAGAGATCTCTAATATAAAGCAGTACGAGAGACGATGGAAGATCCGAACAAACAGGAACAAATTCAGGATAATCCCGCTGAGCCGCAAGTGACGTGACCCATCTTGATAGATGTGAGGAGATGTGGCTACTCCGCCGAAAGCACCGTTCTAGGCCTTAAAATCTCCGACCATGGATACTCGAGGCAGAATCTGGCGAACAGAGAAATCTCCAAGCTGTACAGATTTAGAAACCTTAGCTCGGCAAACATCAGGAAAATATACCTGATGTTCATCCGGGCTAAGTTCATCTACCCTGCAGTAGTGACTCAATCGGCCACCAGGACCTCTACGAGCAGGCTCCAGCGAGTGCAGAACTCTGCATCCCTATGCATTAACAAATGTAAAAGGAACGAACATCTTCGCCAAAGGGACCTGCACGGCAGGCAACGTCTTGAACCCATTAATAAAGTAACTAAAAAAATGGGCAAAAAGGTCTGGTCGTCACTGACCAACGACATCATCACGGAACTAAGAGCAGCAGGGAGAAATATCAGGATCCCTGCACTCTTGCACGAGAAAGTCGGCCGAAATAGATATTTCCCAAGCACAAAATTCTGCGCTGAGAAAAACACAGAACCATTATTCACATAGGACACTCATACACACGGTACAATAATAACACAACAAAGTAAGACAACATTTCTGATATACATTAACGTAAGAAATAGAAGCAACATGAACTGCTGAAATCGACCGCCTATAAAGGCTTGAAAGCTAAGAAGTCCACTCAGAATTATTAAGCAAACGAAAAAGACATACACAAATATAAAGAACACACGAATACAAAGAAGAACATACAGAAACAAGATGACATAAAAACACTAAATATAAACCACATAAAGGAAAAAAAAACAAACATAAATGAGTAAATGCTTGCGATGCCCTCTGAGCTGGAGCAAAACCTTCCCAACTTTAAACAACCATCTTCTACTACTATCCATATTTTTTTCCATTATTGAGTATATCATTTTTTTAGTTAAGCAGACGATTGAAGAAGTCATTGAATAAACAAAGCTAACCTATATCTTACCCGATAAATGAGGTAAAGAAAAGTGAAAGCCAGCTTCAAAAACCTGAAAGTTTTCTTCACTCTTCCCACGGGTATCTGAGAAGAGACACTTATAAGCTGCTCCTAGGTGACTTTATGTCAACCCTCCCACCCCTGCACTTCCTCGACGGAGTTACAAAGCTAAAAAAAACTGGACTGCCTGTCATTTTGCCTCGTCCCAACTATGATTTTCTTGGTGATAATCATAATTGGGGGCGCCAAGAAAAGCTGGTTTGAAGAGTAGCCTACATTGGAACTCGGCGTCAGAGGCACCCGGACCAGGTGCAGAACTGCAACTCCCGGAAAAGGACGTGAGGGCCCGCCCCCACTTTTCTATCCCGAGAGACCTTCCAGGACCATAAATGGAAGTAACACCCGCCTCTATGTATGCCGGATGCAGTTCTGATACCCAAGCCTGCGAGGGGCTGCACCCCCGGTTAGCGATGGTTGATTCCGCACTAACCAACAAAAAGTCCGCCATACATTCACACCTGGTGGGGCCTCCCCCTAGGTTCACTTATCATCATTCATCCACCCCATTTGGGAGTTCACGTTCATGGAAGCTGAGTTACGAAGAAGAGGGAGTCACTCCAAACGAGCACAACGTACCACCGCAATAAGAAAGGAAGTACCGAACTATTTTCTCTCGAATCAAGTTACCACAACCAAAAGATTAAAGAGCATAATAAAATTATAGCCCAGATGAGCCGCTCTCTCGAAGTAATGGCTCAATATAACAGGACCAGAATCCCTCTGCGGGCAATCAACGAACAATCCAAGCCTAGCAGAGAAAAAGTATTCGAGGTTCTATATGGAAAATTTAGCATTTTCATGATAAGACTGCTGGAGGTGTCCACGGGATATGTTGCTACTTGCGAGTAAAAGAAGGACATCGAGGGCATCACAAAAGAAACGGCAGTTGAAGTCCTACAGAGAATTGGTTTGCAGCCCGCCGTACAAGCTCATATCCTGGCCCACAGGAGCGCGATATGACGGCAACTCGACCCAAGGAGGAAATCCAGCTTCGACAAACCTGGGCCAAGGTAGCCGAAGTCATTAAATTTAAGAATAGGAGGGATAGCGTGACTACACTCATGTGTTTAAGGTAGTCTTTGCAGAAACCACTATGGCCCAAAATGCAATGAAAATGATATGCTCATGTTCAATGCCAAAGTAAGTGGAGACAAAATTGAGAAAGGAGAGTTCACTCCAGTTAAATTCTGCCTTAGATGCTCCAGAATGGAGCAGCACGCGACAAAGGACTGCAATGAGCCACTAGAAATATGCGCCAAATGCAGCGAAAAGGGCCACAACTGTGGGCAGGGACACAGGTCAATGGCCATGACCTGCCCTATTAAGAAAGAGGTAACAAAAAAGAAACAAGAGGAAACGCGTAGAGCCAATACAACCTATGCTCAAGCAGCAAAGTTGGCCCTCTCAGAAGTTAACACGAAAAATACCTACCTCATATGCAGAATAAAAATCCAACCAAGATTAGGACGTGCATTCTTCACGCGCACGTCAAGAATATCACGCGCCCTGGAACTTTCGCTAAAGAGCTAAATCAAATGCTCTCCAAAAACGGTATGGAGCACATGTAGTTCCCAAACAACCCCCCTCCTGGGGACGTCCTGTAATTGCAAGTGGTTCCAAACCAACAGGCAAATGTACAATACCACAACCAAAAAGACAAATCCAAAATTGGAAATAACAAATAAGAAAGAGAAAAAAGAAGCAGTCGAAGTAAAAACTTCTGCCCTTAAACAGAGACAAGAAGATAACGAAGAGATGGAGAATGCTAGGTCTGCTACTACTGGTTACTCGGAGTCCTCTGACATATCGGACTCAGAAGCCCCCCAAACAAAGAAGGCCAAGGGGAAGAAACGGAGAAACAAAAGGTTTCGTGCGGATGACATCAATCTCACAATATACGCATGCGATCAGTTTCCCTTTCCCGAAGAGATGAAACCCAGATAAATATTCCATGGAATTAAATCAAAAGTTTTTAAATGGGAATACGACTTTGAAATCGACACTGAAACGGTAGAACAAGCTTTGCTCCTTCAAAACGTGGTTCTACATCACAACACTTGCGAGCAAATTTCTAACGCCAAGTTCAGGAAGAAGAGAAACGGGAGGAAGAACAACATAACCCAGAAACACTAGAGAGACAACATGGAAAGAGTAAGCAACAGAATACGGATCCTGATGGATGGGAGGGGAAAGCAACGGCATATGGAAACATATTTCGCGTGCTTGACCCCGACATCATTCTTATAACAGAGCACGGCATTGACACTACATCTGGTCAAATTAAAATACCGTGCTACAGAGTGGTCATAAAGAATCATTCTCAGAAAATGTTTGATGGTGCTAGAATAGCTATCAAGGGAAACATCTCGTTCAAACATCTACCAGAACTGGATGAATCCTTTGTGGCGGTCGAACTCCACACATTGGTAGGAAACTTCGTGATAGCGGCAGCCTATCACCCCCCTCGTCGAGCCTATCTCTCGTTAAATAACTTCTACACACTGTTTGGGAACTGCAGAATGGCAAGCTTAGGGGCGAATTCAATGACAGATGCCATGCGGCGGGATATGGTAGAACCAGCGAAAGAGGACGAAACTTGGAATTGATTATGGAAAGAAAAACATCCAAAGAATGGGGCTGGATTTTCCGAACTATATCACTTCCACAGCAGCCACAAATCCTGAAGTAATCTTGACAAGTAAAGGCTTTCCCTTCAACTACCATAGTGAGGCGGGCCCAATAGTCCCACGTGATCACAAAGCGATCTTCACCACAATATCTCTCTCTCCGATCCAGCTTCCAGTCTCTTTCCGCAAAAACTACGTCTTAGCCAACTGAGAATGTTACAAGAGATGACTCAGTCAATACGCCCCAGCTGACCTAAGCGATGCAACCCTGGAAGAGATAGACGAAGAACTGGAGAGGATAACCACGTCCATACTAGAAGCGGACCGTGAGTGCATACCTAAGATTGGGTACAAAACACCTCCTCAGCCCAGATGGACAGAGGAGATGAGGGAGATAGCTCGTGATCACAGGGAAATGTAGGAAGAAATAAGACAAGAAGGTCTTAAACTGGAAAGAAGCTCGCTTCTTCGGCGCCTAAGCACCGAGCTAAAAGAGACTATCAACCCCCAAGAAGAGGAAAAATGGAACAACCTTATAGCCAAAAGCGTTAGTGAGCTGAACCCGGCTAAATTCTGGCGTCAAGTTAAGAATCTAAAAGGACTAACAGGAAGAACTAAGGCTCGAATAAAAGAAAATGGATATTATATAGAGGACCCGGCAGTTCTAGAAGACAGATTTAGGAATTATTGGAAAAACGTCTTCAGTATCACCCCAGAAGACAATGAAGAGTTCGACCAGGAATTCGAAGGCCAACTGATCGAAGATCTGAATAAGATTATACACCGCACGCAGCCACAACATCAAGTAGACAAAGGCAGGGAGATGGCGGGCCATAGCCGTCCTATAACACCAGAGGATGTCATGGTCACTGTGAGAACCTTTGAGCAAAGGGCACCAGGCTGGACGGACATCACCAAAATCAACTTAGTGAATACCCCACAGCAGATCATTCAGGGAATCACAAATGTTTATAACGCTTCCCTGAACACGGGTTACTTACCTAATGGTTTTAAAATTGCTAAAATAATCTTCATACGTAAGGAAGGCAATCCCTGATCAACTGATTAATTACAGGCCAATCGTCCTGCTGGAATTCGTTGCGAAAGTCTACGAGAAGCTCCTGGCTTACAGGCTTCAAGAACAACTAGCCGAGCTAGGAGCTCACAACCCTCAGCAGCACGGGTTCCGTAGGAGACGAGGAACGGAGACCGTCCTCGCCCTCTTAACGGAAAATCTCGCATGCAGCAAAGCTGAGTGAAAATACGTAGACGTGGTGCTGCAGGATGTAAAGGTCTGACTGAAAGGGCTACAATTCAAGATCCTCAATGTCCAGCTCAACCCAATCTTTTAAAGGGTCCTTTGTGACTATGTCATGGAGAGGAGGGCCCAAATCGCGATTAAGGGCTACAAAGGATCCGAATTCGAACTCGAGGCGGGAGTTCCACAAGGCAGCTATCTGAGTCCATTGCTGTACCTCGTGTACATAACCTCCCTGCTCCAATGAGGGACGATTCGATGTATCTGCAATATGTCATCACACAAATCGTTCCAAGTCCAATCAGGAACGCTGGAGTTCAAGCAAGGGCGACAGCTGCCGAGATTGATAACATCAATCGTTACAAAAAAAGGTGGAAAATAAAAACTAACTGCCAGAAATTCCTGATAATTCCGATGAACCGCCGGAAATTAGACGACGTCCTCATTGAGGATGAAATTTATCCTGTGCTTACGTCTTCACGAATCAGGATACAAGGCACACGTAAAAAACAGTCTCTTCCTAGCCAAAAGAGAGCTGAAGAAACTGTACCGTTTCCGAAGCCTCAACTTGCCAAATAAGAGAAAAATCTACACGGCCTTGGTACGCCCTGTCCTGGTGTACCCGGCCGTGATCACGCAGATAGCAAATTGTACCTCTCACAGGACGATGCAGAGGGTTACAGAACAAGCCACACTGCTTATAACTGGGACGAAAAAGATCGACCGTATTCGACAATCGGTTCTACACCAGAGAACCGGAATCAAACCGATCAATATGGAGATCCAGAGGCTAGGGAGGAAGACATGGGACAAAGTAGAACAAGAAATACTTCGGACAATCAACAATAATCTAGAAATACCTCAATTTAGACAACGCACAGTAGAAAGGACATCTCTATTCCCCAGCGGAAGAAACTGTGCAAGAGAAAATATAAGACCCATCTACACTTAACAATAAACAAAGGGCAATAAACTTTAATAAAAAGAGGCGAAGTGCTCAAATTAAAATTTAACTAAAACAAAAAGAAGAGAAAGAACAATAAAAAGTATAAAGAAAAAGAGTCAAAGTGCCTAAGCTAAAATCAAATTAAAATAAAAAAATGAGAAGAATAAATAATCAACAAAATTAAAAAAATAATAATAAGAAAAGGAAGATAGTCTAACAGCAATAACAAAAACTTAAACTAAAAGAGGCGAAGTGCCCAAACTAAGACTCGAATTAAAAATAAGAAATGAATAATTAAATAGCAAAGTAAACGAAAATAAAAAGAGTAAGATAAATGAACTGCAATAACAACAAGCTTCGCTAAAAGTTAAGTAGAAAGACAATAAAGAATTAATAAATGATAAAGTACAAATAAAAGAGGCTAAAATGCCCATATGAAACTAGAGAATAGTTAGCAAAAAAAACTACTTGAAAGGCTTGAAAGCCACGACGGAGGAACCTACAAAAAGAATAAAAAAATTTATAACACAATGGAAAACCTGACCCTCATCAACGGTCAGCAATATTATTGACGGAGGAAAAATAATTTTTTAAACAAACAAGAAGAAGAAAGTATGCTAGTGATTCCCTCAACATCAAGGCAAACTAGTAAACAATTTCACACCTATAAAAACCTACCACACATTTCATCACTTTGATTAACTTGAACTTTGTTAAGCAGGTCCACAAGCCAACTTAGTCAACTTTCAAACCTTTGACTATATTTCAGTCTGTCCTATACTTACTTCTTTTTTCTGGCTTCGCTACAAAGATTAAAATATAAAATATAAAAAAAAGCAGCTATGGTTAAATTTTTCAAAATTTTATGAACTTCATCAATTATAATAATTTTAAAAAGGAACTCTAAACTTAATTTCACTCCTCTCAAAATATCACGTTGCTAAAATATAGTTATAGAAGATATATAAAAATAAATTTTCTGAACTTCACCATTTGTAATTCTTTGGGTTTTAAAATTTTTTAAAAATATCGATATTTATATTTATTTCTGAACTTCACAATTTTATTTTTTGATATTATAAAAGAATTATTAGAAATAACTTTGATAAAAAAAACATAAGGCATAACCAAACAGATGAAATTTTTATTCAAATATAGACTTAGTGATGATATATATATATATATATATATATATATATATATATATATATATATATATATATATATATATATATATATATATATATATATATATATATATATATATATGAATGCAATATCCCGCAGGATATTGCATTCATTTGCCACCCTCACGTGATACTTTGTGAGGTTTTCCTATATATATATATATATATATATATATATATATATATATATATATATATATATATATATATATATATACCCTACGTATTATTGCGATTTCCTATTTCATTTACGACAGCGAACGTCTCTCTTAGTACCACTTTCTTCTTCCACATATAGAGACTTACCTCCACTGATCTACTTAGAAGCTGACTTGGAACATCCTTTTTGGCATACTTTCGAACTCCGCCTATTTTTAGTTGCATACCACTCTAAATCTCGCTTTGTCGGTCGGTCCCCGATTTGCTTTTTCTGTGATAACATCATAAGTATTCGGCCGATTCTAACGAAATTTAAAATTCTTATGTTGTTTTACATTCTCTTTCGAAAGATATAATTGCCGAGGTCCTCCCAAGGTTAGTCCGAGAATTATTGAAAGTTTTGAAGGTCGTAAGGTCATAAATCAGAATAAGTGAGAGAACGCAACTATAGTCACCAGACTTTGTTCAACTTTATTTAACGGATAAAAGACCCAATAATATTTTATTCGGTTTGCCTCGGCTCTCTTACTTACTTTTTAATTTATGTTTGATCATGTCTGTCATATTAACAGAGGATATCGCCTACGCATCATTTGTAATATATATATATATATATATATATATATATATATATATATATATATATATATATATATATATATATATATATATATATATATATATATATATTAAACCGTCAAAGCGGTTGCTCGCTGCCTCAGTGTGCACGGTTCGAATCCCATCCCTGCACTGTACGGAATTTTTGTGAATTAAGAAATAACATTTCCGAAGAAAAAATATCCTGTATTTCTGTTTTTTTGTGGTTTGCTGAATTCATTCAATCAACTTTTCACTTTCATGAAAGATATATATATATATATATATATATATATATATATATATATATATATATATATATATATATATATATATAAAGAGAGAGAGATACTATCGATAGATAGATAGATAGATAGATAAATTAGGCGAACGCATCATCTGTTGCTCAGGATGACAAAAGTTAAATCAAATCAAATCTTTTAACTAATAATTATATCTTGTATTTATTGAAGGTAGAATCCTCATCTCGTCGTCCGGCGCAGGGCGTAAAATGTGACTAAACCCTGATAGAGGCCACTGGTCCGGTAAGGCGCCACTCAAATGGGTTATCGCACGAGCCAAATAATCAATGGTGGTAGTAGGCGGATGCCAGGGATGACCCCCGATTGGATGAGCCATAGCACCCTATAGATATGATCGGCCATTTTGTCATGGGAGAACGACCGGCGGCTTCTTCCGTAATAAGGCCTAAAATGGTTGAAACGGTCGGTTATTTTTAAGTGCTTTGATGCGCGCCAACCCCACTTTATGAGAAATCGGTTAAGGAAGATGATGATTATGAATTGCATGTTTGTGTGGATGTGAAAATATCCGTATGTAGAGAGAGCATTTGCATACCTAGAGTTCAAAGATGGGAAGGGCGTTGCCGTTCGGGGCCGCCAAAATCCGCTTTCAAAAGTGATTCGAAAACTGATCATTTGGAGAGCGTTTAAACGTTCGTCCGTAGCTAAAGTTCCGATATATGAGACACTCTCGACGGGGGTTCTCTTTTCGCCTAGCTGCCGTTACTATCCGTGAGGGCCTTTTAGGAAATACCGGAGAGGGTGGGGTGGGGGTATCCTTTAGGAAAACCTGAGCTTCTTTGCCTCGGCTTTGTGCGGGCACTCCGCCCATTTCCGTCCGTTCATACCGGTCGGCGCCTTCCGAGAGAGACTAAGTGCACCCACGAGAAGCCGCGCACCGCCTAGAAACCGTTGAAGTTTAAGACTCTTTCCATGCCACTTTTTTTCTTAAGGAAATCGCTTCAACAATCGTAGACCTTCATTTTATATATATATATATATATATATAGAGAGAGAGAGAGGGGGGTCATAAAAATCAGTGGAGGAATGGGAAAAAATGATTAGGTTTGCAAAGGGATGCGTAAGTACCTGAAGTTCAGGCTAATCTGGGTTTTTTTTATGGGGGGGGGGGGAAGTGTGGTTTGTATTATCTAAGAATAACTATCTCATTTTATATGTGTTATATTGTGTATGGAGATTCGTAATCTGATAATTAGATAATTTGTGATTCTGTTTTCGTATTTCATGTTTTATTATTAGCGTCTTCCTCGGTATATTTGTCATATGTCGTGACTCCTTCCTGGAATGGTCCATAATTACTGTATAATTTTCTGGGTATACAGTATTCTGTATATCTGTAGAAGAATGTCTTATTCTGTGCTTATTTTGGGGTTTTGCCTTTTATCACTTTTTCATACATACGAATACTGCCTCGTTGTTTTTCACTAACTTGTTCTAGCGGCTAGGAAGTCTGCTATTTACGAGGAGTGCTCTTGTTTCCTCTCCTAGGACGCGAAGCATTATTATAGCTTTCATTGTTACAGCTCTTTTCGAGTAGCTACTACACGGTGCGAGGGGCAATTTTCGCCATTGGCAATTTTGAATTCAGCGCATGCGTGTTATTTGGTCTCAGTTCTCTCTTCTTCCTATCACAGTAGACTCAGTTGTGCAGCGTATATGAAGGAAGCAATACCATAGTTGAATTCAACACTCTAAAAATGAGAAAAGCAAGCTTTGAAGATGAGTATTCAATCCTCGAACTGCAATGCGAAAATATCCGAGTGCTCGTGTGTTAATATGAGGATCATGACACAGTTGGGTGACTCAGGCTGTGATTATGAGGATACGACGGTTCGGAAACCCCATTCTAAGCGTTATAATAGTAAGAGAACCCATGAAATGTGGTTCTCTTGTACATGATCACAACAAATCAATGAGGTCCATAGCCAATGACAAGGAAGTGTCAGTCTCTCTCATCAGCAATTAGTGCATGAGGAAATCCGATATCACTCATACAAGGTGAGAATGGCAAGCTTCTGGCGCAAAGGATGAAGGAAAATGGAAAGGAACATGCTCCGATGTTTTGTCAACAAAGTAAAACACCCTTTCAAGCCTGGCATGTTTGGTTCTTCTCACACGAGAACATTTCTACCAGGTCCAGGTGGTGAACTCACAAAACAATCGCTGGCTTGCTGTTTTCCCCAAATCTGTACAGAGAGTCATGGAAATCGTGTTCTCAGTCAAATGCCTGGAGAATTTCGTTTGGCAGAAGAACTCTGCACCATGCTACACAAGCAGGAGGACCTAGTCTCGGTTGTCAGACAATTTCTTTCACCACATCACTCCGAACATCGGGTCCATAACAAAATCCCCGCCCGACAAAATCCCCTAGGACAAAAAACTCGCGGAGAGAAACCCCACTGGACAAAAAGCCCAGTGGACATAAACCCCACCCATACCGGATAGAAAACCCCACTCCTACAAGACAAAATTTGCTCATGGTAAAGAAATAATAGAAAATATAATATAATTTTTTTAATACTCCTTCTATAGACTAATGATTTTGTTTGACCCTAAGAGTTTACCCCAAATCCTTGTATTTGATCCTTAGGGTCATCCTAAATCCTTTTATCGAATGAGGTCAAATGTGGGTCGGATCAGGTCCGGTGAGGTCAGTAGTTCTACACAAGTCAGATTAACCCAATATAAAAACCTTGTTCACTTGTGCACTAATTCAGTTCTCCTTAAGCAGTGTGTAAATACAGTCGACAACTGGATAACTCGTGTCTTTTTTTCTTACAAATTTCAATCCAATACCCTTACTTCATAATGAAAATTATAGGCAGCAATAAAGACGAAGAAAAACTGTTATCGTGGCTCTATGTACACAGGTGAGCAGCTCTCTCCTGCAAAGGCAAGATCACAACATATTTGGATGTCCAAAATATAATTTCCACCATAGACGACAACCACACACCATATATAATTGCAGTGGAGGGGGCAATAGTGCGACAGACTATAAAAGAACGTGCAGTTGTCGACAGAGGAAATACTGGACAGATCCTACTTGAAAGTATATCAGAGATGACACAAGGGGACGGGGGGGAATTGCAATTGGTCAGATGGAATCCATTAAAAGAAGTATCCGTAGACATCGGCAGGGAGGCCCTCCCAAAGATCCGTCATCATCTCTTCACGAGTTACGTATTGAAGGCGAGTGGTCATTGACAGGTGAATCTGATCCACAGACTTTCCTAATTCATCACAGTGGGATAGAAGCAAGGAACAGCATCATCATGTTTACCTTTGAGGAAAGTCTATGACATCTGTCCTAATTCGAACACACGTTATATGGATGGGTCTTTTCTCTGTGCACCATCTCTATTTGAACAACTATACATCATCCGTGCCCCCTTAGGAGAATCTGCATGAGTTGTGTTTGTGCCTTCTAGCCTGGAAAATCCCAAGAGATATATGAAGAAATGTTGACAGCAATTCATGACAAGGGAGAATAACTTGGATTTTACATGGACGTCACAGAAACAATGACAAAATTCGAACAAGCAGCCCTGAATGCCATAATAAACAAGCTGGGTCCACATGTCAATGTCGAAGCATGTTTCTACCACTTGACACAAAGTACCTGGTGAAAGATTCAGAGCCTTGGGTTACCTAACCGATACAAGGATGATGACGATATCAAGTATTTATGTGGCAGGCGAGATGGACTTGCCTTTATTCCTGTTGAACATCTTTCTGATGGAATGACTACATAAAAGATAATACTCCTAATGGATTTGAAGACTTTGTTGATTACTTTGATGCGACCAACGTAACCGATACATACCGCCGCATTGGCCAGACCAGAAAATATCCAGGTCCCGTGACAGTGCGAGTGCGGAGGATTCTTCCATTATTCCCACCGGAGAAATGGAATGTGTACCAAGCTATAATTGGCAATGAATACTGCATAAACAACTGCTATTGAGTGCATCAGGAAAGATGCAGCAATTGTGTCCACACATCTTACACTTGACGCAAGAAGGCAGCTACTTAGAATGCGTGTAAGACGGGAAACCAAAGACCTCCAAAAACGACTCATAAATCTCTGTGTTTGGTATAGAGGTGGACACATCATATTGGAAGAACATCTCAGAGGTATTGGGCATAATATACAGTTGTGATATGATTATAGTCTTGTATAACTTACACTTCATTTGGTCCATACATCATCTTAGCAAGAGATAGTTAAAGTTGGTAAGTTGATTTGGAAGAAACGAATAAAAAAACTTTAATTTAATTTTATCTTATTTTACCCATCCAATGTAAATACTGATGCTTCTATAGTTTAATTTATTCTTCAACATATTCGAAACTTTAAATAGCTTGTTTTTTTTTTTACCTTGATGGAATTTCGCCTTGTAAGAGTCGGGATTTCGTCTGGTAGGGATGGGATTTATGTCCGCTGTTTTTTTTTTTGTCCAGTGGGTTTCCGTCCACGGGATTTTTGTCCTAGGGGATTTTGTCCGTATCCCGCGAACATCTGGCTATCTAACTCTCCTGAGTGAAGCCCCAGGCCTATTATGAAATGAAAGCGGAAGATTGCTACGAATCTTCCATTTTCGCTCGTAATGGTTGTTTTTAACCTCCTTTTCAGGCATTAGAGAAATGAATGTTAAGGCAAGTGGGATTGCTTAGTCTTGCCATGTCTGCCGTATATACTGAGCATAAGGTAAGGCTTAGGCAACCTTCTTGAGGTACCGAGTATTGAAAAAGTCCCGTTGCACTCTTTATGATACTCTCAACAAATGACATAATGATAATTTTGATGCAGTTAGACACGTTTTTATTGTTTTAACATATAAACATGTATTTAAATTGTAATATTAATCAATCTAGCCGCCATCGGCGGCGAGCACGCTCTCCAGGCGAGAATTGAATACCGGGCACACGTTGCGAACGAAGTTCTTCCTCATGCTGCCCCACACGCGGTTGACTGATGACTTCAGCTCGTTGATGTTGTTGTGGCAGACCTTGCAGGCTTTGCCTTCGACATGCGGCCACACGTTGTAGTCGATGGGATTGAGGTCGAGTAACTGCAACGGCCAAAAGCCCTTCAACCAAAAGTTCATGTTCGACCGCAATCGCTTTTGTACTGTCCTGGCTGTGTGGGTCGTGGCACCGTCATACTTAAAGAATTAGTCCGCCTCCTTCGTGATATTTCTTACGCAGGGCACGACTTTAGTGACCAAGATCTACCTTTAATCGGCTGTGGGAAGCCTGCAGCCGACCGCGAACTACACTGTCTCATATTCTCTCCATTCCAAGCCACGACGCCGAGCATCAACACGGAAGCTGGATTCTTAGGTCGTAGATATTTAACGGACCTCACCGACGTCCTAACCAAAGCTTACTACGCGGTCGCTCTGCTTGTTGATGACCGGATCGACTGTGAAGGGTTTTCATCAGAAAAACAAGGTCTGCTGACCAAAGTCGTGTGCTCTCATTTATTCTGATTTATGACTTTGCGAATTTTAAAACTTTCAATAGTCCCCGGGTTGACCTTGGGAGGACTTTAGCATTTATATCATTCGAAAGAAAATGTAAAACATCATAAGAGTTTCAAATTTTGTTAGAATCGGCCGGATAGTTATGGTTATTGGCAAAACAAAATAATTCCCGGGCTAACCTTGGGAGGACCTTGGCAATTACAATGTTATTATAAAAAAATGAAAAACGGGGACCAACGGACCGACCGGCATAGTGAGATAGAGTCGCACGTGACTAAAAATCAGAGTTCAATTGCCATGAGTCTTCAAGTCATTGAGAAGGTGATGGCAGCGCTTCCGACGTTGTTCTCACATACTGTCGGTGAGGAGAGGCCTATCCACGTAGCTTCAGGTCTTGCTGCTCTCTTCCTTGACGGCCCTGGACACTGTGGCCACCGAAATGTTCTTCTTCTGCGTTAGCGCAGTTTTTTTCTTATCTTCTGAGCATTTTCGTAGGCCTTTCTCACATCCAAAGGTTGATAACTTGAGGTCTGCCTGAATGAGATCGATATGTGAGATATACTTCCTTATTGAGCCTCTCCGCAACACTGTGGACGATCATCAGGCTGACGTTGAGCCGCTTAGCGTTGTCGTGCTTGTTGTGGCTCGCGCGCCGGAGAGCAGAGATCCCGATTCTTTTCACTTCTAGGAGACAATGGAAAGGACGTTTTAATGACACCTGCTTGAAAAGTAAACTTAAAGTTTGTTTCACGGAACTTTTTTTCTACTATACACGTAAAACTCTTTATCAAAGAAAATGCCACCAAGTGTAACATAACTTTTGCAAAACCCGGTAGGCCTACCTGCAGTTAGAATTTTGGCTTATTGGTTTTACCTATACCTATAGAGGGAACTCACTCCATTACATAATTAAGAGAATCTTCTCTAGTGTAGCACTGGGTCACAGTTGAAAGACTTTGAATTGCCTTCCCCATTTGCTATACTGCGTCAAAATCTTGAAAACTCTTTTCTGCAATAGCAAAAATTGCCATTTATGTCCTTCTTGTATTTATTAAGCCGTATTGCTGGTTCTTATAGAGGGGGGTCACCTCTGGATGGTTACAAGTCTCATGTTGAGGATCTTTACAAATCACTTTCCACCAAATTCTTAGAATGAAATTGGTTAGTCGTTTTACTTCACTATGAAATTAATTTTAGTCACACAAAAGTCGTCAGGGACATAACCAGTGTTTAAGGAGGCATTAAATATTATCCTCAAGCCTTGCATAATTTGGGGCTGGGCATCGATGAAGTTTAATTTAGCCAACTCCGAGTGACCCGAGGCTTTCTGCTTAGAGGAGAGTTATGCACTCGTTAATTCCCATGTGTGCACATACGCTTTCCAACGTATTCATGTCTGCTTCCACCTGGTGGTTTAGGTGTATCCTTTAGATATTATTATTCAGCTCATCGATTATTTGGTTCTCGAACTCTATTTCAAATGCTTCGTTCTACTCTTCGCTGATGTTAAAAATATTACTCTAATTCTCGCAAAATATTCTCTGTGTATCCTTTTCTTCCGTCTTCAGATCGGTGCCTGAGTTCCCAATTTCAACTTTCTATTTTGATGGTGATCAATTCACTCTTCTTATTTTATTCCCAAATTTCTTTTGCGACTATTGTCCTAGAATGAGTTCCAACTCTTCTTGAACTTCTCTCGTTCCCTGCATGTTTCTCTTGATGACGCCTCATTTGATACTTACGAGTATTTGGAATAATTTCCATAGTTCGCCTTGTAATTTTTTTGTCTCCATAAAATCGTTCTTTTGTAAGACGAAACGATCTTGTATGATGATTTGGGAACCTCGTTTCCGTTTACTTCGATCATGAAATAATTTAATATTTGTATTTCCTCTTCTATTTCTTCTAATGTAGCATTTTCTAATTAGAGCAGGGGTGGCTATTTAACCTGTTTATAGGTATCCCAGTTTACTTTGCTGTAGTTTTTACCTCCCAATGCTCGGTATTTGGATGGGGTTTCAAATGTTTGTGATGGATATTCCTATGTGTTTGTTACATGATATATATTATAGCCTTTAGCTTTATGTGGTAATTACCTATTTGGGACGAGTCGGTTTGTTAAACAGATGTTGGGTTTTGTGGCTGGGCGTTCCGTGATGAAGGTCGAGAATTTGGGCCCAAGGCGGACGATATTTCTATCCAATAAGGTGATGTCTCCTATGAAGGAATCATTTTGTTAAAAATGCACGAGGACGTGGGTAATGAGGTTGTAATTACGCCTTGTAGGTTGGCATCCGGTGGCAATAATTATACCACCGAATTCCATCTTCACTTCCACAGCCAGATGCGACTACTCCAGGTTCCTGATTTGCATGAATTAAATCTCCTCTTTTGGGATTGCCGCCCCATCATAGCGTTCATGAATGCAATTAATTAGTAGCTATGGCATCAAAATTTCAGAGCTTGATATCCCCAATGTCCGTATTTATGTTGTATCCTGATATAAGGAATACCAGGCAATAGCTTTGCCACTCCCCCGGGAGCTTGCAGTTCGCTACTAAGATTAAAATTTAAAATCTAAAAAAAAGCAGCCATGGTTAAATTTTTCTAAATTTTCTGAACTTCGCCAAATATAATAATTTTAAAAAGGAACTCTAAACTAAATTTCCCCCTTTAAAAATATCACGTTGCTAAAATATAGAGTTATAGAAGATATATAAAAATAAATTTACTGAACTTCACCATTTGTAATTCTTTAGGCTATAAAGAATTCACAAAATTTCGATACATATATTTATTTCTGAACTTCACCATTTTGTTTTTTGATATTATAAAATAATTATTAGAAATAACTTTGATAAAAAAACATACGTCATAACCAAAATAAGATGAAATTATCAACATCACTTCATCATCATCATCATCACTAACTCTATAATTTAAAAACGAGGTTTTTGGCGTATTTGAATAATAATTTCATCTTAGTTTGGTTAGGACTTAAGTATATTTTAAATTTTTATCGAGGAAATTTCTAAGAATTTCTTTAGTTTGAAAAAACAAAATAGTTTAGTTCAGAAAAATAAATATGATTATCAATTGTTTTATAATGTTTTAAAAGAAAATGAATTACAATTTGTGAAGTTCAGAAAAGTTATTCAAATTTAAGTAACGCTGCCTTTTTATTTTATCCATAACTATATTTTAGCAACGTGATTTTTTGAAAGGGAGAAGTAGTTTAGTGTTCATTTTTAAAATTATTATAATTGGCGAAGCTCAGAATTTTTTTAAAAATTTAACCATGGCTGTTTTTTTTTAGATTTTAAATTTTAATCTTAGTAGCGAATCGCAACCTCCCCCCGTAGGGGGGAGTTACGAAGCCATTGATTGCCTGGTTATTCAAATACTCAAGAAAATCCCCTTCCTTAAATTATAGAGTTAGTGATGATGATGATGATGATGATGATGATGATGATTAGTGATGATATCAGCATTTGTTTCTCTAAACAGGTTTCCGTATTTTAACCTCTTTTGTGATCCAACCTTTTGTGTTTATCTATAAGATTCTCATGTTAGTTCTATGCATGTTTAATTTTAAGGTTTTATCTATGCATTCTTTGTTTTGTATTTATGCGTGGCCTTTTTCCTCTTTATTCGCTTTTGATTTATTTTTCATTTTCGCTCGGATTATCTGTTCCTCCTCAGTGTCTGGGTTCTTCTTAGTGGGACTCGGTGATATGCTAGTTCATTTTCTCGATTTTTTAGTTCCATTTTTTTCTTTTGTTTTGCTTTTCCTTCGCTTTCTCTGGTGATCCTTTTTTCGTTATTTAATCGTTGGTTGAATCTTCCTCTTCTGCTTTCGTAGACTGGGAAGCTTCTGTGTCAATTTCTTTGATACTTTCTATTTTTTATATGGAGACTGAATAATTTTTAAGAATTTGGGGCGCCATTTTTTTTAGCATTTAGTTTTCTAACTTTTCCTAAGATCGTGGGTTCGTCAGGTTTGCAAGATACACGTAAGTAACACAAGTTAGTATTTTTCCATTGGCGTCTCCGGAGATCCGTCACATTTGTTCTTTGGGTGAGGTTGCCAATTCTTTAGTGGCTCTTGCGCGTTTGTTGCCTGGTTGCTTTTGTCTCGTCTTGATTATTATTTTTATTCATAAGGCAGTCAAAGAACATGGTGCGGTGGTCAGCGTGACAGTTAAAGCGACGATTTGTTATGTAGGTGCATTCATTGTGGATGTAGCCTTCTTGAGTTCTTTATTAGGGCAGTTTGACGTTGTGTGCTCCCCCATTCGCTAACAGGTGAAACACAATTAGATATTGTGTAACATTTCTCTCTCAATGTTTTCACCTTGAACTCTAATGCTATAGACTAGAGAACCGCCGTTTGCTTCTTTCATAGCCATTTTAGGCAGTGTCAAATGTTCCTTTAAAGTAATAAGTATAATTATTAAACTTCACAACTTCCTTAATATTGGCCCATGATTGCTGATCTACTTCTCATTTTAATTTCTCTGGTTGTGTGCACCTATCTATCTTTCTACTATCTAGCGGTAAGGGACACGGCAGTTAGACGCTTCTCGGAGAGGGGGGTGGGAGTCCTTGCTTCCAATACCATTTTCTTCATGAATTTTGTTCCTTTCTCCTACAGGAGAAAATATGCATGTTTCTTTCGGCGCATAGCGCTTTGTTCACAATTGTTTTAGTTTTTTTCATGAGCGCAAACTTGAGATCCACAAATAGGGCTTCGCAAAGATTTTGCTTCTTGGGGACCGAGTGGTCCTGAAACGCCCTAAACAGAGTCCGCCTTGGTAGTGGTTCCAATGCCTTTTACCCTTCGTGGGGGCAAGGCAAGGTGAACTTTGTGCTCCTCTTGATAACTCGAGCTGATTATATATTAAAAGCGCTTCATTTTAAGAAAAGCTTTCCTTATTTGTCATTGATATTGCAACCCCCCTTAAGATGGTTTGATTATCAAAGTTTATTCTTGTATGCACATATAGGGTTGTATGTAACTCTTTAGTCCTTGCCGGATGCTAAGGGTATGTAGTCAGAGATCTCCCATCACAAAGTTTGCAACTCCATCCCCTACTAGTAACTTTAAACGCTGGATTCATCAGTGGGCGCTTTCAATTATGGTCCTCTCAATAAATGGCATAATTAAAATGATGTAATGCATGGCGGAATTCAGTCACGAAAACGTTGGTGTTGTGAGAGGGGCTGAGGGTAGGGAGAGTTTAGCCGCCATAGGTCTTTAATATTTTAAAAAAGTAAGTAAAAATATATTTTATGAGTCGGGTAAAAAAAAAACTAAAAGATCTCTCATAGGACTGCAAATAGTGGCTATAAGGCTTTCTTATCAGGCCAGAACTAAAGTTCAGTAATTGGCAAAATGTTTGGGTAAAAGAACAGGCAAGTATACTCCCAGTGAAATCGCCCTTCAACAATAGACTACTCAATCTAGAAACATCTTTATAAACAGGGAGAAGAATAATCTCCCCCCCTCCAACCTGTTGCAGTGGGAGTGGGTTTGGAGCAAAGAGTACCTCTGCCAAGGCGGAAGTGGGTCCGGTGAGGGGACATCTCAGTTTTAAATTTTGTTGGTTTTTTACTTGTTTATTTTAACTTACACTTTAAAACCATCCACTCCCAAATGCTAACGTTTTGAGCGTGTAAATTGGTGTTGATTGGTTCAATACTGGTACGCTCATGGTGTTTGGAATTCACTCCATTTTGTGCTGAGAATGAAGCTGATGTCTTTGTTGTGTATCCTTTGCAGTTTTTAACGGTTGAATTTCAAGGCGGTGTTGAGAAGGGCCGTAAGAAAGAGTAGCTTTGCTCTCACCCAGGCTTAATATTTTCGTTGAGGTTTAGGATCGAAATCTGTGCAACTTGACAATTTCAAGGTTTAATGTGCCTTCGCATGCTGAGCCTGAATCCTAAAATGCCTCCTTTCGGAGACTATGGCACGATCTTACCGTCTAAGCAGAGTGGTTCAGTTTACCGCAAAAGTGGAAAACCAAACCCTTGGATGTGTTTCGGTTTAGAGCAACGCAGTTTCCAGAAAAGAATCTGATTCAGTTAATAAGGAGTAAATCCTCAATAAGGTCTTTATCTTCTACTCATGTTTATTTTTTCCTTTAAGGCACATTTGCATGTTCCTTCGCGTAAGTCTTTTACTACGTCTTGATGTTTCCTTTCAGTTTCGCAAGAAATCTCTACTTTATATATATATATATATATATATATATATATATATATATATATATATATATATATATATATATATATATATATATATATATATATATATATATATATATATATATATATGATAAAAATTAATGCAATATTGCAAGAAAAGATGAGGAATTAAACCACATTCTCCGAAGACAATTTAATTCAGAACAGTTTCGGTGTATCTCACACCCTTTTTCAACTGACACTGGATAGAAAATATTAGAAACGTGCTTACATATATAACACGGGGTCAGGTCGTGAAAGATCCCCTCTTTTTTCCCCCAATCGCCTACTTGTGGCTAATCAGGGAGGTTGTTAGGCCTAAACATATTGAAGGGCTGACATTTCACTATTTTGTTTATTTGCTTTCCAGTGTCAGTTGAAAAAGGGTGTGAGATACACTGAAACTGTTCTGAATTAAATTGTCTTCGGAGAATGTGGTTTAATTCCTCATATATATATATATATATATATATATATATATATATATATATATATATATATATATATATGAATGCAATGTCCCGCAGGAAAAATAAAAAGTTGCTTAATTGAGACCAAAGCGGTTGCTCGCTGCCTCAATGTGCACGGTTCGAATCCCACCCCAGCTCGCATTTTTTTGAAGTAAGAAATAGCTACTTCCGAAGAATAATTATTCCGTTTTATCTTTTCTGCGGTGAAATTAGATTTACTTCATCATTCTTTCGCGCTCATGAGAGATATATGCAAGTTCATTTTCAAGGAATAGCATGGAAATGGAGAAGACAACCTTATATAGGGTACAAAGATACGAAGGGAACACTTATCACATAGTATAAACCAATGGAAAAACACAAAAACAAGACAGAAAAATACCAAGAAAAAGAACAATAGGCAACTAATAACAGACATATGCATCCCTAAATGATATACACACAACAACGCCATTTATATGAATGGAATATGGTGGGTGAAAAACCCCCAAAACAAAAAAACAAAACCCAAAACAAACATTTTGAAGGATCATCATTAGAGCAAAAACATTTAGGCCCAAGAGTTAATCCACAGTCGCAACAGAGACACGTGGTGGGGAAGGCAATGCGAATGATATTACACTAATAAAGAGTGACAATAGGCTACATTATGGAGTTATTTCATTTAGTACATTTTTTAAACAACAGGGTCGAGTTTAAATAAGCCAGGGGAAATATTTATATTAGGTAAGATGCCAATTAAGGGACACTCAACAATATTTATTTTGTGAAATCAGCGGAATGATAAAGGAACTTTGCAGAATTCCAGTCAATGTGGCGGTTATTTTCAGATAAATGTAAAAATAAAGCGCTGTTTATTTCACCTCTTGTAATATTATACTTATATTGGTAAATTCTAGTAGATAAAAATTTACCAGTTTGACCGAAGTAAGGTTAATTACAAATAAAACATTCTATAGAATATACTCCACTTTTTTTCCTTGTATTATTGTAGACTAACATTTTATATAAAGTGGATTCATATCTGAAATTTACAGAGATATTAAGTTGCTTAAGAATACGGGTGAGACCAAAAAATGGTTCAAACTATGGCAAGATAAGACAATCTTTGTCTTATCTTGCCATCATATGATGAAGCATCTTTTCAAAAAGCAAACGCAATAACAATTTTCTTGGCTGAAAATAACATCGAACTGTTGGGGGCCTTGGCCCAGGAATTTGCAAAATTTGAACGAAATAGAGAATCTGTGGACGATAATCAATCTGGCGTTTGATAAAGAGAAGACACCCAACTGTAAGCAGTTACAGGTGCTTCTTGAAAAAAAAAGAAATATCAGTCAAGGTATCATCACAAATTTGGTCTCCAGCATGTCTAAACCATTTGAAACATTCCTGAAGAACAAGGGACACAATTGTAAATATTGACTGCACAATTGAGTATTTATTAATGAAATGGATTTGGGGTTCGAACTTATGCCATTAAGCAATTTTTGCTTTGCAGTCAACGGCACTAACCACTCGGCTACTTAAATCTCTAGGCACGTGGTTAGTGGTCAGATTTGGGAACACGATGTTAATCACTCGGATTGACGGGTTTTGGCGGTTTGTTGTTTGAGGAGGCGATTAAATGTATTAGATATATATTCATTAAGTGTGCAATGTTCTTCTGACATATTAGAATTGCACACAACGCCAATTATCTCATTTTTTTAACAAAGCAAAAATTATATACAGGTCAAATAATTGCAGTGAAAGACATATTACAGTCTATCTTACTTGGCGTTGTGTGCAATTCTAATATGTCAGAAGAACATTGCACATTTAATAAATATATATCTAATACATTTAATCGCCTCCTCAAACAACAAACTGTCAAAACCCGTCAATCCGAGTGATTAACATCGTGTCCTTTATACCCATCCGACCACTGTCCCACTCATAATGTTCTTATTATATTTTTTTATTTTACCTATTTTATTTATTTCGTTTGCTCACAACCTTTATATAACTTGTTCACACTGCAGTGTTTCATTACCGTACAGCTGATGATGCCACGATCCAAAACTAATTCTGTTTTCAATAAAATTTCATGTCTAAATAGTGAGTAATTTTTATATTAAAACTATATTTCTGTTTTACTATTAAATTATCAGTGCACATATAAGTCTTCGGTGTGCATTACGTCTCTTACCTTCTTTTAAATATGTGTCTTATGCGAAATCTGTGATGAGCGCGAGTGACGCTGATGACCTGGAGTCGCCTCTGATATATATATATATATATATATATATATATATATATATATATATATATATATATATATATATATATCAAAAGAAGTTCAGTAACGTACATGTAAATGCAGGAGAGAAATCGCAGTATGTTGGACCAATTTATTGCAAACCAGTGTCGTAGAATGGACTCTCGACGATATACCATATATAACTATTCGTTGAAGGAACTTCTTTAATTATCTTTAGAATGCGTGGATGTCTGGCTGGCCGATATTATGTATCTTCGATATGCTTAAGAAGTGGAACTGAGCTCAAGGATAATAATATTGCTATCATTAATAAAATAGAGTTTTATTAATAATAACTATCAACAACACACAAAACGGAAAATATTGACATAAACAGAGAATGGAAAGGGTCGTGTGGAATCGAGCTAATCCGAGGATTAAAAGATTTGAAAAAGGTAAAACAAATATAAAGTTAAAGAGAAGGGATGGTTCGCTAAACCATTTAAAGCACAGGATAGACTTGACAAAAGGGTTAAATACTCAAAGGTAACGTTCGGCTTACGTAATTTATACTTGTTGTGCAGAGGAAGGCAGCGTGAAGGAATTTTCGGTCCACTGGCGAGTTCCAGCCGAAGAGGGGGGGATTAAATGATCCTGACGTGGCGTCTTGGGAATGAGAACCGTTTCTTGACGAACGGCTTGAAGAACAATGGCTGTTCTACGTTGTTCTCTTCAGAACACAGGGGAGGGTGAGAACCATCTCTTGTCTACGGGCTCGAGAACAATAGCTGTTCTAATGTTATTCTCTTCTGAACAACAGGGGAAGGGTGAGAACTGTTTCTTGGCGAACGGGCTCAAACGAACAATGGCTGTTCTACGTTGTTCTCTTCTGAACAACAGGGGGGGGGGGGGTGAGAACCGTTTCTTGTCAACGGGCTCGAACGAACAATGGCTGTTCTAACGTTGTTCTCTTTCTGAACAACAGGGGAAGGGTGAGAACTGTTTCTTGGCGAACGGGCTCAAACGAACAATGGCTGTTCTACGTTGTTCTCTTCTGAACAACAGGGAGGGGGAGGCGGTGAGAACCGTTTCTTGTCAACGGGCTCAAAAGAACAATGGCTGTTCTAATGTTGTTCTCTTTCTGAACAACAAGGGGGAAGCCTTGTGGACTCGGCGTCACGAAGGCTCGAACCTTGGCACTCAAGGGATATTGTCCTTCTTCTGGACAAGTGATGGTGAATCTCGAGGTCGAAGTCCCTAGGCACACAAGGTGAGAGAGGGTCGTGGTGATGTTTCGCGACGAAAATGTGGATCTCCAATCTGCTCTTATGGGTAAAGTTTCCATCTAAATAGTCGGGACACTCCCTTGGCTTGGGGGACAATGGAGTGGGAGCTTCGAGGGAATGCACAGCCGAGCCTGGGAACAATGCCTTATCTGCTCATAAGCCTAACTCAATCTGGCGAGGTCGACGTATGGGGGCGAACGGGGGAAGATAAACCTCCTTGTTTAAACATTGACTCAGGTGGCTGCGATAAGGCGCCAAGCTTCAAAGCGAAGATGCACGTGGGGAGCATCGTGGTTTTAAATAACATGTGATAGTGGTTGAAATTAACGCGGCCTCAACCCGTTCTATCACAACCAGGTTTCGTCATCTTCAGTCACTGCCAAACTAAGGATACAGAAAGATTTCTTAACCTAAGGACAAATAAATTTATAAGTCTGAATTTAATCAGGAGGGCTGCTATGGAACGGCATTTTTTATCATAGGCCTGATGAGTCTTCTGTGTATAATGTGATTAGTGTTGAATTGCCCGTCGGAAGAAGTGAAGTTTGGAATTTCCTTTATGAAGGCTGATTCTATTAGACGCCTATGTATATAGTTGTGAGAATTATAAATTATTTTTGCATTATCAATGTCAATTGCAATTAATTTATAATTGATTAATCTTTAGTCATTAATTAATATTTATTTTCATCCGTTAATTCTTATGTAGGTAAAGAGAGAGAGAGAGAGAGAGAGAGAGAGAGAGAGAGAGAGAGAGAGAGAGAGAGAGAGAGAGAGAGAGAGAGAGAGAGAGTGAGAGAGAAAGATCGCCTGGGTGGGAGATTAATATGGATCTTCGGAGACAATGAGGGCATGAGGACGTGATGAAAGTCTTTGGAACATTTACAAAGGCAGGATGAGCGAAGAGAAGATGGGGGGAAAGGGGGAATGGGACTACGGTGTAGGCTCGAGTAAAGGCCGTTGTGTTCGCTCTTACCACGCCCATATATATATATATATATATATATATATATATATATATATATATATATATATATATATATATATATATATATATCTATATATATATATATATATATATAAATATATATATATATATATATATACATATATATATATATATATATATATATATATATATATATATATATATATATATATATATATATATATATATATATATATATATATATATATATATATATATATATATATACAAAGAAAGCAAGTACAGGATCTGCGGGTGATAATACAACCAGCACAGGGCTATGCCATTTTTATTTTCTGTCTTTCAAATAAAATTTGAAGACAGAAAGAAAGATGCAGAAACCTGGTGTAGCTGACTATAAATACGTAGAGTACAAGAGAAAATAAGAATTGGACGCGAATGAGCAAATGAGACAAGAAACCGGAGTTTTTAAAGGCAAGAGAGAGGGACATTAGAAGAATCCAGAATCAAAGGGAGCAGAGGGCGGCACAGTGAAGGCGATCCTTTACCGAGAAGACAGAAATAACGCCATTCTTATTTTTTCGTATATATATATATATATATATATATATATATATATATATATATATATATATATATATATATATATATATATATATATATATATATATATATATATAACTTAAATTGCTAAGCTTTCTATGATCGAATAGATCGAAAGCTTAGCAATTTAAGTTTGGTTTTTACCATCTACAAGATGGACTTAAAAGAGAGTAAGAAGATTTGAAAGTTGCCAAAGGAAGTTGATCAAGGCGAAATATACCATGGTCTTTAACCAAATTTGCATATATATATATATATATATATATATATATATATATATATATATATATATATATATATATATATAAGGTGTGCCTACCAAAATGCACTTATACATTGGATGGCAATAAATACAGTGTTTATTAACAAAATATTAAATGAAATTAAAGAAAGTTTATTCTTTCCCTCTAGTCTCGTCTTCCTTTGCTTGTTCCTCAATGTTCAATTTAATTTGATGACAACCGCTTTCAAGGCACAGATGATACGAAACACGGACAAATAGATTCGACAAGTTTACGAAGCATTGCACTTGGAATTGCGACAAATTGTCATTAAATCTCCTCTTTTAACTCATCGACTGATGTCTGTTTGTCGCCGTAAACTTTATCTTTGAGGTCTCCTTATATAAAGTCCTTTTGCGTAAGGTCTGGGAAACACGCATAAATTACATCGAGATATGCCCTTACATCTCGATGTTAGTGGATAGATACCTCATCTTGTTGAAAGTAATTCTCTTCGTCACCAAACATTTCTTCGATGCGTAGACTGACGGATTCCTACAAGTTTAGATCAACGTCACTAGTGCGGATTTTGAGAAACCCGATAGCTGCAATTGCGTTGATTAAGTGAGCCATTTAACTCAAAAGTAGCCTCATTATCCAAAACAATTTTATATAGAAACGCTGCATCTTCCACTCATTTATATATGTACCATTCACAAATTTTCAACTCTTCGGTCAGAAACCTCTTAACTAGGAGCGTGGCTCAATGTTGGAATGGACTTTTCCAATGGGATCGCTTCGAAATGTGATGGACGCTCGATTATAAATTTTCTGTCTCATGAGCTGCATGTCGTACAGATTTCTGTGGGGATCGGAAGAGTGTTTCCAGCACATGTTCTTCTTTTGCTGGGCCGGTGGATGTCCGTGATCTTCCAGAACATTGCATATGTACGTCATGAAGAGTTCCATCTGTTTCAAACTTATCTCTGATACGAGCAATGGTGGATCCCTGTGAAAGTGTCTTCTAAATTGTCTTTGCACTTCCATGACGTTTTTATACATCCAGTAGTACTTTATGACAAATTTTGTTTCTTCTAAACTCAGTTGTAATTCTGCCATTAGTTCACTATAGTTACACCACAAAAGACAAAAAAATAGAATTAACTATCAGCAGTTAAACGCTTCTTGCTTATGTTTTCTTCTACATTCTTTTCTTTCTCTTTTTTTTATCTACTACTTTTTTCATTCTATTTGTCTATCCATGTTTTATATCCCCCTACCCCTCCCACCCGGGATGGGGATGGGGGGAAGCTGCCACTTGTTTTCGGTGAAATCAAAGGCATCGATGTACCTCCCTAGCGGTCGAACCCCCCACCCCCTCGCTGGATTCCCGTCTTTCCTCCTTCAAAAGATTTCCTTCCAACGGATTTCCACCCGACCTCAAAGACGACACAGGAAACATAAAAAAGGCGATCAAAAAGGCCGGAAGAGACGAAGAGAAGAAAGGAGAGAGAAGGACCGCAAAGCGTAAAAACTGCGATAAATCCTGAAGAGAAGTGCGCATGAGGATGAAACGATTCACAAATCGATAAAAAATAACCGAAAATGATGCCGTTACTTAAAATAAAAAAAGAGAAATACCAAATGGAACGGGGGAAAAGGAAAATTACAAAATAAAGAGATTTATAAGTGACTAAGATGGGTGAATACCATGGAAAACTATTTCCTCAAATACGTTTTTTATTCTGATGAAAAATGGAGGAGAGTACAAAAAAATGACAACGCCATGGGCAGTGTAAAGACTGCCCCTGTTGGAGGATGAAGAACAAGAAATAATATCACCAACAAGTTTTTGAGGTTATGTGGACAAAGTTATAAAAGTTTACACTTTTTAATTCCATTAAGATATTGTTATGTGGGTCTATGAAATAGAGTGAAAGGAATATCTGAGCCTATTTTAGGGTTTAGAAAAATATCAATTTTTTTTAGCCATGTATTTTTCCAAATCTCTAAAGCAAGAAAGTGGCTTCTACCTTTGCACCTCTGATACCTATCGCTGTGTTAGTACATTTAACGTGAGCTTCAATCCACGCTTGTGATAACATGCTGACAGACTAGATACGATATGGAGAGTAAAAATATAATTATTTGAAAAGGGCTGCTTGGGTAAACCTCAACAAACACGAACAAGATTGTATAAAAGAGGCCGAACCTTGAAGAAAAAAAGATAGGGATCAAAATTTGCCATTGCGTCTTTTCCTACTTTCCATCTTTCTGCCATTGCGTCTTTTCCTACTTCTCCATTTTTCCGCCATTGTGTGTTTTCCTCCTTTTTCCTTTTTCCGCACTAAGTTATATTCCGTTGGAATGCACAGCTCCGTGAACTTTTCAACCAGTAATTATTTGATATCTTAGATCGTAGAGTATTATATGTATGTATTTCTCACATTAGCATCTTAGCGACATTAGGATCTGTTTGCCAAATTTATCGGGTATATCGTCGATTGTACATCCACACTCTGAACTTTTATGGTATACACAGAGACTTCAGTGTTATAAAAATCTACAATGGTATATTAGTATGACACACATTTACTGTGTATAGTAACATGGGGATTGCCACATATTCCCCCATACTACGAGAACATGAAATTCCACAAGTACCAAAGACTGAGAAAGAAATGGTCACATTCCAAAGGCAAACCAAATTATTGCTATATTCAACAAAAATAAGAATAGAGCGATTGTGATGGTGACTGAGAAAGTCACTGGTACAAAAACCTAAATGGTAAGTAACTAACTAATATATATATATATATATATATATATATATATATATATATATATATATATATATATATATATATATATATATATATATATATATATATATATATTTACCTAGCCCTCTTTCCTCCACAACCACTCTGGTACAGCCTTCAACCAATTCTCCTCTACTCATTTTTACGAATAAAATGGCATCTCATTTACACCATGCATAATACTTTAAAGCACATATAGTTTTCTCTAGAACGTAGGTATTACTGAATATCCATTCTTCATACACCACAGTAGATCTGTCTAGCACCGGCTAAGGCGCACAAAGATAACTTGCCAATCCATTGATAATTTTCACCCGAAGAAATGTTTACAGATAAATGTGCCATAATTTCCTTGATAATTATTCACATCATGGCTAGAAAAAGGAGACCAAAAGTAGAAAGGTATTAAAAGCATATGGCAGTGAACCGGGGATTCATCTAACACTTTTACAATTCGGCAACACATATTCACTTTTTTTCTTTTTTATTGGTTTATGTGTAAGTTGGTGTCTGCATACTTATGTATGCGCTACCAAGCACAAATAAGAATAATTGAATGTACAGATAAAGCAACACCGATCAACACAACGTGAGCCGTTATATTAAGCAAAATGTTTCATTACCACATCGTTTCCTTTCGAATCATGTTGTACCAAGAATATTAATTTAGACCAATAGTTGGTATAGTTTGAACTATGGTTAAATATAGGAGGAGTAGTCCCCCTGCACGCCTAAAGTTTAAATAAAAGGAAAGGGATTGAATGTTCCCATTAAAGATGTTTGACTGGGAAAACAGAGTATGTATATGTAGATGCAGAATGGAATCCTTCTATGTTCATGCGTATAAACTCTTTAAAGAATATCGCGTAGAATACGAGATCTAAGTGTCGGGAGCCAATCCGACAAGGACATCACGGCAAAATGTAAAATGAGCTACGACGAGTCCTCCTCGTGGAGAAACCTATGGACGAACCTGGAGAATGAGAAGTAATCAGAAGTAATAGTGACAAGGAAAAGGAGAGAATCGACATTTGTGGTTTTTAGCGTAAGGTGATTGAAGGAAGTAAGGAGTGTAGGCAAAGGGTTTGTGTTTCAGAGTGAAAATGTACTACGGTGTAGATTAAAGCACTTGAAAACAAATTCACGGTCTTACTTAAGACGAGGATCGATCTTCCCAAATCCTGATTAGACTAATCCCGCCGGCGAGCCAATTTTGCCTATCGCTCGTAGTCCGAGAGTGAACGTCGAAATAACGCCGGAGGCGAAGACTTCGAGGAAACGACCCGATTGATGGGTGTGCGAGTGACGAGCCTCTGCACATTGCGGCCTAAGGCGATTCTTTTGTATGGGACGAGGAAGAAAGGTTCTCCTTTTGTTTGCCATTCATGTAAGTTATGGTGACACTTCTTTGTCTAATAAAATTCTATTTATACTTTGTGAAATTTGTGTACAACGAATTGAGCCAATGCAACCCACCTATGAATGTGCTTTGCAACCAAACAAGGGCAGATTCAGGAGAGTTGCGTTATCTCCCGGTCTCTATCATTCTAATGCTTATATGACGTGAATGCCACTTTAGTGCCACCTCTATTTTAAAAATTATTATACAATTGGGACACTAAAAGATTTGGCCAGTCTGGCTGGCCAGGACAGTCCCCGACCTTATCCAAGGAGATTTAAACAGTTCATGGGAGTTTTATACAAGAGAAACGTCTATAAAATTCCATAATGACATAAATATAACAAAACAAATTTGATACCTGATCCGCTCCTTTGATCTCTTCTAGGATTATTTACTCATCGGAAATACAAAAATGAAAAGAATTTGAAAAAGAAAAAATATCGCAGATGAAAAGAGGCTATGAAAAGCAAGAAATAAGTTAGTATAATATAAATCTGATATATTATTCTATTCCTTCGTTGAGCCCTTATAATTTACGTCAATGTAAATAAAAAAGTAACCACAGGAAAACTGTAAACAAGATCGTGAGAGTTTCCGTTTTTTTCAACAAGATCGCTTGAAAAAGTTATAATAAACAAATCGTTTTGGATATATATATATATATATATATATATATATATATATATATATATATATATATATATATATATATATATATATATATATATATATATATATATACAAAGAAAGAGCAAATACAAGTTCTGCGGGCCCTATTTATTTTCTGTCCTTCAAAACAATTTTGAAGACAGAAAGAGAAATTGGACGCGAATGATCAATAAGAAGAAACAGGAGTTTTTTTTAGAGGTAAGAGAAATGGACATTAGAAGAAGACTAGAATCAAAGAGAGCAGAGAGCGGATAAGAAGATGTGGTATAAAAATTCCTTTGATGTTCCTAGCTTGTTGATTGTTGACTGGGTTGGATGAGGTAACGGTAGAGCATCTGACCGGCAATCAGCAGACCTGGGTTCGAGTCCCGGCCAGGAATTTCAAACTTTTCTTCATGGCGTTATTTCTGTCTTCTCGGGAAAGGATTGCCTTCATTGTGCCGCTCTCTGCTCTCTTTGATTCGAGTGTTCGTCTAGTGTTCTTCTAATGTCTCATTGTTCATTCGAGTCAAATTTCTCTTTCTCATAAGAGATATATGCATATATATATATATATATATATATATATATATATATATATATATATATATATATATATATATATATATATATACTACGTTATCCGATGACTATATCCTTGAAAAAACAATTATCTTTCCTCATATGGTTCTTTCGAACGGAACAAAAATGAATAGAGCCCTCTCCCTTCCCCCATCCCTCTCTAGGCAGAGTTCATCCAAGTAGGTTTCACTTTAGCCCCGACCAACACTTGTACAGCGGTACCTGACATCCGGAACCCATAAATCTGAAATTCATTCATTCGCGCTGGAAAGGAAAAAGGTGCATTTTACCTGGCCGGTTTTTAAAAGGAATCGGGATGGACAGGTGAATGCAGGTCTGTTTCCTGACTCAAAAGCAAAACTGCTGCGTCGCTTTTAATCCCGGCCTAACATTCCTCCTCAAATGTTTCAGATCTGGCATCCCAGGAATGAAGTTTAAAGGGACTGCGCTACAAAAGCAACAACGTAGTTCCTACACACGATGTCTAACGGACATTCTATTGTTTATATGCCATACACACACATCTATAATAACACTCGCATCGTTACCCACACGCACGCAAGTATATTTAGACACGCAAGAGATTATACTAGGCGGCCATAGTTTCATTCAATGTATGTGTCCATTTTTTGGGGGGGGGTGGAAGTTATTTCGATGGTAACTACCCATCGGATGACACGACTGAAACGCAATAAATTCCAAAAAATTATTATTATTTTCAAAGACTATGAACTAGTAACGATGAATGTAATTTTGTTGACAGTTCATAAGTAGCCCACCCTATCGACGAAGTAAAAACAATCTTGGAAAATCCCTTCATAAATCCAAGTAGAATAGTTTAATTAAATAATAAATATGGATGTAATCAAAGGATTGTTGATTAGTGCCTTCCTATGAAGTCTGGAGACTGCTGAAAAAATCTGTTGAAAATAACTCTAGTTTAAGAGTTTAGTAAAGGCAAGAAATACTCAAAATAGTTCGCATCACTGAAATATACTATCTTCATTACATTTATTCTGACGCAAATTGTTGTGTTACCATTTATTAGTAATGGAAACTAATGGAGAATATAAAGGTAAACCACCTAAAAAACTTAGAATGCTTCTTGGCCTGATGAATTATTCGAGGTTTTTAAGTTTATTTACGAAAATATATACTTGTAGAAGTGTTTGTAATGAGAGTTTAACACTACCAAATAAAACTTGCCCATTATGAATTACAAAGTATCGAATAAAAAAAATCACAATTAATTTTAAATGGTTTTCAACGCCAGACAATGAGCATGCAATTGGAAAAGAAACTGTGATGCGTTATAGTCAATAAGGATCGGTGTTCAAAATGTGAATGAATTCACGCATCATTGTCAGAGAATCGCTTTATTTTTCCTGTGCTCTCCGGAGGCACCACCTGATTTTGGATTGGAGGTTGTCGATAACCTTTATGGTAGTTATTACTTTTCTATTCAAACATCTTTCTGTTGGCCGCTACCCCCTAGGAACCACCTCGGTGGTGCTTGGAACGGGTGCAGTCGCCCACATTTCAGGTAATGGCTATTTTTTCTATCTCACTCGAGAAGTTTAGGTTGATGGAGAAGGCCATTGGGTTCTTCTCCTGCACCCTCATCTCCATGGCTCTTGACTAATATTCCGAAAACGTCTGGCCGTTATGCACGCTATACGCTTCCTTGGTGATCGGCCGAGTGTGAAACGACCGTTAGAGAGAAGCGATATGCCGATAAGCGCAGCCCGAACGATTTTGCCGAGGCGGAATTGTATCGAGCGAGGGCAAGGCTCCGGCATATTTCGAAGCGCGTCCACCACTCTTCTTGGCTGGTAATCGTATCTTTACTTAGAGGAAGACTCTTATTGCAGAGGCGTGGAAAGGGGCTAAAAGGATTCGGGGTAATTTCTTGCAGGAACTCCTCCTGTCCTCTCGGCGTAACCACTCGACCGTGGCGGAATCCTTCGCGATCGGTTTCTCCTCATTTTATAGGTGGAATGCTGCTCTGGTGCCATTCACAGTTCTGATAACGTTATGCATTTGTGTGAGCTGGGCATGGTCTTTCTGATAACTTTGTCCAACAGGAGTTGGACGGAAGGTATTCTCCCATACTCATAACGAATGGCTAGAGTGCTTACTTTTGCAAACTAAAGATACGAGTATATCACTCTAGCATGGTTAGTTTTGGCCCAATATATCTAACCTCCCGTATGTGAACAGCGGATGCTACCTGTCTCTCGCACAGTAGTAGCTTTCGCAAGTACCACTCTACGCCGTATGCTATGTTCCGTGTGGAAAATGATATCTGTGAGGTCTATCTTATTGCTTAGCACCTCGAAAATGTTGGGTTTTTTATTTGGAGGAAGCCTACGATAACATATTCCGATAGGGTATCCTAGAGACCCTCTACATTATACTGGCGAAAGACATACTCCCAATCTTCGCGTTTAGGTTTTTGCGAGATCGTCGAGTCATAGGTGCAATAAGGCAAAATATGCCGTCCCGCAGAAAAGTGTCTTCAGTGTCACTCTCTTTACCTCGACCATAAAGAAGATAATCTCGCTTCGATCAATGGAGATGACATTTTGGTGTATTTTGGTGAAACCCAGATGCTTACTCTAAGGCATCGACTAAAACAGGCTCTGGCTGGCTTTCATCTTTCACTATACCAAAGCGCAGGAGTTTGTTTTCTTCTGCAAGACTAAGTTGTTGTACTTCTGGCGCCACCCACGGCTCTAACTCTAATCGGACTTATTCCTCAAGGTGGTTCACATGGATGAGGTAGAATCGTACCCTTTAATCGGTCTTGTTTTTGAACAAAGTCTGACCTGGAAGACCCGTATTCGCAGCCTTACGATCTCTTGTTGCCCCCCCTATAGATATGCTTCGTTACGTGACATTAAACATTTGGAGGGTTGATAAAAGCTACTTCACTACTATTCTACCGTTACTTTGTTCTTTTAAAGCTGATTTTATACATTCGCATCCATGCGTGAGTTTGCGGAAGGTGGATTCGAACTACCACACTGATCTCTGTTTAGCGACCGATGCCTTCCACACATCCTCTATTAAGAGTTTCCTATCAATGCTGGGAAGATGCCGCTTACCTTGAGCCATACATAGTGTATTGTGCGCTTGTATATAAGGTACCAATCATACTCTAATACCTTTGCGCTTAGGGGAAGACAGTGCATTCGAGAGTTTGATGTAACTCTCAGGCCAGAGGTACCTCTAGTTCTGTCCCACACGCCATCCTGGAGTTGCCTCTTATAAACATTTGTCGCCACCCCCTTCTTCTATAGAGCCGGGAATATTTCATCCGAATAATTTGGAGAACGCGTCGTGTCACGCTAGATTCGTGATAGTGTGCAGTGATATCTCCAAAATCCAGAAAGGGGTACGGTTTTCACGCCGTTTACCGAGCTGGTTGTAATACACATCTCGGTTAAAAGATTACCTGCCATACTCGGTTCGAAGATCATAGTAATATTTAGTGATTCACAGAGCGCCCTGAGTGCCATCGAGGCATTGGAATCTTTGTACCCTCTTGCTTGCTGTATTCGTGCGACGCCACAGCTGCTGAGAGGCTGGATGATGTAGAAATTGATTACTGCTAGTTTCTTTGAAAATAAGCGCATTGATGAAGGCGCTAACCATTATGCGAGGACTAGGTAACCGGACCAACGTTTAGCTTTCCCCCTCTCTGAGCACATGCCAGGAAATGGCTCAGCCATTTGGATTAAAACGCAAAGAAGATTAGACACGGCCGACAAGAACTTAAATTTGCGTGTCATTAAGCAGCTACTTTTCCCGTAGACTTACCATACAGGTCTAGACTACTTCAGGGTGTTCTCTCTCTCTTCCGAATAGGCCACACTTGCGGAACGCATCGCCAATTTGGTTGTGATTTTTTAACTTAATTCGATTATTTCTAGGCTAAAATATATAAAAAAATTATAAGTTAAGCGACTATGCCGCTGGAGGCAGTTGCCATTTGAGACCCTTAAAAATCCATCTTACGAAACAGAGTAAAAGATCAGAATAAAAACTCACGCGGATTGGACGAAAAGCAGAAACCAAACGGCAAATGAATAAGGATGCAAATTTTCCTTAAAAAGACGTGTAGTGAGATAGGTAGCGTGGTTACGGGGCATGACTATAGCAAAAGGCAGACTGCAGAAGACTAAAGAGGCGGACTTTTCAGTGGGAAAATTGTATGGCAACGTTTGAACTTATTGAGACGTTGGCGATGCTAGTAGACAGATTGAGGGGGATTAATGATGATGAGGTAAGTTGTGGTAATGGGTTCAGAAAAGATCGGAAACTTAACTTCGAAGCGTAAAGTACGAGTATTTCTACTCCTTGGTATCTAGGTTGAAGAAGAGCCGTCTGTTGAGTTTCGGCTCTGTGATTGAGAATTCTGGGTGATAAGGGCATCCTCCCTTCGTGCCTGCTTTTGGCTGTCCCTTTGTTTGGTCTCTGATATTTACCGTGAAAAATTAACGCTCGCCATATGGGGCTGCCTTGTCACTTCCCTACTCTAAGAGCGTCTCGTATTAATTCTGTGTTAGTGAGGCAGGAGCTGTCCAATAGCATGGCGTCAAATTGTTCTATCGTGGCTTGAATCCAGATCACGTGGCGGAGTCCGACGTGTGGCCAAAAATTATAGGAGGAAGAAATTAGGATGAAGTTGTCTCTGTCGATGGTTCGCGCTAGTGGGTAAAGCGTGGGATTTCTATGCCTGGGTACCGGGTTCGATTCCAAGCAAAAGCAAAGACTAAAGTAAGTCGAAGATCGAAGTGAGCGGCCGTCAACCAGGCGGTGTTTCGCGCAGCTAGCTCTGGCCATGTGCGCCATCATACACATAGTTATTCACAACAACGCAGTATCGTCCTCCCTCTCTTCGGTCACGCAACGTATCACTCTTCCTTCCTGGAGCCTACCGAAGGGGGTTTCAGTCCATACTCCCCTGACGTGAAACGGATCCCACTCCTCCAGTCCACGATGGATTCTCTACACGCTGGTTAGTGCTAAAGCTCTTTTTGCACTTTTTCCCCAAAGAGGACCTGTCATTTTTATCTTGATGTGAATTTATAATCCCATCAGAGACTTCGTCCACAATTGAATGAGTGGTCGGTGGTGAAATTAACTAACTAGACAACGTTCCTGGCACTAACCAGTAGGTTTCGTGACCATTAATAATTGACAGACTTTTCTGCCTTTGTACGCGTTGACAGCTACCAGCGTGTGCACAGACTACACAACAAAAGTTGAATCGGACAAATATCAAACCTTTTTAATTTTGCCTCACCGAAAGAAATCGATGAATTGATAAAGGAAGAGGGGAGAAAACGTGTAAAGTAGATCAAGAAATTTCAAAAAGTTTAAAGATAACAATGCCATATTTTACAATTATGGACTACATGCACTTTTGGACCGCTTAACAGTCTCTGCAATGGCTCTAATTCAAATGGCATCTTGGTGGCGCAGCTTTACGATCAACTGGCGGACAGAGTGAGGCATAATAGGTTCCTTACGTATGTTACCAGGACGACACGAGATTAAACGGAAGTTAGTTGCTATGCAAACATTGCCGGTTGTCTTTACACTTTAATTTTTCTATTAAATTGGTCATCTGATGATAACTTTCTTTTTATTAATATAAATTGAACATCCAATTTGCCGACGACGTCACCCATATCATAGTTTGCCCCTACAGGAACGGACTAAAGAAAGCTAGGATGAATGCAGAAGAGATAAGAAGAATTATTACATACAAAGAAAAATGGAAAATTAAAACTAACAGGGCTAAATTTAAAGTGATACCCGTGTACAGGAGGAGTATCTCAGATGTATATGTAGAAGGACAGCGCTACAGATACGACAAAGAATATAAGGTGCTTGGACTAACCATTAAAAAATAAGGTTATAAAAAGCACGTAACCTAGAGGGTAAATCGAGGGAAAAGTGGCCTTGCATTACCGTACAAGTTAGTTAACCTAAGCATGAAAAACAAAAGGAAAATTTATCAAGCCATAGTACAGTTCGCGATTATTTATCCAACAATAGCGATGTACACGATATCAAGAAGTAACCTATTAAGACTCCAAAAAGTCCAATACAAAGCATATACTTAATAACAAACAGTAGAAGAGGAGAAAGAAGAAGGCTACGAGACCTGCACAGGGAGCCAAAGATAAAGCCACTTAACAGAATAAGTGCGAAAAGAGCAAGGAGGGTCATAAAAAAGACACAGAATGAATTAGAGGTTGAATTAACCAACCAAATTGCCCAGAAAGAAGGATGGAGATCACAAAGATTATTCCCAAGTTTCCAAAGATAGATGAGGGAGGAGAAAAGACGAAGAAGAAATCGACACCTAGAGAAAGAGAATAATAATCGACGACGACTAAGAGTAATTAAATAACTGAAGCATCACCAGAGAATAGCATATAGTCAATTATAACTAGGATAGGAATATGAAATAGATAGAGAAATACAAACCTATACCAGATTTTAGTAAGAATAATTACTAATAACGGTTTGAACGCCTCATAAATACAAACACTACTTAGACATATTATAAATAGACGCATATACAAAAGAAAAGAAACCAATGCGGGACACGCACGCAAATACAAATTTTATAACTCTATCACGCTAGCTATAACTACTATAATGTACAATGATAAGCCTTATCTCCAGGCAACTAGCATCTCTTTGCAAACCTCTTACTTTCTTCAGTCTTCAGCATCTATTCCTTTTACTATCACATTCGCACACGGGACTCACAGTAGATACGTGGGGACAGGGGTCACGATAAAATGCAAAGTTATATTTAGAGACAAGCGACACATCGTGGTTCGGATTCCACGTTAATGAACTTGCAAATATAGTTCGAAAGTGCTTGGATTCATCTTTTCATTTTCCTGTGGGTTAATTTTCATATTATTGCTTTCCTCACGTGCCACTTTGTGATTTTCATTATATATATATATATATATATATATATATATATATATATATATATATATATATATATATATATATATATATTAATATATGGAAAGAGGGAAATAAACCGGTTGTGAAATGGACAAGTGCTATTGTAGTTTATGGTCTTTGTGTAAAAGGGGGGGAAAATAACAGAAGAAAAGCATCAATTGATTTTGTCGTGGTAACATGAAAAGCCTCAAACGGTCTATCTTTTTCCCATCTCATTATCTCTTTATATATATACGTGTATATATATATATATATATATATATATATATATATATATATATATATATATATATATATATATATATATATATATATATATATATATATATATATATTGTTTTGCCAAGGAAAGCAAACAGAGCTTTTTCTTGAATGAAGCTTTAAGCTAACGTCTATGATTTTGTACGAGAAGAAGGCATCAATTGGTGTTTCGACAATGTAGAGAGGAATTTAACCGTTGCTGCCACACAAATGGGATATTACTGGTTTGGTGCTTTTTATCTGCTTTATTTTTATTATTTCTTTTCTTTCACTTACTCTAATGTATGTACTTCCCTAAAAGATTGTGAATACTTTCCTTTTTATCTTGAAATATGAATAATCATGGCTCTATCCACTCTGATGTTCCATGCTATACGCTCCCCCGAATGACGAAAACATGAATTGCTCCATCATCTTCTAAGTGAGAGAAATGAGCTGGTGTTTCATCCGAAATTCCATTAATTAAATTGCCTCAAATCTGAACAATTCCAATTTATCGATATTTGCGTTGGTTCTGGGCATCTACTCACGAAAACAGCAAATGTGGGGTATTTGATGTGATAAGTGAAAGAGGTATGGGTCGGGGACTAGTCATCCATATGATTGTACTGTGTAAGGTTAAATTGGTTTGTCGGCGAATGAGAGGACGTGGGAAAGGTGGAAAGAAAGAAAGAATCAAAAGTGAAATGCTGCTAAATCTGAGAGGATAAGAATGTGAGATTGCTTAAGAGTGGAAGATATAAGGCAAGTGAGAAAAATGAAGTAAAAAATAGTTTGTATTGCAAAAGCTGTATGTATGGATGCTAGAAGTCAAAAGGGAATGCAGAACGCTGAATGATGGAATTATAATGTGAGACGTAAAGTGGGGAGGTGGACTTGCGCATATAAGCATGCTCAACAGCACAGATGAGATTGTGAGAAACATAAGAAGAGGCTAAAAGAAAGGGGGAAGATGTGATAAAGCAGAAGACAGATTTAAATGGAGCACCAAGGACAAGAATGGCTGTGTATTTTTTTAGCAAAGAGGAACTCAGAAGGAGATGACGAGAGTCCTTTGGCCACGAATTGGGTAAAGTTTTTTTAAGAACGCTTAACGTCCTCTTTCACCCTTTGCTGGGTCTAAATAAGCGCGTAAAAGATCGTGGGAGATTAAAAAAAGGTGCAAAAAAGAGAGCACCTCTTCCTCTTGGGTCACCAGTGCTCCAAGAGAAAGCGGGAGGGTGCGCGGCTACTCCAGGTTTCAGTTGTAGCAGGGGTATTGCCCATTGTACCATCCACCCCTTGTGGGGAGTTGGAAGGTGAAGTGACTGTGAATAAGAGTGGAGTGGAGGGGGTAAATTACGTTGGTAGGGCTGTGGGTGTAGTGGTTGTGTTGTAAAAGTATTCGGCCTTTGGGTCGTGTGAAAAGGATTTCTGATGGGAGTGAGGCGCTTGAATTGAGTGGGAGGGGGAGGCAAGGGTATGTGATACCGTTGAGGTTGTTTAATATCTTTCTGAATGGGGTTCGAGTGAGAAAGCTTAGTAATGAAGGGTGAAGATATGTAGGGTTCTCTCTAAAAGCTGGTGACCTGGTTGGTGGTAGTGTCTTAGAGTCGGAAAGTTTTGGAAATTTTGATCAGAGTCTTTGATAATGTGAGGAGGGAGCTATAAGTAAATGCATAAGGGAGTAAGTTGATGGTATTTGGAAGTGGTGGCGGCGGGATTGGGTGTGATATGAGATTGCGTAGGATTACTGTTAATTGAGTGCGGTGGTTAAAATAGCTCGTATGTATCATGAATGAGTGTAAGACAGATGAAACAGAGTGAGACAAGAGCAAGGTTTCAAAATGGTAGAAGAGTCTCTGTGACGACTAGAGCGGAAGGCACCAGGATGCTACATGAGAGCATGCTGCTGCAAACTTTGCTGTGTGAGACTAAAAGTATGGTATATAACGAGAAGGAAAGATCTGGAGTTAGAGCAAAACAAATGGAAAATGAGAGAAAACTAGATTGAGGAATAACTGGGTAAGAGGTGTTTACGGTGTGAACGAGGCTGTGATTAAGTTTTCTGAGGTGAAGTGTGGCCATGTAGGACGGCTCAGTCAGTCTGACAACTTTCCGCAAAGGTTAAAGTTATTCAACGATAGAGGAGGCAAGGACAAAGGTAGGCGAAAAAGTGAAAAACTTTTTTTTCTACGGGAACCCACTTTTTATCAACAAGGATATAAGATATTTACTCAATAGGCACAAAAAGAGGAAAATACAAGAATAAGAAGGGATACATTCAATCACAGCCCTAATTGGAGAGTCCTCCTTTTTCTTGTGAGCGAGGTAGCCTTCCCCGTGAAGCGGATATCTTTTCCCATCTCTTATTCTCTGGATCTTTTTTAAACAAATTTTACCTCTTAATTTATTTCTCACTAGCACTACATAACTTGGTCAGCGGCAAAGCCTGACTTGCACTTTGTACTATGGTATAGGAGGCCAGAAACGAAGGAGGGGGAGGGCGATTCTCGGCCACAAACCCGAACCCTATTGAGGATTTCTTATAGGACAAGGTCGAACTAGGTAGGGTGACGAAGGAGAGTGCGAACCTCGGAAGATAGAGAAGGGGTCTCGCACTTGAGGAACATAGTAATCTTTCCCTTTCAGACACAACTAAAAGGAGCCCCACACGAAGTGGAGCACACTAAAACTAGAAAACGAGCATACGAGTAGATCTCCTGAAAAAACAGAAAAGCCTGACACTCCGATTTATATCCCCCATCCCTCATAAAAGCAAATACTGCAGCAAGTAGCACAGACTATATACTTGAATCTTTAAATTCCACTTATAAGGTGCATCGAGGCTCCAAATGGACTCACGTTGATCTGTCCAAAACTAAAATATATTGATCAGCTGCTGTCGATGGCAGGAAGCTTAACAGTCAGGAAACTGCACCTCGAAGCAAAGACTCTACCGCAAATCACTTCCAACTGGAGCTTTGTATGTAGGAAAGTTGAAGCATAGGTAAGAGTTCACTCATGCGAAGAAATTAGACAAGAAATAATGGAAAGAAAAAGATAGATTAAAGTAAAGAGTTGACCAAATTTAGAAATCCCACTCATGTATTTAAAGTAGTCTGCGAAAACATAGAAATGACATCGAAGACGCAGGGAAAATGACTTCTTGTATTTATTATGCTAATTCCCACTGCAAACACAAAGAGACGTAGTTGTTAATAAACAAATGTGTTTTACATGTTACACTATAGAGAATCCTACATCAAAGAACTGCCCCAAGAATGCATTGATAATGTGTTCCCAATGCGCCGCAGAAGGACACACTTTCAGGAATAGCACCAACCAAACAAGAGATGCATTAACTGCGAGGGCAACCTTCGAACAATGGCCATGTTCTGCCCAAAACGAAAAGAAGTTATTAAGAGGAAGGAAATGGAACAACAAGAAAATATACGCTGCTGCAGCTAGAAGGGAAATGTCAGCGAAAGCATTAGCAGCACTTTCAAGTATAAAGTGAGGCATGTATGGAAAATTATATATATGCGTAATTCACACACATGTTCAGAATGCCCTTCAGCCTAGGGCATAAGAAAAAACTCTTAAAACATTTCTCAAAGCAACGGACTAGAACCAATTAACATTCCACACCAAGTCTACTCGTCTGAAATATTGAACATGCATGCAGTCGACAGAAACAGGCAGCAATGATGTCACATGAAGAAGAACGCAACACATAACGCAAACAGAAGTAAGCAATACCGAAGAGAGTTCAGAATCCGCGGAAGAGACGGACAAGGACAAGGAAGAAGAAGAAAGAAAAAACAATCCCCAAAACGGAAATGATAACTACAGTATATAGTTGTTCTACGGACAGTTTAAAGGATTAAATGGACAGGATGCACCTTGAGGATTACCCTAATCATAATGGACAATACAAAACTTAATATTCTACAAGTAAATACCAACGGATGAAGAGAAAAGAAACATACGGAAATATTTTCAAAAGAATTGATCCGGCATCATCTTACTTTCTGCAACGGAGTCAACCTAGACAACGACGAAATTAAAATTTGGAACCATGACCTTATGGCCGTAAACCTACCGGAGGATTACGCGATGGAGCTGCTATTACAATCAAGAAGGGCATCGAATACATAACTCGTAAAGAAATAGACGAATCTTATATCGATGTAGAAATAGACAAAGAGGGAGATACGAACCTCATAATAGCTACAAGATATCAATCGCTAAGGAGAAATCATTTGCCGATTAACAACTATATTAACATCTTTAAAATTAGCAACCTGATGATAATCTTGGGCTACTTATATGAATATTGACAAACGAACAGATATATAAATAAAAACAGAGCAGGAAGGCACCTAGAAACGATAATCGCAAGAGGCATCTGCCATCGACTAGGACTTGATTACCAAACTTACGTAAACAGGTACTACAGCCTCAATACCAGACACCTGCCTAGCCAATAATAATTTCCTTACAACTATTACATGCAACTGGAAGATATACTATTTACAGACCATACAGCGAATCTCCACACCATCAAACAGAAACCAATACATATCTCAAATACAAAGCTCGATGCAAGCAGCAGACTAAATAGCAATACCTAAAACGGCTACAAGACGATTAAGAACTTCACATGGACGCTCAAAATAATTCAAAAGAACAGAAGATTAGGACAAATATTGGAAGAAATAAGAAGGAACGGCACAACGTAGGAACTACGCCCTAAAATGAAAGAAGAGAATTGACTACGGAAAAAACAGAAAAACAAAGTTAACATTGGAACGAGACAATACGAATGATTGATAGTGATGAACTCGTAAGAAAATTTTGGAGAAAGGTTAATCAAATGAAAGGCAAGGCAGGAACAATAAAAAAATGAAAATAAAATCAAGGAAATAGCATAAGAGACGATGATATGATTAAAAAAATATTCAGAGAACATCAGAATATGATTGTAGACATAAGCGCAGAGGATAATGAAGAATTCGACATCGATTTCGAGCACAACATCATAGATTCACTTAATAATGAAATCGGCAAAACGCATCTCCACCACTTTGTAGATGCAAGGAGAGAAACCTACGGTGGTATCAACGAGAAGATTACCATGAAGGGTGAAGACCATAATCTCGCTCTTAAAGCAGAAGGCACCATAAAAATCATGATTCACTAAGAAGAATTACAAAGAAGCGCCCGAAAACATACTAAATGATGTCTTAACACAGGCTACTTACCAGATTAACTAAAAGTTGCAAAGATGATCTTTATTCTCAAACCGGGAAACCATCAACTCAAGTAAAGAGCTAAGGACTAGTGCCAGATCCAAAATAAAAAAATAGGGATGGGGGATGTTAACCTGAATTTCTCCCTGGACGTAGTCTGAGAAAAGGTCATTGATGATTAATAATGGTTATCTTACACAGCATTGATAATAAATGTCAGTAAATCACACAAGAGTGAGCACTAACTCTCAAAAAACGCATTTTTTCCGCACAATATAAAATTACAAATTGTAGTTCATTGTAGTTTTTGGACATGAGCTAGAGTATAATACTGAATTTAATAATTATTTCTGATATTTAAATGTTATTTGGACATTTATCATATAAGGTACTCGTACCTTCGATCGCAACGGTTTTAAAAAACTGTTATATATATATATATATATATATATATATATATATATATATATATATTCGATATTATTAGGTTGAGGAATAAGTTCTTGCGTTTTTTTTAACGTTGTGTTGATTTAAGTTTTGTTGACGTGATTTGTGCACATATTAAGAAACAATAATAAATAATGAGAGCAAAATTTGCAAAAGTTAGGCTACGTCTCTTAACAGCGTAGACTATTAGGCTTTTGCTTAGGCTACGTCTTTAAGTTGAGTAATAAGTCATTATGGTTTATTTAAAAGTTGTGTTAATTTAATTTTTGTTCTTTACCCTCAAAATGGAATGTCAAGTTGAAAGAAAGGCGCATTTTCGACACTTGTTATTCATTTTCAATCGAGACGGGAACAATGCAAACGCTGTCAAAGCTCGTTGCGATATTTGTGCTCTGTACGGAGAAAATGCTTTATCAGAAAGGACAGCTCAATGGTGGTTTTCCCGTTTCAAAAACGGTCATTTCAATCCAAATGACGAAGAACGTTCTGGTCACCCCATTAAGTTGGATGAAGATCGATTGAACGACCTTCTTCTTGAAAATCCTCGTCAATCGACTAGAGAATTGGCTGTACAATTAGCGTGTGATCAAAAAACTGTAGTGAATCACCTTCATTTGCTGGGGAAAGTTCAAAAACTCAGTGCATGGGTTCCGCACGCTTTGAGCGAAAGCAACAAACTTCAACGCTCCACGATTGCCGCAGGTTTGCTTGCTCGTCACAAGGCTACTCGTGGATATCAGGACAGATTTCTTCACCGCATCATCACTGGCGACGAAAAGTGGTGTGTTTATGTCAACATGAACCATCGAAAACAATGGCTTAGCCCCAATATATAACCACTTCCGCGATTAAAGCAAGGACTTTGTGGGGAAATTCCACGTGGAATTTCTTTTCCAGCACGGAAGTGACATCGATGCGTTAAAGAAAATTCTAGAATTTGGTTAGGCTTAAATTAGTAAGCCCCCCTTCCCTCATCCCCAAGCGGTAGCCTCGAACTGCGTCCACCCAAGATCACCTTTTTGTGGGTTAGAATCACCTGGGCGTTAAGGTTCGATGCCATTCGAGAGTAGCACTGGCCAAACACCCCATGTTTCCCCCACCCCTGAGGAGGGACCCTCGGATATATAGGGCTCGTCTTCCAGGTGGAAGATACAGAGTTGAGGAGTCCCGACAGGATCCAAGAAGCATTCCCCTTAGTTCCAAGTCAGGTGCTTAACAACGAAGCAAAGTGACGGCTGAACTTTTCGTGTCGTTGGAATTAGACCAGCCAGTGAGGTATTTCGATTTTGACGATCGCCACCGAGCGATTTTTCTGACTCCACTCATCAACCCCTGTCGAAGCCCTCCTCGATCCATCCTTGTCTTCGGGTGGCCGAAATACTCTTCCCTGGACCGGACGTTACCCCCCCCCCCCCATCCTCGGAGAACCATCATTACGTCAACTCCCCGCTCAGAAGCTCCAAGTGCCCTTGCCCTCACGTTTATTGCCTGCATAATACATCCGTGAAACCTTACCCTGACGTGTCACCCGGAATCCTCCGTAAGCCACGTCCTTTCCCCTTCAGCAACCCATTTGAGTTAATCCTCCCCATTCGAATAGTCTCCTTCTGTAACGCATTAATTTCTAACTTCATAGTCTGATGCATAACTTTGCAATTCCCTCCTCATTTACCAATTTAATTTTGCCCTTTGATTCTCTTATTTTATGTAAATAAAATTATATTTTTGTACATGACTCTTTAAATAACCTTGAGCTGTGCCATTGTCCAAATTTTACCTGACCTCGTTTTGCACTCTATTCTCGCTTCTTCGCGCGTCGAAACTCGTGGCATTCCGCCCCTTTGATGGTTCCCCTTTAAATTATTAGTCCCTTCTCCATAGGTATAATATGGTATTGATATAATATAATGTCACACCACGAAAGACGATGCTGTGTGTGTGGTGGGATTGTGAAGGCATCATTCTTTATGAGTTCCTTGCGAACAACGAGATTGTCAATGCAGAACTCTACGTTCAACAAATGTATCGACTCGCCAAAGCTATTCGTGAAAAGCGACCTCATCGACGTTATAGAGTCCTTCTGCAACACGAAAATGCTCGTCCTCACATTGCCAATATGACAAAAGACGCCATCCAAACGCTTAATTGGGAAATACTGCCGTATCCTCCATATTCGCCAGACTTGGCTCCATCAGATTTCCATCTGTTCCGATCGCTCTCCAACAATTTGCGTCGCGTTTCGTTCAATACTGATGTGGAATTAAGAGCCTGGTTAGACGAATTCTTCGAGTCAAAATCCAAAGATTTTTATTCTTTAACTCTAATACACTCTTTTGTGAATAAACATTTTGTCACTTAAATAATGGTTACGATTTTTTTACACGGCTTAAATATTTACTTTTATTTTTTTATAATTTGAAGAAGTCTTTTGAACCTCCTAGGTAATTTCTATAATGTAACATACATGTATGGTTTACTAATTTGTCTATAGGCGAAAGTACATTAATCTTACATAGGCATATGTACAAAAATATTGAGGCTTGCGAACAATCTACCCCCTTTTATTATAAGTATGCCGTGACAACGGAATGAAAATGTACATTTAATAATTTGAGATCAATCTACTTTTATACAATGCACTTTGTCTCTTAAAAATATAACAATTACAGATCTTTAGCAAACAATACCTGTCTCCTTGATCGCGTATAGACCATTGGCTCTTCATCACTCTTTCCGGTGCCTGGAGAGGTTTTCTTCAATAATTATTATTGTCGTTACTGTTCCTTATTCCATCTCCTTTCTCACGGCACGAAGTATCAAAGGTCTTCTTCCATGTCTTGCGTGAATCCTTGAACCTCGCTGATCGTTCAGTGTATTACTATTATATGAGGGTGGGAGTTTTGTCGGTTTTAACCTGTCCACAGAGACAGTATCTTAGCTGCCATTAGGGAATTCCCGCTTGTAAACTTTGTAGTCGCGCTCGACCACCGGGAAAACTCCAGCATATGATGCTTCTAGTGGCTTGTGAACTCAATCGACTTGGACCCACACATGCGTCGCCTCTCGAAGAGATTTGGGTACGAAAGGTTTGGGCACCGAGTGCAGGTGTCCTTCGGTTGTCTGTGTGTAATCGACTTGTGATATGGTTATGGCCAATTCCTTAATGAATTTTGAGTCAGATTTTGACGATGAGGATGAAACCGAGGGCCTTGGACAAAGTAGTGTAGTCTCTGTAACTGCTGTGAAAGGCGAAAAAACTGAGTCATTAGTTAATGAGCGAATGCCTCAAAAGACTATCGGAAGGGTCATTAGCTATCCTTGTCGATGAACCATTATGGAATTCTTCAGAGTTCTGTGTGCTCTTTTTTCTATCCCTTTCGTGGTTGGGCTTTACCCCGTGGTGCGGAGACGATGAAAACCAAAGAAGGTTGATAATTCTTTGAACACCTCGGACTCGAATTGGGCTCCTCTGTCCTTTACCATGTATAATGAGACTCCAAATCTGAAAATCCATCCCTCTAAGAAAGCCAAAGCAACCGTTACAGAACTTATTTTGCGCAATCGGTAATGCCTCGATAGGAGATACCGGCTATGCGACGGGTAGGATTGCCCAGGTGACGTGCACGGTGGTAGTGGTCTGACGATGTTAATGTGCACGGTCTCAAATCTTGAAGAGGGAATATTAATGAGCAGGACTGGCAATTTCGTGTGGCGATCGATCTTGGAGGGCTGACATGAGAGGCACTCTCGTGCCCAAGAGCGAATGGCCCTATCTATATTAGGCCCAAAATATCTTGACTTAATTAGACGAATGGATGCCTCAATTCCAGGATGTGACAAATTGTGCATTTGTTTGAAGATTATGCCCCTGCATGCCACAGGGACGAACGGTCGTGCGTGTCTTGATGTTATTTCACACCATAGTTGAGTTTCTCCGGGAAAAGGGAAAGATTTTAATTGATACTCTAGTTCTTCTGTTTATTCATCGTTTTTCTGTGCTGCCAACATAGCGCGGAGGTTAAATTAGTTAATTTGGACAGAATTGACGTTCCATGATAGGCAGTCAACAACGACGTTGTCTTGGCGACGCACGTATGTGATGTCACTGATGTACTTAAATATCGCCGTCCATTTGCGTTGTGACTGGCCGTTTTGACACATAAGAGGATGCCGTGCTAGTTTTCCAAAGAGGATGGCGAAGATGGCGTGGAGGACGGTCGCCTTTGCACGTTTTCACCTCTTTTCGGTCATCTGCACCAAGGTTTGCAGAGTGTCGCACTTTCTCCAAAATATAAATGGGATCGACATACCACAGTTCTTTGGTTCCTGCGAAGAGGTAGCAGTCATATCGGCATATTATTTGCACTATAGTCGTTTCTACGCGGCACAAAGTTAGAACGATTGCCAATAGGATACGCACCCATGGGCACTGAACACGCAATTACTGAATAAGGTACCTGATTGGCCAGATTGTCACTTCTGTCATCTACACTTAACGCACGTATGTTAGGGAGCGAGATATCACCACTTACTTCATTGTCACCTTTGTGTACAGCAAGGCACTATGCTTTGTAAAATGGGATTAATTCGTCCGCAGGTTCTCCTAGCTGGGCAAGGATTTAGTCCTTCTGGCTGGCGATGATGAGCGCGATGTTTGACGGCAGGGACTGAATAAACTTGTGCCTTACGATTTCTTCTCAAACCCCTACCAGTAGAGCTAGCATCGTAATTCCTACAGATTAACCGAAGGTCGACCATATTTTGGGGTTACCTCTTGTCCGGGCGAATGGGGTCACCAGTTTATGGCGGATGTGTGTGATTGGATTGGGGCTATCGGCTTCGGTTGGTTATGCCCTAGAATTCTATCTGACTCCAATTGAAAGTTCAAGATGCACACAGGTTATCCACTTATAGGTTGCGCTAACGGTAACCGACTTATTACAAGGCGAAGGTAAGGAAATTAGAAAAATGTGTTTTTTGGAGGTTTATTCTTGGTTTTATGGCCGACTTTTGTTTTGGGGCAAGTGAAATCGCTGAATTACTGGTTTGGAGTATTCTCACGTCCTTGTATCTGGCTATTGGTGTTAACCGCCTCAATGTCCTTGTATTCTCTTTCTGTCTATGTGTGTCTTTTACAAGCCCTTTTTTTCCTAACGAAGAATTAGGAGTGTGGCTCTGTTTTTCCAATTCGAGAACTAGCGGAGTTTATTTGACCAGAAGTATGTGCGTGTAATTTTTAGTGTAGGGACGTGTACACCAAGAGAGTGCTCGAATTTGTAAATCTGCCTGATATATATGTATATATATATATATATATATATATATATATATATATATATATATATATATATATATATATATGAGGAATTAAACCACATTTTGGACAAACATAGTTATAATGATAAACTTAACGAACTTCTTAACGATGTGAAAACATATGAAAAGCTACAAAGTGACCCACTCAATTACAAAACAAGCGATTTCAACTACAAATTGAAGAAAATATTTAAAAGCGCAGATTTAATCAAACAATTCAGGAGTACGAACCCTTCACTTCCCTATATGTATGGGCTCCCAAAGACCCACAAAGAGGGATGTCCCTTACGCCCAATCATTTCCAATATTAATTCTTCCACTTATATGCTCTCCAAATGGCTCGCCAAGCATTTATCTCCAGCAGTTGAAAGAATCTCATCTGCACACATTAGGAACACTCAAGATTTCGTTGACCGCCTCAACCACCTGCAATTACCGGATGGAAAACTTGTGAGCTTTGATGTAAACTCTTTGTTTACCAAAGTTCCGGTTGACCAAACCATGGGCCTTCTGCGGGAAATCATGCCTAGACTTAATTTGGATCTTCCCATTTCTACGAGTAAATTTATCGATTTAGTTGAATTATGTCTCTCTGACAATGTGTATCGAGTAAATAATGAGTTTTATAGACAAATATTTGGCCTTAGCATGGGAAATAGTTTATCTCCGATATTGGCATGTCTCTTCATGGAATATTTTGAGACTGAACTCCTTCCCACAATCTCTCCCCCTAACTTTATATGGTTAAGGTACATTGACGATGTATTTTCTGTATGGCCTAATGGCCATGATTTTGATAACTTTTTTAATAATTTGAATAATTTGCATGTCTCCATCAAATTTAAATATGAATGGGAATATGATAATAGATTACCCTTTTTAGATGTCCTCATTAATAAAGATCGCCATGAATTAAAACTTGACGTTTATAGGAAGCCAACCCACTCGAATGCCTATATACATTATTTTTCGTTTCACGATAATACTGTTAAAAAATCGGTAATTTCTAACCTTTTCCTTAGAGCATATAAAATATGTCATCCTTCCTATTTAGATGAGGAAATTGTCATTATCAGGACTATTTTTTCTAATTTGTATTACTCCGATTGGTTCCTATCGTCTGCCCATTTTACAGCTAGGAAAACATTCTATGGTAATAAGCCTTCCCGCACTAATGACTTCAACAAATGTGTAACATTGCCATTTAATAATAAATTAAATAGTTCAAAGGACATATTTGGAAAAGCGGATAATAATCTAGCCTTTAAATATAATAATTCCTTAAACCAATTGCTGATTGCCAGGAAACCCAAAGAACATCATAACATAGGAGTATATGCAGTACCATGCAACGATTGCCATAAAGTTTATATAGGGGAAACGGGGAGAAATCTAGACAAGAGATTGTACGAACACAAAAGAGATATTAGAGTGGGCAGCCAAAGCAGTGGAATATTTTGCCATATTAGAGACTTGAATCATTAAATCGATTCAATGGAAGTAAAATGGTATTTAAATCGGCTAACTATGTTAAGAGAAGAATCGTAGAATCGAGCTTGATATCGTCAGTTCCTAATTTAAATCTATCTGAGGGTCAATTTTCTTTTAATCCTGTTATACGAAAGCAAATAAACAAAATAGTGAAATGTCAGCTCTTCAATATGTTTCTATGCGTATTTTTTTGCGTAAATCACGAATATCACATCCGTCTCTTTCTGCGACCCTCCATTTTCTCGTGAATTACCATCTTACTTACGTTAAATACACTAATGGTTCCGTATGGATTGAACACAAACAGGATTGGGCCGAAACTGACAACTCTAAAAGTTATAAACAGATTTTGTTATACTGTGATAATAAATGTGGTGTTACTAAGTTATGAAATTGATGAAACTATACTCAATATTTTTTTATTTATATGGGTCCAAATCCGTAGTAACTCTAATGTAACGCTTGATAATTTTGTAACTTACTATAAATGCTTCCTATTTTTACTTTTTTATTTAATATTTGTTGCTGATACTATTTATATTATTTTCAACATACTAGTATTTTTTTCTTTAAGGAGAGAGAGCTAAAATGCCTAGAGAATGAAAAATCTCCCAGACAGCTTCTGTAATATATGTGGATCAGTTACATTAAGACAATACAAGAGACAGATTACTAAACATGTGAAGAAACTTTATTAGCTGTACTTTGGATGTAGAGTGGGTGACCAGTACAAACGCTGGGTACCTCATATGTTGCGTCAGGTGTACAAGTTCCATTTCTGTCTGGGTGAAAGGAAAAGGGACTGGCCTCATGTTTGGCGTACCGATGTTCTGGAGGGAGCCAAAGGACTATTCAACGGATTGCTACTTCTGCTTAACAGATATTAATGGTCGTTATTCAATGTATTTTCTTTCCTGGTTTTTAATATAATATATTTTCAAGAGATATATCAATTAAAAAGATCAAAATACATACTATGTTGTACTTCCACTATTTCTGCAAGTGATCACAGCCAGTAATATCCATTGTTAGCCTGATTTTATTTGATTTCACTGCAGATCGCAACAGAAAAGGCAAGAAATCTATCATGTATCTGCAGATCTTCAGTTTGCTATTCACCCACTACGACATTTAAGTGTTATTTCTGTACCATAGCCGCCCCCAGAACTACCAAGCGATGACACGAGCAACTCAGATGATTCAGAATCTCAAGATACACCATTTGTAGCACAGCTTGAATCTGACAAGAAACCACACCTCATCACCCAAGCGGAACTCAATGATCTAGTTCGTGATCTAATACTTACTAAGCAACAGAGTAAATTCCTGGCCTCACGTCTGCAACAATGGAACATGTTGGATGAACATGCTATTTAGGAAGCGTTCTGCAGATCTACAGCAATTCTTCACTTTTGAAAACAACTTGACTTATTTTAATGATATTAGAGACCTATTCATTTCCTTTGAGCTGACCTATGAGCCAAATGAGTTGAGGCTATTCATAGATGCATCCCTTTACAGAATAAAGGTGGTTCTGTTGCACATTGGGATCATCATGCTTTCAGTTCCAGTTGCTCACTCAGTCATTTTAAAAGAGACATATGGAAACTTTGCTTTTATCCTAGACCACATAAGTTACAAGAAGCATCAGTGGCTAATTTTTGCGGACTTGAAAGGAGTAGCCCTACTTAATGGGCTACAAAGTGCATACACCAAGTTTACATATGTACTTCCTTTGCAAGTGGGACAATAGGGCCAGATCAGAACATTATGTACGCTCAGAATGTTCACCTCGGGAAACTATGACGCCTGGATGCCACTAGTTAAGAAGGAAAAAATCATTTTTTCCACCACTGCATATAAAACTAGGCCTAATGAAGCAATTTACCAAAGCACTGCAACATAACAAGCCATGTTTCTAGTACCTCAAAGCGATCTTCCCTAAAATGAGTGATGCCAAGAGTAAAGAAGGCATATTTGTAGGCCCTCAAATTCGTCAACTCATAGCTGATGAAGACTTAGAGGCGACAATGGATGAAACTGTGCTAGCGGCCTGGCATGCATTCAAAGATGTATGCAAAGGATTTCTGGGAAAGCACCAAGGGGTTCAGCAAGAACGTATAGTGGAGAGCCTAATCAAGTGCTACCAAGATCTCGGATGGAATAAGTCACTGAAGATACATTTTTCTTTATTCTCATATGTCCTTCTTTCCAAAGAATGCAGAAGATATGAGTGCTGCACATGGAAAGAGGTTGTATTAAAATATAGCGTCAATGGAAAACAGGTATAAGGGAAAATGGAGCACTGCTATGCTGGCTGACTTCTGCTGGAACCTGAAGCGTGACACACCTGAGACGTCTTATAAGGAAAGAAGTAAATAATAAAATGTAGGCTAATGCATTATATAATGAAAACAAACATGCTGATTCATTATATATTCATGAATTAATTACAATGGACACATTTAATCGGACTTTGGGAGCGAAATACATTTATGGTATCTGGGAAATCAGCATCAATTGCATAATTATTAAATCGGCAATTTACAAGAATATGTTACGTGATGGAAAATGTTTGTTATCAAATTCTAATTCAGCACACTCAACTTCATAATAAAATGCACATGAGATTTATGTTCTTTTCTTGACACTGAAATTTGTTGTACAGTGTTATTAAAAAATGGCATATTATTTTAGTGTTTGGTTTGTGTGCCCATTTCAAGATTTCATAGGGCCAACGGGTGCTCAATTGGGCCCTACAGATTAACGAATGCGAAAGAAAATGGAAAATAAGTGTGAATATGAACAAGTTTAAAACAATACTCATATATATGTCAAAGAAGAAAAATATAGATATACAAACGAAACCAAAGAGTTAGGATTAACGATAATCAAATCAGGATACAACAAGCATGTAATAGAACGAGTCGACAGAGGAAAAGGAGGACTGAGACTATTAAACAGGCTCAGATCACTCCGCTGGAAAAACAAAAGGAAAATATATAAAGCAATTATTTAGTCAGCAATGGTATATCTAGTTATACCCTATGCACACCATCTCAAAATCAAATATTATTAAACTGCAAAGAATTCGAAATATGGTAGTGTTAATAATCACAAACACAAGAAGAAGAGACATGAGAAGACAACGCGACATCACAAAGAAGCTGAGATGAAACCAATGAACAAAATAATTGAGGAAAGAGCTAATAAACTAATAGAAAAGACACAATATGAGAGGATTTCGAGTTATTGATAACACGCAGTGATGAAATGAAGGGAGATCACACCACCTTTTCCACACCTATATCAAAAATCGAGCAAGAAATTTTCTCGTAAAAATTTAGAAAAGTAACAAAATAGAAGAGTAAGTTTACAAACCTTTTACTTTTTTATTAGAGTTATGTCAATATGTACACAAATAAACAAAAAAGAGTTAGGAGATAACTATACCAGTAGTAGAAAGAATAAAGCAACGGTTTGAACGCCTTAAAACAACAACAAATATAAATCAGATATGAAACAACGAAGAAGGAGACTCAGGCAACAACTAACTAAAACTCTCTAATTTCAAACTATACCATACTACCAAACGTAACCTAACATTCATTTGCAAATCTACTATTTCTTTTCACTTCTCCCTATACTTTTCATCTATCCTTCACACCTATCGAGGTAAACACTTTATAACGTGCGACAGGGGCAAACACGGTCGATGTTCTTCTCGTTCTTTACAGTTTTTCCGTCGTCCTGGATGTCCTTTATTTAAATTTAGAATAGTTCCTTTTCTTTTAAACTTTTAAAATTGTCACGATTGGAGATGCTCTTTGCGGAAATTCCTATTCGAAATAGTTCTCCACTGGCATTAAGCTTTTGGTTTCTTGATTTTTTGACGATATAGAGGCTTTGATCTTTTGTCAGCTGCATAGTAAGGGTCTCAAACAATTCATAAATCTAAAATTAAGACATCTTCTAGACATGATGCATTATGCGGTAATGCCCTAGAAACATATTTTATAAATAAAACTAATTTGTTGTTTAATAAAAACAGCTAGCTTCCCATGATACAAAAAATAAATTTTATATTACTCAAAACAACAGATTCAAAATATCTCAATTTATGAAAAGTTATTTAGATTTAAAGCTATAGAGGATACCTTATGGACAAGTTAACCGAACTTTTACTCGCAAACTTGGATTCAATAATTCTCAGGTTTCAGGTATTTGAGATAATAATAGAGGTAAAAAAGACTCGCGAACCTATATGAACCATCGTGCCATACTTCCACGCGTAGAACTAATTTGAAGTCTCACAAATTTTCAACTTAGCAAGTAAATTGAATTACACTCAAGGAAATGACTAGAGAATAGTTGAGTACTAGTAACGTAATATTTCGTTCATTCAAAGAATTATTCACACTGAGCTGTTCTAAGGTAGAAATTGATGACGCACTTTTCTGTGCGCGAAGCAAAGAGGAAGTTTGCGCCCACGGGTGAAGTTGAAAATGAAGTCATCAACGAGAGCCATATCAAATTAGAAGTTTTCTTTGTGACGAAATTTAAAAATTGGATGTCGTCCTTGCAACGAAAGAAATGAAGCTTAAAACACGCTTTTTCCTAAGCCAGGCATGGTAGAACTTTTTCCAGCGACCAAAGTCAAAACCAAAGTAAAAGTGAAAGTACTCTCCCTCCTGGTGTTTGGGTCAGACTTTTCTTATCACGAAAACTGAAACCGAAGTGACTTTTTCCTCACAGTGAAAAAAGTCAAGCCATAAAAAATTGCAGGAACAAACATTTTAAACCCACCATAAAAAGGGGTAAATTGATCCTAAATTAACAAATAGTAATGATGTTATGCAGGTCCAAATTATGATGAGTTAGGTAATGTTAAATCACTCTAAATATTTTCGACACGTAGTCAGCGCGTATTAATGCCACTAGAAGAACACTTATCAGATCATCCACATTGTTATGCCTTCTCCATCACAAGGTCACCTTCCTTTTTACACGCCATTGCTCCGTAAGACTAAGAAAGGGCTATGCTTTGTAGCATTTGCTCTAGTAAGCGTGCATGCAGTCTGTAGGGCCAAACACGGCATCTCTACAATCTCCCTTCATGCACATCATAATTCATTGATCTCTCATTAAGCTTCTTGTCACTCAAACACTCATGCACATAATAATTTCACATTCCCTCGGTCTTTTAATCCTTCGCACAACATGGTACTCATATCTCGTATATTCTCTTCCATTATATTCATCTGCCTTTGCCACCTCAGAATATTCTCAGTCAATCTTACCCATCCACTTAATTATTATGATTCTGTTGTTTTACATTCTCTTTCGGATGATATAATTGCCAAAGACCTCCCAAGGTTAGCCGGGAATTATTTTGCAATAACATCATAAATATTCGGCCGATTATAATGTAATTTGAAACCCTATTGTTGTTTTACATTCTCTTTCGAATGATATAATTGCCAAGGTTCTCCCAAGGTTATTCCTGGAATTATTAAAGCTTTTGAAGGTCGTAAGGTCATAAATTAAAATAAGTGAGAGCATACGACTTTGGTCAGCAAACCTTGTTTAATATAATTTTAGAACTATGAGACTCAAAACAGGAAAATTCGATTACAATTTAAAGAGAACCAGGACAAATTAATTTAACAGATGGAACGCCGGGACAGACCCCTTAGACATCGACAATCCTGGCCAAATCAGGATCTGTGTTAACCCTACTTTACCAGCCCTAACCCACCAGTTATCCTTTGAATATTACCAATCAAAATTTTCCATACACTTTATTTGCAACACTCAGCTATCTTATCCCCCTGTAGCTCTTGCAGTCACTTTTCTCCCCTTTACCTTTATCCAGCGACACTATTACTGCATCCTTTGAGTCCTAAGGCACTTTTCCGCTTTCAGTCATCCATTTTCAGGATGAACTGAAAATATAGTTAGTAAATTTGACTAATTTCTTATTCAAAAACACGAAGAGGAAATAATTTCATTGGTCCTGATTTATAAATTAACTTCTCGCTCTGTAAATACGAAGCATATCTCGTGGAACGACACAAGATATATATTACATGCTTCATTTTTGAACATCTGGACATTAGTGATGGAACGCAAGTCCCCTACATACCTTTTAAAACTAGACCTTGTCTGTACAGAGGCTTAGGCTAACATGGTTGTGTAAACTTCACATGCCAACCACGAGGGTAGTCACCGAAAGGATGTGGGCATTATAATCAAAATATATAACGCATAATTATATGGTGAGAGAATATGCAAGCTAAGCTCTACCTCCCCCCTATATAGGTATGCCTTATAACCATAGTGTTTTAATGCATACATTTTAAAATTAACTTTGAAATGAAGAGGTAAAAATTCCTATTGACTATTATACCTACAAATCATCATCATGGTTATTAATTATTGCTAATCCACTTATAAAATTTAATATATTTCACGTATGCCAAATAGATTATTCGAAATCACAAATAATATACAACTGCAATGATTTTCGTAAAAGAAAAATTGTAGAAGAGATATTAATAGGAGAAATTCCCAATTCCAATCTTTCTGACAGTCAATTTAAATGCAGCTTTTATTCCCGGAACCTGATCGTAAACAGTATAGTTAATGATCTCAGCTCCACACCTCCTGATTAATGACCCCTTTCTCCATTTTTTTCTCATGATCTTTAGGATGCGTAATGACTTTTGTATCCATTCCATTCTCAGTATACGACTGAAGAGGGATGGTAACTTCATACCTAAGCTAGTCTCGTAAATAACTATCATATATATATATATATATATATATATATATATATATATATATATATATATATATATATATATATATATATATATATATATGATGAAAATTAATGCAATATCGCAAGAAAAGATGAGGAATTAAACCACATTCTCCGAAGACAATTTAATTCAGAACAGTTTCGGTGTTCTCACACCCTTTTTCAACTGACACTGGGCAGAAAATATAAGAGAAATGCATATAAGCATAACACAAGATCCCCTCTTTTTTTCCCCAATATGTTTAGGCCTACCCCCCTCCAGATTAGCCAGATTGGGGGAAAAAAGAGGGGATCTTGTGTTATGCTTATATGCATTTCTCTCATATTTTCTGCCCAGTGTCAGTTGAAAAAGGGTGTGAGATACACCGAAATTGTTCTGAATTAAATTGTCTTCGGAGAATGTGGTTTAATTCCTCATATATATATATATATATATATATATATATATATATATATATATATATATATATATATATATATATATATATATTTATATATATATATATATATATATATATTTATATATATATATATATATATATATATATATATATATATATATATATATATATATATATATATATATATATTTATATATTGTTAAAAACCAGATTGTATTTTGACTTTACCAATTTTATTTTACCACGTTTTAACTACAGAAGAAAATTCTTAACTCAGAGTTTGATGTACGGGAAGAAAAAGAAAAAGAAAAAATAATACCCCTCTACTACAATCAAATGACGGTGCTTACAAAAAGAAGAAAGAATATACTACAAAATGTCATAAAAAGTAACACTATCAAAGAAAAAGACAATAAATTAACTCTACGAATATATAATAAAAACACAAAAGTCAGTAATCTATTAATGAAAAACTACTCCAGTGAAAAAGAAGCTGTCCTAAAGGCAACAATCCATTTGTCTAAAAGACAAATTTCAACAAGTCTTCTGTATGAGATAGCGTTTACTTTAGCAGAAAACTGGAATGCGAATGTTCCCCCGGTTCTTCACCCATCTACTTTTTTTCTAAATGAACAATAAAGTTTAAATTATCTTATAAATAAACTTATTAATTTGGTAACAATTAAATCAGGAAATAACAGGTTGAACATTTAGGTTGGCAGATAAATTTTAGAACGCCAATGCATGGATAAAGTGACTAAGTACGTTTTCTCGGCTTACAACATAGTACAATTAAATATAAAATTACTTTGTTTTTATCCTTGATTACGTTATAGATGGTCTTATGTAGGGATAAGTTGTTTATTCTTATACAAACATCATCCATTTTCGGTTTCTCCACTAATAAAGGTGTCTTTTTTGTGTTTGCAACTATTGGTCTTTTGAGACGAAATAAAGTGAATCAAAGCATATCCTAACGTAAGTTATGTTAGGATATACATGAATTTTATTAACCCTCACAAGTTCCCCTATCGAGTGTAAGGTTTGAGAATAAATTTAAACAATCAGGTGTGAAAAGAGGAAAGAAACTACACTATAGTGATTTTTTGTTAACTGTTATTCTTTCATAGCTTGAGTCAGAAAACTTAAGGGTCAGGGTATTTTGTGTCTCTCAACAGATCGTTCTAATCGACTAAAAGGGTTTTATTCAAAGGAGACAAGTGTTAGCATTGGCACGAAGTGGTATGGTAACAAAGAAGTAAATGTACTTTCAAATTGGGTTCGAACAAAACAAAGCCTAACAAAAGGGCAAAAATCGATAGACCCTTTACATAAAGGATTGTGATAAACATCTGGAACGGTTTAACTTTCAGAAGTGCTAATTCTGTTGTCTTGAATTAATTTCAAGAGTAAAAAGTGCCCTATGAGAATATTTTCGTAGCTCAAAAATGGCCAGTCGTCAATTATATTTATATTTTTGATCTCTATGTTCTTTTTCTAGTTTAAGGTACTATAAATGAATCTCAGTTTAATTTCCATCGAAAAGGAAACGTTACCAAGATAGATCTAACCTAGCCAACCCTTCCTAATCCATCCACCCCATCTTAACCTTTCCAGCCTCCCCTAACCGAACCAACCCTTCGTATCCTAACTTTAAAGTAAGAAAGAAAATATAGTTCCTTTATATAACGAAACATAACTAATTATTTTTTCTTTTTAAAATCGGATTTAGTGCCCATTTCAATACACGAAACGTGAAGTCATCTCGAGGTTGTACAGCCTCTAACGATGGTATTACAACTCGTTTTTAACACACCATTCCTTCTTAATAAAGGCAAAGCTATTGTTGTCGTGCTCAGAATAGTCAACTCCATTATCGTTACTAAAACGTAGTAAGCGTTAGACCTCATATCGCCACTCCCTTTACCCCATGACACTACTCAGACCATAAAATCACTAAGAAATTCGCAAGTTGAAGGTTTAGACCACATCTCAAATATCCACCTAAAATACTATGGCCCCGCAGGCATATCTGTACTCGCAGAGATCAACTATATATTTCTGCTGTTGTTAAAGTTTCAAGTTGAAATGATTTTATTAGTTAAAAAGTTCCCTCCGACATTCGTCTGATAAAGCTTTAATTTCAATGTAGGACAATTTGTTTGCGTGGTCATGTTTTCAAAGCGTTGAAAAAAATGAATCAAAGTTTATATTATCGCAACCATTCAGAATTTTGAAAACTTGTATTAATTGACAGCGAAGGCACCTATTTTCAAGACTCAAGCCCCCAGCCTAACAACATGAACAAATTCACCACCTCAACAGGCGAATCAATACTCTCATTTACACCAAGCAACAGGAAAACTGGAACAATACTTCAAAACAATCAACCGCAAAACAAACACCTCCCAACTCTGGTGAACAATAAAGAAAAATTCACATACCACCCCGCAAACCAAACCAGGAAATGAATCTCTCCTCACCAGAGACAACAAAATTCCAAGCCTAACTAAAGAATACAACTAGCTCATGAGCTACAACTCCCAAACCGGCCACCCACCAACCAAAACAATAGGAAAACACTTAAAAACCTACGCAAATTGCACATAGATCTCACATCGTTACCTCGTTTCCCCATGACACTACTCTCACCATTAAATCACATTAACCCTTAGAACTAGAAGGGTGAGATGAAAAGGTTGTGAAAGAAGGTATTGTTAATTTTGAGAACAGAATATAAGATAGTCTGTTTGACTCTAGGTTCAACTTTCAAGATCATTTTCCTTTCATCCCTCTGGCTCACCCTTGCTTTTGAATGTGATTAACGCAATCGAACAGATATTAAAACAGTTTTGCATAACAGAAAATAAGATTTATTTGTCTATGAGTGAAAGTAGTGCACGTACTGCAATTGCAATTAAGTGATTACAAATAAAGTAAAGTATATTTTTTTCACCAATGCCATTTTAGTTTACTCTCACTTTGTATATGCCAAATAGATTTGGTTGAACTGTGTATATTATACGACTCAGTCTTTACCATAAATTGTTCGCGCATCATTGATCAGCACCATTCTCGCATTTTCAACATTAACTTGTTGGTTTTCTGAATCGAGTGACCGCATTGCAAGTAAGATTCTTAAAAGTTGCTCACCCAGCGGTGATTCCAGCGAGCACTGCTAATCATCCGTAAAACAAGAGTATGTACAGGCTATCTTTGATATTCTTACCAACTAATAGAGTATGCATGAAACTTGCAAGTATCATTAAATAAAAGAATACCATATATATTTCTTAAACAAGGTTTGCTGACCAAAGTCGTGTGCTCTCACTTATTCTGATTTGGGAATTATATCATTCGAAAGAAAATGTAAAACAACAATAGGGTTTTTAAATTTCGTTAGAATCGACCAAATAGTTATGATGTTATTGCCAAATAATTCCCGGCTAACCTTGGGAGAACTTTGGCAATTATGCCATTTAAAAGAAAATGTAAAACAACATAAGGGTTTCAGATTTCGTTAGAATCGGCCGAATAGTTACAATAGTATTGCAAAAAAACAAAACAAATAAAAAACGGGGCCGACCGACGGACCGACATAGGGAGATATAGAGTCGCACGCGACTAAAAAAATGGCGTATTTTGATCAAAATTTGTATTTCCTAGACAATTTTGAAGCTACTCATCCCAGTTAGTAATTTAAGCCAATCTAAAAAAATGAATAGCGCTAAGTTCTGACTGATCATATATTATATGACTTTTTACACACATGAGTCGCATACATTATTACTGCTATGCAAAAGTATGTTTATCAAGATCTGCACGAATGGGTGCATCACATACCAACAAAGCCCGGGTCTATGATATGACCGTTCAAATTCGGTCCCCTCTTTACTCATCAACCTGTATTAGTTTAAACTTGTGCCATCTATCGTTTTATTTATTTTAAATTTTTCATATAAAGCGAAAACCAATGAGCGTTCTCATACAGGTATGTGTGATGCGCAAGGTCTACGTTGACATGTCCCACACTTTGATTGAAAACCTACAGCATTAAATGCAAGATTGCATATTTTTCTTCTTAACTATGCCTGAATAAACCCTTAAGTGAACATTAAAACATTTAGTTATGCTTGGATATGACCTAAGTGCGTGAGACCAATAACCAAAATGAAGAAAGACTAAAGAAAGATTTTCTGTCGATTATAAATCGTTATTGCTTTATAAATGTTAAACATTAAACATTAAATGTTAAACAAAATTTAAACATTAAACTTTTATGTCTGTCTATCAATTCCTACCACGAAATAGTCACATGCAATTATACGTTTTATATTAACAAATAAAAAACGGGGCTGACCGACATAGAGTACTTCCAATTTTATAGTAATATTTGAACCCACATCTTTCGGGCATATTTCATAACATCAAACAATTTATCAAACACTGCATGTATTCTTAGACCTGGCCATAGGGCTTCACTTTAGACACATTCCTACTCATTCTCCGCCCAAACAGGACTGGTTCAAGTTGTTTGTATCAAAACCATCAAATGCATTCATTACATTACACATTAGAGTTGTTGCTATCCAAGTGGATACAGCGTTGGTTTGCCAACATCGCGGTACCGGGTTCGATCCCAGCATGAGCAGACACAACAGTCAGCGCACCGAGAGATCTGGCTACCGATTGGTGGACGCGCTGTGTTCACCCCGTTTTCGGGTGGGTAGATGTTACACTTCTCATCACACACATAGCCAATTAAAACACTGCTTTCTTTCCTCTCCCGTCTTCACAGCACACCACACGCACTCTCTGTTCTAAGGAATCCTGCCGATGGGTATCTATATCCACATACTCGTACCTCTTACGCCTAACAGATTCATATGCCCCGGGGCGACGAAGGCTTCCACCTGAACGCTGTTTGGTGTTAATACATAATAATACTTTCTGGCGCCTCTCCCCAAAGAGGAATGGCCCCTGATGCCTTCGGGCCGACCAGCGATTGCCATACTGATCTTTATGTATATTTCATTATCCGGTCGAGATCCAGCTGGATAAAGGCAGGTTGGCGAACTCTACTACTACTACATTTGTCGATATTTTTTGCACCTCAGGCAACTACATATATCATCCACTCCACCAGCTTTCCAATTTTCCATAGCTTTCACACACGGTTCATCCAATCATACTCGCTTCATCTTAGCTACTCCTATTATGTCACTCCTCTCGCAATTTACTTCAGCCACCGTATTTCTAACCAGTGGTCAACCGTTTTTAGCTTTGATATTGCATAACTATTATTCCTTTGCTCCCTTTCTGTCTGCCCCTTTCCCCTTACCCTTCAAAGTCCTCATTTACTTCCCTCCAAAAGGGTTTGCTTATTTTTTTCTTCTTCTCTTATGCATTCATGCGGTTCATCCTCGCATTCACATCTGCCCTACTAAAGGTGAGCAAATAAAATTCACGTTTCTTCTCCACTGTATACTTCAATTCATCCTTCCACCATTGTTCTTTCTTTTACCAGTTGTACAAATCTGATACAGCCTTTTCACTTTCATAACTTTCTTTTTTTCTATCTCCATGTTCACCTTTCCCTGCTCTCAGGCCATCTCACATTTCTAATCTAACAACAGTTCAACTATTATATTCTTTGCCGCTGTCCTCACCACTTCTTATTCACACACCAATAAATTCACACTCATTTAGCCAAATTATAAAGTCAGATAAGCTCTTATTGATCTCTTTCACAGTTTTTACGTCAAAGATATCCCCCAGCCCGTTCTTTCTCATCAAGAGTGTGTTGTTCACCACACTCGTTTATCTCGGCATAATGTACTAAATCGCGTTAGTCCATCTCCCATCCTGCCACTTATTCGTCACTTCTTATCACCCACAAACATCATTCAATACCGCTTCCCCTTTTCATCCACCACTTATTCCCAATGCAGCTTCGCATTTATTGTTGCAAGACCTAAACAGTACAACCAAGCACCCTCTCACCATTATAAATTTCCCGCTTCGTTTTTCTTCCTTTTTGTCTCTTATAATGCGAGCATCTATGATCGCCCTCATTCAAAAACATACGCTACATCTCTCCTTTTCCCTGTATCACGCACACAGCCTTCGCAATGCAACCCCCATTCCATTCATGCATCGAAACAGATGAATTCGTATACATGGACGAGGCCTGAGACCACCTACCCCATTATGGACGAGGCCTGAGACAACCTACCCCATTACTGAAGTGTGGTATCTGGCGCGCTTGCTAATAGATTTCGGGGAGTGCCCCCCACCCCCTCACGTTTGAGAGTTGTGCATTTATCTAACCCACCGGTGAAATGCAAGGCACAGTCCTCTTAAAAAGTATTTTCGGATTCTGACGCTTTTGTTTTGGGACTCTTTGGAACCATGGGCGCAGGGATATTTTCCCATTATTGAAGCTTATTTTCTCAGTCAGTCCTTTCTTTATCTTTTTTGTTCAATTAAGCGGCGGATCCCGGCCAATGTAGATCTCTCTTCCCTCGCCTCATGGTAAACCTTCCGAAGGTATTAAGGACGTGCGAGAAGTATGGAAAAGGACAGAAGACATCGAAAGGAAAATAAAATAATGAATTTTGAAGTTTATCAAACCTATATTAAATTATATGTTAGGAAACTTATCACAGACAAGATTGTTAAACAAAAGTTATAGTTATTGGAAGAAGGGAATAAAAATCATTTTTATATAGCATATATACACCCACATAGTCTTCAAATTTCTCTTTATTATACTAATTAAGAATGGATCTTATGATATTACTTCATTCGTACGAGGCTGAATAATTTATATTTTCTTTAGGGAATAATGTACATTAAAGAATCCCAAGGATTAAGAATTCATAAAGAAATATAGATGCAACAAAGCCGACTAAGAGAAGGAAATTATTCAAACCATATGATGGCAATAAAATGCTGCATCATAAAATAATAGAAGCAACTCAGGAGCGAAGAAAATTCTATTTTCATCCTTGTAGGATTGCTATTTATGGAGCTGCAAATTACGTCAGAACAAACTTGAATAATACTTAAATGTCTTTCCTGAGGATTTGGCGTATAATATGGCACTAACTTTGACATAATAATCTTCAAAATGAATTAGACGTTGTTTATACCAAGACAGAGTTCTATGAAATAAGTTTGGATGAATTAACGAGGTGCCTCAATACTAGTCAACATGTAGACGTCCAATCACAGAGCGACACTTCCTGCGGGACGAATAATTAATGTTAAAAGAAAAGGACGTGCGACCTTAGGAATTTCTTATTTCAAAATTCGCCTAAATATTAAATTGTTCATATTTCACATATCTATAATAAACGCTTGTTACGTTGAAAGGTAAATAACAAACAGTGAACAATGAAATTGCAGTAACAATATTTTTCTGTTTTCCCCGAAATATTTAATATATGATTCACTGTTAGTATATATAGTATTCAAAGACCAATGTAAAATATTTATATAGATACAAAATTTATCAAAGTCGAGAGAAATGGTTACATTATTTATCGTTCATAATAACTTCTCTAATTTATGGAAGTGTTGTCAGGTGCTGGGATCGAATATAAAAATGTGGATAGTTTAACTTGAGGGATTCTTTACGTCTTTCGACATATTCGGTCATCTTTAACGACAAAAGTGAATTCTGAAGTGGGAGCAGAGCATTGCAGAGCTATGGTAGAGTGACGATCCGCGTTGGTGAATGTTGATTTCAGATTTGATTTCTCAAATTGCCACTCTTTGCGGTGAAAAAGGATGTTAAGCGATAGGCTGAATGACTATTCTATGTGCGCCCGTTGAAATCTCAGTTTCTCTCTGAACGGCAAAACAATAAATGGGCAAACTGTTTTAACCCGTAATTTAGAAAAGTTACACTTATAGATCAATTATGCGACCTTTGCTGTCTTCTTCAAAAAATGTTGCAATTAAAACGACAGCCTTGCAATATATATATATATATATATATATATATATATATATATATATATATATATATATATATATATAAATGTGTGTGTGTGTGTGTGTGTACTGTCAAATGTTAGATTTTTCATTAGTTTTCTTTTTAAAAGTAAAATAGTTAGCGTCATTTTCTAAAAGGTTGCTAAGAATATCTTATTTAAACTAAATATGAAGAGGCAAAGTGAGGAGCCGCTTCATCAATGCTAACAGAGTGGAGCCAGACACTTGCCCATAGATATCACAGCAGTCGGCATCTTATGTGGTAAGTGTCACCAAGGCCTCCACATTCTTGCGACTCGCAAGTCGAAGGGTTCAACCATTTCTTGTTCCTTTACATTTCTAAGAACATTGCCATCCCTGATCCTCGCCCTCTGATAGGCAGGGGCTTGCCTTACAGGATTTGAGTCTTCGTCGCTATAGAGGGGACTTGGAGGAGGGGTTGGAGGATAATGGGTTTTGGTTCTTGGTCTTGTAAGGCTTCCAGTGGAAGAACATGAAAGGCCATGGTTCAAAGGCTGAATTCCGTTGTATTTTATATCTGTATCACAAAAGTAGAAGGCATCGTTGGTAGTTGATGGGGAGGCAGGGTGTATTGTAATTGAAGGGTGTTGTGATGGCAGAGAAGGACAGTCGGTCTCTGTTTGGGTGCTCGCAAGGGAGGTCTTCGGCCATTGAGCAGACAATTCGGAAGAAGACCCATTTAAAAGGACAGAGTTATTCACTTGATTAATAGGTAGTTTAGCTTCCAAAGACAAAGATTCCCACTTCTTTAGAAGCGTTCGGGGGTTACCTGCTAAGACAAAAGCCATTCCTCCGTCGGGCAGTTCGGTCGGAATAAAAGTAAACGAACATCTTTTATTTGAACTTTGATCTTTCTGTATCTCACTACTTTTCAACACAATTGGACTTTCTGAATTACAATGTCTATTTTCCTTCTCTTCTTGCCCTTCTTCGAACGTTTTTCGCTTGAGCGACGCCCTTAGCGACTTAAGTCTCACGTTTAGATGCGCCAAGAGACGATCCTTTAGTTCTTTGCGTCGGGACTTCTTTAGGGCCTTTTCGACCACTCGAATGCACTCGCTGAAACCTTCTTGGAACTTTTCCTCCTTGGTACAAGAAGGCTCCGTTTTTCGTAGATTCCTGGTGTCGTGTAAACTCTGAAGATGTCTCACGGTCAGCTCTAATATGTCCGCTTTCTCGAGCTTTGTTATTTTGCTTCCATCCGTTTTAACCTTCTGAGCCTCCGTCAGTAGATTTGCTAGTTCATTCAAAGAAGTATTGATTCTCTCTCGTCTCTTTCGCTCCATCAAAGGTTTTCGAATCTGAAACCAAAAATAATATCAATCAAGAGAACATAAGAAGTTAATGCGGATTTTTATATACGAGTAATCAGACATTTAGGGTATATGAATTCAGTAAATATATTCTATATTTATTTAATTATTTATTTGGCCCCATTTTGCTTTAATTACTTCATTGATGTGCAATGAGCCATATGAATATTTGAGGAAACACTATAGAAACATCAAACAAACACTAACCTTGTCCAATCAGTTGTTAATGAAAGCTGGTGGGAAAGCGCGAGGAGCGTAAGAAGAAATAGAGAATCAGGAGGTTGGTTAATATTTTATAGCAGTAGTGGAAAGGAAAAGGAATCTGAATTTAGAAAAAGGAAAAGGTATTCCATGTTCAAGGATTCCATGTTAACTTTGGTTTAACAATTGATTAAATTTAACTGAACAGGTGAGAACTCTTTTTTAGAAAGTATTTCGATGGTCCTGGGGCCAATTTCCACATGGGAGCAGAACCTTGCCTTTGGCGAGCGCATCGTACTCTCCTCGCGCTTTCCAAACAGTCTTCCGTTCACAAGTGATTGGGCAAAGTTATGCATATGGTGTTTCCACCAATATTTATATGGCTCATTTTACTATTTATTACCCCACCATTTCCCTGAATTTTAAAACTCTAAGTGCTTAGCTTCTTCCTTAATTTATTCTTCCAGTACAAAAAAATGAGTGAAATGAACAACCAAAAAGTATTAAAGAAATCGATTTCCTCCCTCTATTTTTTCGTTCATCCTACAACCTATATATATATATATATATATATATATATTATTGGAGGCGACTGCTAACTTATTGTTTATTGTTTTCTTTGAGAGTCTCTCGTTTTGTCTTATATTCCGCTTTTGGTTTTGGCTTAATCCACAGGTTAAGCCAAGACCAAAAGCGGAATATAAGAAATCGAGATACGCGAAAAGAAAACAATTAACAATAAGTTAGCAGTCGTCCTCAATAAAATATGCTACGAATAAAATCTACTGCCCATCTATACGAATATATATATATATATATATATATATATATATGGTGGAAGGATACTATGTTGGATAGAAGACTTGTTAAAGTCAACAGCGACGGTTGCTTGGTTGAATTTACGTTGCAGCTTCTTAAGTTGTTCGCTGACGCTCTTCTTCGAAAGCGTATGGTGATGAAAAGTGTTGGCAAAACTGAGTGCAAATGACAAAAATGGGTTGTATTTATGTATAAATTACCAGAAAGAGCGTCATTGGAAAAGTTAAATAGCAGCAACGTAAACTCGACCAAGGAGACGTCGCTATTGACTTAACAACTCATGTAAATATAAGTAGAGTTATAACTGTTTGTTATACTCTTTTAAGATACTCGTTACGAGTATATATTTTCCATAGCTTAGCACAATATCATTTGACTGTGTCCTCAACTCTCCCGTTAGCACCCTCCTCCCATCCCTCCCGGCCCAAAATTGAAATGGTGGCTGAACCCTAGGCTTGATTTGGCCTCGTCAGGCGTCTCCTCCTTACTCGCACTGGGGCCAGAAGGGCATCATGGCAATTTAGCACCGTATTCCTCCTAAACATTCGAAGAGAAACGCGCGCGCACAAGTCAGTCCAGGGGTAGGGGTAGGCGGAAGATTACCACTTTATTGACTCGTTCATCATTATCCCGTTGTCTTTAAGGTAGATAAAAGCGAAAGTGCTTGGAATGACATTTTTCTGGCATCCAAGCGGGGAAAGGGGGCGGGGGGCTTCCGAATGGGAGTGTTTGGGTATGTTCTGGATTCTGGAAAGTTACGCACCTTCTCGTTAACGAGAAGTCTCCCCAACAGACCATCTGACCTATATGTGCCTTTCACACATGTTTACTTTTACTCTTAACAAATCAAATTCGTGGAGGCTTCATTGAGCCATCATTTGGACGGGGGTGGGATGCTTCTGCATATATTACATCTCCACTTCTCATTTTAGGAAATAAGAGTCTAGTGCGCTGTTTTCTATGTGGTTTGAAACATAATTACCTAAAAAATTATTAATTATTAACCGTTAAAAAAAAGCCCCCTTCCTTTGCTATCTTCAAACGAGCCAGCGTAACTTGAGCCGTCTCAGGCCATTTAATTAAATTTAGATTTGGGTCGCAACAAAAAAAATAATTTTAGGATTATTTTTATAAACTTTCTTCGCAATTAAGAAAAAGCAAACAACTTATAATCATTATATAAAACTAACCCCAAATTATCCCCCTCACACGTCAAATAGCTTAATTATGCAAATAATTAAAGCAAACAGCCATAAACAATCGGAATTTCACCAAGACGAAGCATCCTTGCATTCCTAAATCGGGATGAAATATTAAATTTTCGTGATTTTATAATCACTCCAAGGAAACAATTGTTTTTTAGCCACTTTTGTTTGAAAACAAAAAAAAAACCCTAAAATATCGCGAGAGGCTCTTATTAACAATTACCCTCATAATTACCCTGCCTGATGAGACACGATACGGAGCATAGAGGGCGTTACGTAAACCCCCAAAAGGACCAGTTAAAAATAACAACAAAAACTCCGCTTGTATATCTTAAGCTCAACTAATTTAATTTCGTATGTGGGCGTGTAGTGAATGGACATAAATCTGAAGCACTCTGTTGACGAGGCTGGGCGGAAAGAGAAAAAAGCCCGGACCGCTGACAATAGCAAGGAATCGAGGAAATGCTAAGAAAAAATAAATAACACTGCATACGAACCTTCCTCGTTTCATTCAGAGGCTTCGACCGAGGTTTCACCTCATCCTCCTGTGCCATCGTGAGAGCTCAAACCAAAGACTTTGTTGAAGTGATTTTAAGTTCGATCATTCACTGAATTTTTCAGACACTCGAGCGACAGGTGTAGTGTTGTCTCCGTGAGCGACCTGAAACGTCCAACTCGCACGCTTTTCCCATAGACTCTGAGCGGAGGAGTTTAGTTTCCGAGCCTTCATTTCAACCCCAGGCACCACATAATGCGCTCCACACAAGCACGCACGATAGAAGCAAAAAATGTCCAGGCCGGGACGCCATGCACGGAGAAGCCGTTTTATCCGCAGACGAGTCAAGATTTGCATTCTCTATAATTTTATTTAAAATTCAAAAAAGAAAACGTAAATAATATCAAATCTCAACAAGCTCCAATGTTCATGTTTTATGTACAGATATTTTCTGGTAACTTCTCTAAATTCTCGTATTTTGTTTGGAAGCTCTCGTATTGGCTATGTATGTGGAGCATGGATAACAAAGCACGATTGGTGGAACCTTAGTCACGAGGCTGCCTCATGATTGGTTAAGGCAGTGTAACCAGGCTCCTCCCATTGGCTGCCATGGAATGTTGAGAACCTTTCAAGTGCAACCATTACCGAATAATTGGTTCTCCTTCCAGTAATCATGACCAAGCCATATTTATGTCGGTTCGCTACAAAGATTTTGAAAGATAACTAAGAAGATTTAAAGATTTCTTCGGATGGACAACTCAATTTGTCAAATGCTAACCGAATTTTCCTATTAGGCCTCTTCTCTGTTGTAAGATTTAAACCAGGATAGCAGTCTGCACCTTGTGCCTATGACCCTTATGGGTTCAAGCAATCTGCCCCTTTAAGAGTATGATCTGTCACGAATCTGGTCGTGATTGCTGAAGCCGAATAATAACAAGTTTGGCTTTGATTCCGCCAAAGGAAATGAAGAGATGGGGAATATAAATAATAGCATTAAGGATCCAATGCCCTCAATATTCACATTTTTGTATCAATAATAAATACTTCTTTCTCGGAACAAATGAAGAATGAGCTCCTCATAGCCCCGTTTCTTGAGAAAATTTGAGCAGTGAATTCTTCAGTTCAAAGAATTATACAGGGGTTCTTTCTTCAGATTAGGGGTGGGAGCAAACTAAAATAACAAAGTTTTTTATTGACTGAAAGAGAATTAGTAATGAAGAGTTTAAAAAGGTAAACACAAGAAGCGAGAGCGACACACAACTCGTTCAACGAAACTAGGTATTGAAAGGTTCTCCGGCTCTGAATGTAAAATCCAGTCAGCTGCTTTCAGTGATAGAGCGACGTGCTTTGAATGTTGCCAGAGCATCAAACTAGCTGTAAAATTTGGAGGAATCGGTCGTGAAAGATACCCACTGGGACGCGGGGTTCGAGATAGCGGGGTCGAGATACTGGTACCTTCTTCCTCCTAAAAAAGGAGGAGGCTGCTGTAATAACTTACCATTAATCACTTTGATACGCTTTCCTACTCTGCGTAATGGATTTTCGCATTGAGTGAATGTACGTTTATCAGCCCTAAAGAGCGGCGAGTGTACTTGGAAACGAAATGAACTGGTTGGGACTCCGTTTGTAGACTTTTAAGTATATCATTCATTTTATAGTTCCATTCACTCTCAGCCGACGATCATGTAAACAGACGGCGTGCAAAACGGACAGACTTTCGAAATATAGAAGTCAGGCGGGCGCTGATGAATATGAAGGAGAATAACTTAACCGTCTCAGCAACCAACCTAAACCCATAGAATGAGATAGAATGTCAGTCATTTTCTAGAATGCAGGCGTTATGCTCAATCCAAGCAACGCCGAGTTTGGTTATCGAGCATCTGCGACCCTGCAAAAGATATTTAAATAAGGAAGTAATCGCTGCCATTAATGTCGTCGAACATTTCCCATCAAATTCCGCGTGTGCACAAGGAGAGCACAAGGACAGGTCAATGTAGGAAAACAAAGCTGTTCTTGGACAGTAATACATTATGTGAATTTTGACCAATTATATCTTTTGCTGATTGCGCAAGAATTTGACATTGGACATATAAAGTGAGGAATATAGTAGAAGAGGGTTTTAGTAGGAGAAATAGTGGGGAAATAGGGGAAAATAATAGGAAAGTGAAAATGAAAAGAAGTATGAAAGACAGATCTCTGGTGAAATGGTATCACTGTCTTTCTTTGCATTTTTTTTTTTGACAATATATAAATATATTCTCAGGTAATGAATGCGATGGGCATTCAAGCCTTTGTAGTAGTAGATGTTTTTATTCTCTACGTGGCTTGTTGAAGATTTTCAGCTTCTTTTCTGGATATTTTACACCCAGATTTTGGTTTTTGTTTTGTTTGTTTTGTTTGTTAGTTGTTGTTTTTTGTTTTTTTGGTGATATTTCGCACAAAAATTTGGGGAAGTATTTACTAGAAACTAAAATTAACAAATGCTAATTTAGTGGCTAATTTCGCTTGGCTTTGTTCATGATTTGTGTTGTGAATTGGGTTTTTTTACTTTAAGTGAACTTTGGGTCGACGTCAATGTCAATCGGTAGTCTGCTGCTTTTAAACGATATTGGTCGTCTTATGTTGTGTAAGTTGTCAAAGTCAATGTGCTCGAGCACAAACTCGAGAGGGAGGTGCAGGTGCACCTTGCCCCAGATTTTGGCTGCTCTGAGGTGAAGCTCCACGTTTATGGGTTCATCCCCAGTTCACCATGGAGTTCACTCTGCCTTCTCCATTCTCTCCTTCGGGTTCCCGTAATGATATATACTGCCTTATTCTGGACCCTTTGCAGTTTAAGGACTTGGGTCTTGGAAACTACGTTTATAGGGACCGGGGGGTACAGTAGTTTTGAGCGAATGCGTGCATTATAAATTTTAAGTTTGTTGGAGGTGCTCAGGTTTATGAATTTGAAAAATTCGCCCAAGTCCCTCCGTGCATTCTGTGTAGTTTTCGCTACATGATTCCTATACCCACCAGTCGTAATATGTAGTCCCAGAACCGTGCCCTCCGTGCGGTATGGGATGCGTGCACCCCTCATACGGATGTCTGCCAGTGTCCTTCGGAATAATGGAATTACACGGAACTTTTGGGCATTGGTGGATATCTTCCATCTTCTCTCGAAAGAGTTGATGTTTTCGATTTCCACTGCCGTACTCTGTGCCATGAAATTCGCATTCCGATAAGGCCCCGTACATATCATTGTTATGTCGTCCGCAAATTGGACGTACAAGGAACCTTCAGTCAGAGGTTGGGGAAGGTCAATGGTGTAAATGTTATAGAGCAGGGGACTGATGCACCCGCCTTGCTGCACCCCTGCCTCGAGTTCGAACTCAGGGCCACTATAACCTTTAATACTCAAAAACGCCCTCCTCTCCATCACGTAGTCACAAAGGATCCTCTCAAGTATGGGATTGAGGCCCAGTTGTAAGATCTTGTATTGTAGGCCTCTCCTCCATACTTTGTCAAAGGCCTTTTTGACATCGCGTAGCACCAGATTTGCGTGGCGTTTTTCTGATTTTACTTTTGCCAACTTCTCGGTAATTACGGCTAGCGCCGTGTCTGTTCTTCGCTTCGCTCGGAAGCCATGCTGTTGGTTATTATGAGAATTGTTATTCTCGAGGAACGTATTTAGCCTATTGGCCAATATCTTCTCCAAGACTTTCCCTGAAAATTCTAAGAGAGATATAAGGCCTGAAGTTAGCTGGACTGTCCGGTGGTTTACCGGCTTTTGGAATGAATATCATTTTCGCTACCTTCCAGTGGTCAGAGAAGTAACCCACATTCAGGCACGCGTTCATGATATTCATGAGCCCCAATAAGATGTTGGGTGGGGCTTGAATAAAATTCTCCTTCGTCAGTCCTGTACGCCCCGGTGCTCGCTGTCGAAAGGACTTTAAGGTCATTGAGAGTTCCTCGGCAGTAATTCTACCGCCGAGTCCTTCCATTTCCCTATCCTGTGATACGCAATGGTGAGGGTGGGTTCTGTGTATTTGATCATTCAGGTCGTCAATGATTCCGTCTTCGAAGTCCAAATCGAAGTCATCATACTCTTCCGGGGATATCTTAAAAAAAAGATGCCCAAAAGAGTCTGAATTCCTCTTCGATTCTTTCCACGTCAGAAATTTCAGTGTCATCACGTCTAAGCTTAATAGTCTTTGGTGGTTGTCCGCCTTTTAGTCGTTTAATAGTCTGCCAGAATGTACGTGAGTCGGTTTCTACGTTCAGTCTGTCAATTAAATTATTGCAGAGTACATTCTGTTGGTCCCTTATAAGAGTCATTAGTTCGTCGCGAATGAGTCGTGTTTGTCGGTGTGTGTTGATGTTGGGGCCAGTGAGGTTCACTTCATTGATCCGTTCCCTATACTCCCTCGCGAGGGATTTCATTCTAGGGGTCCATGAGGGGGCAGGGAGAGTTTTATACTTAATTCGGGGGACGGCTTCCTTGTCGGCTTTTAATAAATTTTCATTCATTTTATCCAACTCCTCGTCAATTTCTTCTAGGGAGGCATTAATTAAGGGTTCTGGGTTATAACTTTCGAGGAGTTGTTTATACTTATCCCAGTTGGCTCGAGCGTAACTCTTTTACTCTTGGATAGGGATTTGAATGGGGAAGGTTGAGACTTAAATAAGGATAGCCTGGTGGTCGCTGGGAATAGGGGGGCCCGGCTCAATGAGGTAATTATATGGAAACATATTGCTGGTTAGTACAATGTCTGGTTTGGTGGCTGACCTGTGTGTGATGAATGTGGGGAAGTCTGGTCCAATTCTAGTCATAATATGTCTATCGATAAGTGTCTTGAGATTCCTGCCTGCTGGGTTGGTCGACGTATAACCGGAGGCAGCGCTTCTTGCATTGAGGTCACCAGCAAAGAGAACGGTTCTGCCGTGACCACATTGGTGCAAGAAGTTGGGAAGGGGCAAATACCCTCTCCTTGGGGGTTGGTACCCCGTTGCTAGGACCAGGGGTCCTACTGCCGTACGGACCTCCACAGCGAGGTAAGATTCGTCGAGTCCACTTATTGATCTGAAGTCAAGACCTCTTTTCACAGCTATAGCGCATCCGTCAAAACGTTCTCCGCTGTGATTTTTGGTCAAGACTTCGTAGGGAAAATTTTTTAGTGTGTTTGCGTCATTTATTCCATGTTCGGAAATAAATATAACGTCTGGGTCGCATTGTCTCAATACATTTCCGTACACTGTCTGTTTATTTGTCCATCCGTCAGAGTTAAAGTGTAATATTTTTAGAGTCGTCATTGTATAGTTCACTTAAGGGTTCTTGAGTGTGATATGATGTTTTTTAGGACTTATTCTCTTACGAGCTTAGGTCCTTGTGGAGTGTTAGGAGGCGTGATAGTTTTACCTGTCCGTTTTTTCCTGTATTCGCCGTCAGTAACGGTGACAAAAGTATCCGGAATCAGTTTAATCAAGCCTTGGAGTAAAGCCTCATCAACCTGCTTTTCACTGTACTCGTCCGAGGTAAATTCCCATTTGTATATTCCGGCTATTAAACCTTCGGATACATCTAGGGCATCCATCTCCTTAGGAAAAGGGGACCTTTCGGCAGCGAATACCTTCAAGTTAATTTTTCTTGAATGGTATGCGTGCCTAGATTCCCTCTTGCAAGAAGAGGACGATCTCGGGAGTCTCTGGGGCTGCGAGGTTTTCCGTGAGCGGGGCGAACGTGCCCTCCCCCCTCGGCTCTCGCAACTCCAGTCTCCGTAGCCTCATTGTCAATATGTGTGGGTGTGTGCTCGTGGGTGGTTTTGTTTTGGTGAGTTTGCGTTGTTTGTTGTTGTTCCGTGCGTGCTTTTGCAGCCTGGATCCTGGGGTCCCTGGATGAGGCTGGGGTTGTGGCATTGCTGGGAGTTGGGAGCTTCTGACAACTAGTCTCGCACTGGGGTTTGAGACTAATTTTCAGGATCTCCTCTGACCGTGGGTTCGGGGGTAACCACATCTTTTCCATTCCATTATGAGTTAAAATCTTATTAAGCTCATCTGCAAAGCACCCCGGGGAGGAGAGATTCGCAATATGAGCATAATAAATGCAACACATAATTTTAGTCGAGTTTTCATTCTTGACGTGGAGAAATGTCGGGTTTTCTTTTGATTCCGCTACCGCAGCTTTTGCAACTTTGGCATAGGTTGTGTTGGCCTTTGTTTCCTCTTCCCATTTCTTTAGGTTAGCTTTTTTTTTCAAAATTTGCTTTTTGATGGGGCAAGCCATGGAGAGTGTCTTATGTTTATCAGCGCAGTTAAGACACTTCATGGAGGTGCTCTTACAGCTCCTCCAAGAATGGGTGCCCGACGCGCAGATAGAACACAAGATAGCATTCCCTCTGGGACAGTTGGCTGTAGTGTGCTCCTTATACTTGTAGCATTTGAAGCGCATTTGGAGGTCGATAAACTCCTCACGCTCGACCTGCTCGGGGCAGATTCAAACGTTGAAGAGGAGCATACCGCCCTCCGTAGCCTTTACCGCCATTGCCGAATCAGTAAATACAATTTTAAAAACGTGCGTATAGTCCTTGAATTTAAGGACTTCCGCTACCTTAGCCCAAGAGTGATCCTTTTCGACCTCAGCATGAATTTCTTCGATGCTGTGGCCTCCGACCCAAGGATCGAGGCGGCGAAGAATGATGCTGCGGTGGGTTTTGATTTGTGGTGGCTTGTGGGGTTTTAAATTGATTTTCCTTAGGGATTCTGCCGCTTTTTGGGAGGTGAGGACTTCGCAGTCGCTCTCCTTTTGGTAGATAGCCGAGTATCCGTTGTGCGTGTCTATCAGTCTCACTAGGGTGACCCCCTAGTTTCCCATGGGTAATTGCGAAGACCTCCCCCCCGATCTGGCTTGGGGCCATCGGAGAGGGTCCTCAGCGGTATCCGCCGAGTCTCCCTCATTTATTTTTCCATTTCCACATTAGGGTCCGGAAAAACAAATTTTTGTGAAGACTTGGTGTGTTTGGCTGTGTTCGTGTGTGTGTGTGTGAGTCAGATTTTTCTCCAGTGAGAACAGAGCTAGTTAAAGAGGGTAGTCCCTGTCCAAAGCAAAAATAACCCAAGCAAAAATGGCACTTTACCTTACGTGCAGGCGCTTTTCAAGAGCCTGCAGGTCCTTGGTCCACCTCAAAGGGAGTCCGATGAGGAAAACGGAGAGGGGGGGGCAAGTTCACCCTTGCTACCGGCGCACGAAGCGAGTGAAATTTCACTTTTTACTGTAATACGTAATTACACTTTCCACGTAAGCTGCGTAAGAACTCGTAAGCGAGGAATCACTAAACGCGCGAAAACACTTTCACAATTCTTGTGCGAAATCAAACAAAAGGTTTGCTGTATCTGTACACGTAGTGAAGAACTAGACTGGCTCAGGCAAGCAAAGCAGTCATTGCGAAAAAATATGGCTTCGAGATTTAATCTTATAGTCTCCCCAGATGGGCTGTCTACCGTTCAAGTTTCCAAGAATGAGAAATTACTCCGCCAACCACGTTACGATGCAGCGGAGCTCTACCTTATCAAGTCGGTTGATAGTAGAATATAGAGACAAGAGAATAACTCGGATCCAGATGGAGATGGATTGCCACAGCCTAAAGGGTGGTTTGTAGGGTCAGAGTAATGAAGCATTTAAAACAAAAGTCGCCCTACTCACGCTACAGTCTAATACTAGGCTACATTAAAAACAAGTAACAACATGTAAATAAAAAAGATAAAAAAGAACAAAGGCTAAGACGAAGCTAAAAGAAAACAACAAATAAAAACAAAAATAAAAGATAAGTAAAAAAGAAACAAGAGGAAAGCGCACTCCGGCGTCGGGGGAAGGCCCGCCTCTCCCCGCCGCAGGCACTACAACAAAGAGTCAGATAAAGTGGAGGAGGTTATCCTCCTCTAACAAGTCATATAGTCTGCAAGTCTGTTTGAAAAAATCTATTACGGCTATTAAGGACAAGTGGTAGCGACTCCGCTCATCCCACTATAGGGACAGGTAAAGTGCACGAACATCACCCAGACTGGTATATTCAACGAGAATATGATGAAAAGTGTGAATGACAACGAATTCGTCACAATGAGGTTCCGGCCAACGACAAATCAAATGGCAGAGCCTCCTGCTAGTGTGTCCAAATTGGAGGAGACAGAAAGAAACCTGAAGCCGTCGCGGCATTGGGGGTAGGTCGATGGGAACAGTCTCGGCGCTATGACACGTCTCATATCTTCTTTGACAAGAAGCCCAGATTCCTGCCGTGTAATTGGTGTGAATAGCGAAACGCTGGTCCGGTTGCCCAGTCCTCGCAAACTCTTTGGCGTCCACATCGACGCACTCATTCCCACATGTCTAGGAACCCAGCAGAAGATAATCTCGACATCCGCCCGACCCCATAAACCGTACCGTCACGGATATCACGACTCTGGGGATGCGGATATTACAATGCTCCGTGAGCAAACAGGCAGCTTTGTGAGTCACTGTAGATCAAAATCCGGTCTACGAACGGGGCACAGCTCGTTCTCTCCCGTATCGAGCGTTGGATTGCAACCAGCTCGGCCGTGAAGACAGCCGCAGCGCCTGGCAGACCCCCACTGACTTCAATCAGAATTGATACTACGTGGAGACCAACCCCATCCTTATACACTGGCACGGTTCCAGCGTGACATGGAGTGTGCTCAAAAGAGGCTGAACGCCGCCTCTCGGCGGCATAGGCACCGTCGAGTTCAACTGCGGATTCAGTGAGAGCTATTCGTGACTGAGTGAGGCGTCAGGCTCGCGTGTACAGGTGAATAATGGACTGAGCACGGCTCAGAGCGAGTGGCATTTGCCCAGCTTCGACAAGTAGCCTCCCAATTGGGGACGTGAGGAAGGCAACGGTCCCCAGGTGAAGGCCGGTGTGTTGGATTGAGTTCACCTTCTGCAATACACACTCGGCTGCGGATGCATAAAACTCGCATCTGTAATCAAGCTTCGAAAGAACAAAGGATCAATAGAAAAGTAAGGCAGTAGCCATATCCCCAATCAAATTGCTGAACGTCACAGAACGAAGAATATCCATGGCGTGGGTACAAGAGACTCTAAGGCTGTGAATATGAGCTTCCAAGGTGAGGCGTCGGTCAAATACAAGAGAAGGGTAACCGTGCGAATCCACCACTTCCAGTCGAACCCAATTTAGAAACAAGTCCGACTCAGGATGGAGCCGTGGATGGCAGCGAGAGTGCATCACCTTAGTCTAGGTCAAGGAAAACCGAAATCTTTGCGCTGCGGCATAGCGAGAGATGCGGTTCAATGCCTGTTGGAATCGACGCTCCAGAGTTGGCATCTGGGCCGTGCCAGAGAGATAGAGAGGTAGTCCACGTAGAGCGTAGCAAGAACATCTTCTCGCAACACCGAGATGATGCCGTTGATGCTCAGGGCAAAGACTGTGGCACTTACGACACCTTCCTGCGGGACAGCCTCGTCCTTCCCAATGGGCTGGATAGGATTCCCCCCACCCGTACGCGGAATCGAGGAATTCCCCCCAAAACAGAAATAAAAATCGGCAGGCGTCTCCTAGACCTCATCATGGGGAGAATCTCCAGGATACCGTATCGTCATGCAGTATCATAGGCCTTCTCCAGATCGACAAAAACCATGGCGTATTGCTATCTACGAAAGAGGGCCTCGCAGACGGCATATTCAGGTCGGAGCAGAGTATCTGACGTGGAGCGGAACTTGCAGCAGCCGCACTGTGCGGAGAAGAGATGGCCTCCGCTGCCCAGTAAAAAAGCCTTATCTAACATTTAACAATTTCTCCATCAACTTGTACATGTAGGAGTTTAGAGAGATTGGGCGGAAACCGGTGGGAGTAGAATGATCTCTCTCTCTGGATTGCGAAAGAGTCTGGATTCGCCAAGAGTCTAGGAAGATACCCATTACCCGGATCCTGTTGAAAAAATCTAACAGAAAGAACATGACTTGCTCACCCAGGTGTCAAAGCATGTCGTATGTGACATTGACCGGACCAAGGGTGGTGTCCGCGCACGAAGCGAGAGCTGAATGTAACCCACCCTATGTTAATCTGTCGTTGAAAGGTTCTCCACCTCTGTAAGTAAAGTCGAGTTGGCGGCCTTCCGCGAAATCATGTACTCAGGGTCCGAGATTGCGGCCCCATTCTCCTTGAGAAATAGAGTGCGGTCCTGCGATAACTTGCCCAAATACTTTTGACTCGCTTCTACACCTGTGCTAGAGTGGTCTTCCCGTTAAGTGAACACACGTATGACCACCAAGAAGAGCTGCACGCATGCTTCAAAACATACCGGAACCTAGCCCTAACTCGACTAAATTCACCGACAGTAAATCGTTCGGGCGTCGATTATACTCATATATAGCGCATGTAGGCGTAGATTTTATGTTTCAAGGCCATCTCACACTCGAATGACCACCACGGAAGTGGTTTGCGTGAAAAACGGCCAGACGTTCTAGGAATAGTAGTTAGGCTGACGGGATTGAGGTTGTCGGAGAAGAACTCAATAGCCTCATCCACTGACCTAAACAGCCTCAATGGGACAGAGAACTGTTATTTCCTGAAATGCGGACCACCTCTCGCGCGCAAAGCACCATCGGGGCGTGTTCTCAAGCAGTAGCTGCAAAGAAAATTATATTCGAATGGGAAAGTGATCACTACCATGGAGGTGATTGAATACCTAGACCCTCCCCACCAAAAAATTAGGTTGTGCATCCGGAGAGTACAAGATAGACTATAACCAGGAAAATTTAGCCGTTCTCAGGTAGTGATGCGTAAATTCATGCACAGTTAGAGCACCTATCTCCAGCTCATAGATCTTGTGGGCAAAGAGTTGTCCCCTGGGATTGATCAAGTAGTCTACCCAGAGGGGTTGTATACTGTTCAAATCCACCCCAGAAAAATAGAAACGGCCTCGGCTACTGTGCTACGACTTAGTGGTTCGGCTCGCCATGTGAATATTTTCCTCCTTCCCCTCGAAACTCTAGGAAGGCGGGGGTCCCTCCTTTGGAGGATCTACCGTCTTCAAGTCAACTAGGCTAGCACTGAGTGTGCGCGTAGGAGTCGAAGCTGCTTTGGTGTTATCCCCCTTGCGGAGAGCAACTTTAAAAGAGGTTTAGTCGTACGTGAAGGACTTAACCACGGGAATTCTAAGAGAATTCCAGTGGGAGATCAAGGGTTGGATTATCATCGTTTTTTTTTTTTTAATTTTCATCAATGGATATGGGGACCGTACTATTGTCAGAAGATGCAAATCCAAATCTCTTGTGCAGTAACCAGCTCTGTAAGGGATGAATACGAGGCCGGAAAAGCCAGCTGCAGCCATTAGAAGCCATTCCTCTCGCCCTAGGGCTAGGCAACCCATCAGCATAGCGTCTCCACCTAAGGATTGGAGTAAAATTAATAGTCCGTGGAGAAAGATAGCGCGCGCGAGAGAGAGAAAGAAAGAGAGTGTGTGTGTTACAATGAACTACAAGGAAATGAAGTACCTCAAAGGTATTGCAGCTCATGCCGAGGAGGCACTCACTAGATGATGAAACTTAGCTATTTTAAGTTAATCTAGATTCAACTATGGCAATGGAACGCACTATATACTTACTATAACCACTCATGTTCTAAAATATATGTTATCGAGTCGACTTTTGGACTGGTTGACACTGCTACTGTTGACAACTACCGTTGGCAGTATATTCCACGTGTCACGCAAATGTCGTACGTGAAGGAGTTACCCACGGGAAGCGTATTAAATCTGGGCAACTCAACACTTTCCAACCGTGATTTCGAGTCGCATTCCAGTTAAGGGTAAAGTACTTCGTGTAGTTGATATCTTCGAACCCCTTACAAGCTTTGAAAATCTCTATGAGACGACCGCGCACTCTTCGAGCCTCGAGCGAAAAGAAGACAGGAGCTCTTACACTTTTTCCGGGTATGGCTTGTTTCTTAGTGATGGAATCAGTTTCGTGGCTCTAGCTTGAATCATTTTCGAACAATCGATGTTATTTCAATAGTGAGGAGACCAGAACTGAACCACGTACTCTAGCTGAAGCCACACCAGTGAGTTGTACAAAGAAAGAACAACTTCCCCTTTTCGAAAGCTGAATTGCCTCCTGATGTAACTCAGCAGTTGTCGAGCCGTCTTCTCCACCTGTAGGCATTGCTTCGATAATTTGAGATAAATTTGTTCAAAACGGATAACTTGTAACTCGGAGTCTGACTTGGGATTCGCATACCCGATGTACATCACCCTGCACTTGTCTAAGTTGAAAGGCATCTGTCACTTGTCAGACGACTCTCCGATCATGTTGTTCCTTCCTCCAAATTTTGTATCGTCGGCAAATTTCGCGATGCGGCTCATCAGTCTTCATCTATGTCGTTAATGTAGATGATGAATAATAGAGGGCCGAACACGAAGCACTTAGAGATTCCGCTCGTTAGTGACGACCACCGAGAGGAGTGGCGCCGATAGTAACCCTCTGTCGCCTTTCCGAAAACCAACCAGTTTGTGACCTTTCATCTAATTCCCAAGGCACGTACTTTCGCCACGAGTCGACGATGGGGAACTTTTTCGAAAGCCTTTTGGGAGTCAAAATAAAGTATGTCCACAGTTAGACTTCTGTCAAACTCGCTAATCACCCAGTGAAATAATTCGAACAAGTTCATGAGGCACGAGCGCTTTCTTCGGAAGCCGTGCTGGGTGTCCCTCAACAGGTCGTGGGACTCTAAATGATCTGTTAATCTATCCGTTATGATGCCTTCCAGTACTTTACCCACTATTGAAGCGAGACTTATCGGTTGGTAGTTTCCAGCGGTGCCAAGTTCACTCTTTTTGTGGATCGGCGTGACGTTGGCCATACGACAGTCCGTAGGGACTTCACCACTATCGAGGGATGCGTTGAAGATCTCAAAAAGATTGGTACCCACCTAATCTTTCACCTCATGCAGCACTCTTAGCAGGAAGCCGTCAGGACTAGGGGATTTGTAGGCATTCAACTAAACAAGCTTCCTGGCAACCTCTTTGGCAGTTGTAGTTATTTCTTCTAGCGCTTTTAATCCAACATCTATCACTATCGGCGGTCTAGCAATCTCTCCTTCTCTTTCTTTCGTGAACACCGAGGAAAATAAAAAATAGGCGTTGAGTACGTTGTCTTTTTCCAGGTCCGAATCCTGGAGGACGCCGTTCACGTCCCTCAGAGGTCCGATGCCTTTATGCACTCGTTTTCAGCTGTTCACATACGCCAAGAACTCCTTAGGGTTCTCTTTGGAGAGAGAGGCCACACGGATTTCATCGTTCCACTTAGCCGTACGCACTAGTGCCTTTACCCTTCTACAATGAGTCACGTACGTTTCATGATGCACTGCATTCTTACTTCTCTTCCATATCATGTGCACTATCTTTATACATTTAATAGCGTCGGTGATTTCCTGAAAAAAACACCTAGGATGGATGATCGCTAGTCTGACAGTCTTCGTGAGAACAAACTCAGCCTGACGATCTATAAAACGATTCTTAAAGTCGTTCCATTTGGAGTTAAGCCCGTCCTAGTTAGATGGTTTTATCTGGCCAAGTGCCTTCCGAACTCCATCGAAGTCTGCACGTCTGATATCAAACTTACGTGCTCATTTCTTAGTAAATTGCGTACAGGGGGGCACATGCACCGAACCTGACCATGCTGTAGTCACTTCCACTGACAAGTCAGAGGCGAGGTCATCTTCAGTGGTAAATACTATATCTAGATCGTTACCCCCTCGGGTAGGCTCGCAGATCTACTGAGTAAAAAAGTTGCTGTCAGCAAATTATAAAAGCCCAGACGCCTCCGTGTCGCCCGTTTGGTCACTCCAGTCGACTCGGCAGTTGAAGTCACCTATCAACAGTGACGAGGGAGCGTCCATGAAATCGGACAGTTTTTGGTACAAGTCCATATCCACCTTCACTGTCCGATGGGAAGGACGGTAGGCCAATACGACCCTGTACATTGTATCGTCGACCTTGATGTCGACTCCTAACACCTCATGCCCCGGAACAGTTCTGCACTCAACGGGAAAGACTTGGTCCCGTACATACACAAGAACACCGCCGGCTTCCTGGTTAGCGCAAACCTTATGGAAGGTCGCGTAACCGGGTGCTCCAAACCCACCTATGAACTCCCTTGTGTCTGCACGGATCCATGACTCCATGGTGGTCCCTATGTCAAGCTTCTCGGCTGAAATCAGTTCTATTAGCTCGCAGAACCTGTTTCTTATCGAGCTGGAATTTAAGAGAAGCACTTTTAGGGGGCGTCCACTAGCCCTATTGCATCCTTTATTTGTCCGTTTCCCCACGGTTTGTCGGGTGTCCTCTCCTCTAAAGCTGGATTTGGAGGCCCGCCATCACCCATCTCCGCCCCCTCCCTCGTATGGACGGAAGGATTGTGCTCTGATTGTTTGACCTCGGCTGTGGAAGGCGCTAATTCGAGAGAATCTCCCACCTGGGTTCCAGTCTGCTGTCTCCCTCGACCAACCCTCTTCACCTGGTACAAACCATAGCGGGTAAGCTAACGCAGCACACCTCTTACCCAGAAAGAGAGGTGGTTACTTTCATTGGTAAATAGTCCAGCCCGGCCGTAGAACTCGTCGAACTCGTCGAACGGATTGACGAAACTTACGCCTATCTCTGAAAAGATCTCGCCGAGTCTCCATTTGATGCTCAAAGCCTCTTGGTTAGCCACGGCACCTCCCAAACGTCTCGGAATGATCCTAATGACGACACCTCTAGTTGACTTCTCCTTTACCGAGGTTGCCAAGGACTTCACGTCCCCAATGAAGCCTGCAGAACCTCTTAGGAACAAGTCATTTCCGCTGGCTTGTGCTACTACCGATGTATCATGCCATCTAAGTCGTAGTTTTTATCTTCCTGCCTACATCTCAGCTCCGCTTGCCTGGGAGGCTACGTACGCGTCACATTTCCTTGGGCCTACTCGTCAGGTCCCTCACTTGAGAGTTCCCAACAACGATTGCTGCCTCCCGGCCCGATTCGAGAGCTGCAAATCTAATGGAAGTTGAAAACAGCGTCGGCCTCGGAGGCTCTCTGAGCCTCTTTGTTTCCCTTCTCACAAGGGTGAAGTCATTGTGGCTCATCCATTGGGCACCAGCGACTCTGGAACCCTCGACGCTCGGGGGAAGTGCATTATTATCCTTGTTTTTCTTTTTTTTCTTCTACCTCTTCTTAACTTCACCACTCGGCTTTAGTGGCACTATCGATGCAGTGTTCGCATCTTGAATGAGAGGCTCGTTGGCGAAACCGCTCATGTCAGTAGTTAGTTCATTTAGGGCTCAAGCTGTCTGGGTATCTAGTCTTGAAGCCAACTCTGTGATCCTGTCTTCCAGACGGCGACTCTGACGCGCGTGTTCTGATTCCAGGCTCTGTAATATCCTCTCCAGTTACCTAGATTTTTTTTCGGATGTTCTATAGAGATCTTGGAGCTCCTTGCAATAAGCGACTGCATCTTGGACTTCACCTTTTAAGATGCAATCGGTGCAGATACTTGCCAGGTTGCATTTCGAATAACCCCTCCGGGAAGTCCACGCACAACTTATACTTTTGACATATCGCACAGGTGTACTTTAGAACAGCTGGTCCTATTTATCCAGTCATGTTGAAAACATCATAGCACTAATAACTTTTGGACCAATCAATAAGAAAAAAGGGTGGTTGGTGAGTTCGCCCCGCGTGAGTGGCTCCCGTCTACCAATCGGAGACGTTTTGGATCTTTCAGAAGGCACGCTCCTTTTACTGCTGTTCATCAGACCGAGTCGCCCAATCCCGGCATGTTGTGGCTCCCAACCAAGCAGCACTGACGACCTCCGAAGGGGGCCATCGATTTCGCACCAGGTGAACGGTGGAACATGCCCCACACTAAACATTTACTATTTCCCATCTGGGTGGCCAGGACCTAGATGTAGCGTTCAATGGATATCCCACCACACCTAGAGACACGACCAAGTCTTTTGGTCGTGGGAAAAAGTCCCGCCAACTCGGACCGTTGGTACCAGAGGCACCCCTCAACGGTCACTGGGAATGGTCATTAATTACACTCCAGGAAAGGGGTTAACGAGGTACATACTCTCATCCAATTCTTCGGGTGCCCAGCGCCCCAGCGTCGATGGCGTTGTTTTAGAGGTTCCAAAGCCTCTCTTCTGACGCATGAGATAACCGTCAGGCTCTTAAATAATAGATAGAAGGCTAAAGGGTGAAGCTAATATGACAGTCTGAGGTTTTTTTTTCTTTTTTTAAAGATGGATCACATAAAGAGAAAAGGACTATCAGAGCACAAGATAGACGAGTAGAAGACGGACGCACTTTGTCTTGAACCTCTTTCCCGACTAATTCGACAAGGGTAGCCCTTCCAGGGGTGCCACAAAATGTGCCCACAACGACATAGCTCGAAACCTATAGCGTAGACGCAAACTCTCTCTCCAAGGCAAGGAGAGAGAGAGAGAGAGAGAGAAAGAGAAAATATTGAAAGAAAGAGAGAGAGAGATTGGGAAATAGAGAAAGAGAGATAGATAGAGAAAGAAAAGAAGAAAGATAAAGAAAGAAAGAGAGAGAGAGAAGGAGAGAGAGAGATAGAGTAACAAGGAAAATAAGTAACCTAGAAAACCTTACGGTCCATTCAATGTGGGTACCTTTGGACTAGCTGTCGAGCGGGCACATCCCCACTCAATTGCCTTACGTCCTCCCTAAACGGCCACTTTTCAAGACTTTGTCCAGTCTTGTCTTGAACTGGTCAACAGAAGTGCTGCTGTCAACCTCCATTGGAAGTGCGTTCCAACTACCGCAAATAATGTACGTGAAAAGCTTCCCACACAGATCCTGGGTGTAACGCTTCTGCTGTAGTTTAAAGCCGTGATTTCTTGTTCTGCTCTCATTAAGGATGAAAATATCCCTGTAGTCAACATTGTCGAACCCTCGAAGTATTTTGAAAACTTCGATGAGCTGACCACGCAGTCTACGGGTTTCCAACGAGAACAGATCTAATTCCGTTTATCTATCTTCATAGCTTTTATGCTTGATAGAGGGAATCAGTTTGGTTGCCATGGCATGGACACGTTTAAATCTCGCGATGTCCTTTCGAAATGAAGGACTCCAAAATTGTACGGCATACTCCAGGTGTGGTCACACGAGGGAGTTGTACAGACAGAGTACTATCTCCATGTTCCGATATCCAAACTGGCGCTTTATGTAGCCTAACATCCTTTGGGCTTTCTTCTCCACATCAATACACTGTTTCGAGAACTTGAGGTCACTAGTGATAGTTACACCCAAGTCCTTCTCAATGTCGGTGGAATCAAGAGCAGTGCCCTTAAGAATATAGGGTAATTGGGGATTTCGGTGTCCAATATGCACCACTTTGCATTTGTTCACGTTGAAAGGCAGTTGCCACTTGTCCGACTACTCCCCGATTTTTCGAAGATCATCTTGCAGGTGGGCACTATTTACATCCTTTGCAACGTTCATACCAAGCTGGGTATCATCGGCAAATTTGGAAATCTTTGCAACCATGTCACCGTTTATGTCGTTGACGTAGATGATGAATAGTAGTGGTCCCAGGACAGAACCTTGAGATACACCGCTGGTGACGGGCACCCACTTAGAAGCCTGTTCATTAAGCACCACCCGTGGCCGTCTGAAACTTAGCCAGTTCTCTATCCAGCCCGCTACTTTTCCGTCTATGCCCAGTGCTCGCACTTTCCGGAGAAGGTGGCGTTGTGTACCTTATCAAAGGCTTTCTAAAAGTCTAAGTAGACCACATTTACCGCCTTGTCCCAATCGTGCTCACTGAAGACAAGGTGAAAGAATTCCACAAGTTTCATCAGGCATGACCATTGCCTTCGGAAGCCGTGCTCGGAACTCTTCAGTAGCAGTTTTGACTTTAAATGCGACGTAATTTTGTCCACCATGATGCTTTCCATGCGTTTACCGACTATCGAAGTCAGACTGATAGGTCGGTAGCTCGACGGATGGCTAGGGTCTCCTTTCTTAAAGATAGGAGTCACCTCCGCTCCACGCCAGTCTCTAGGAAAGCATACAGTCCGGATTGACATGTTGAAGATTGCGCTCAGGTGTTGTGACACTTGATCGCAAACTTCTTTCAACATTTTGTGTAGAAAGCAATCCGGGCCAGGTGACTTATTCGTCATTAGGTCAGTAATCTTCTTTTCTATTCTTCCTTCGCTAAAGTCCATATCCTCCAGCTTTTTCCCTGAATAGGAATCCGTCGGCTGGGGGATGGGACCACACTCTTCAGTAAACACTGAAGAGAAGTAGTTGTTGAAGATGTTAGCATTTTCTGCATCTAAGTGCTTTAATGTCCCCTCCTCATTCCTCAAAGGGCCAATCGTTAGACGAATTGGTTTACGGCTGTTTACATAACCAAAGAACTCCTTGGGACTCTCTTTACAGAGTCTCGCCACTCGGAGTTCCTCAGACCTCTTAGCCACCCTTATGCTGGATTTCACTCTCCTGGCTAGCCTCCGGTATTCGTCAAATTTACCGGTACACATTTCTCTTCTCCCTAAGTAGTTGGCATATTTCTGGATTAAACCACTTTGGTTTAACAGAAGACCGACCGGAGCATTTCAGATGGATGAAACGCGATTGAAGACTCATGAATGTGGTTTTGAAACTGTTCCACGAGTCTTCAACACCCTCACACAGTTCTAGCCTTGCGTTAGTCAGTCCAGCACGAAGACATATAAAGTCTGCTCTTCTCAAATCAAGTTTCATCGATTTACTAGTTGCAGGCCCTGCCTTGAGGACTTTCACTACTAATCTAATTAGTCGGTGGTCACTGCCACCGAGCTCTTCTCTAACAGAGAGGTCCTCAACGATGTCATCCTCAGAGCTTAAAATCAAGTAGAGGATATTGTCTCCTCTCATTGGATCTCTCACCCATTGAGTCAGGAATTCGTTGTTCGCGAATTCCAGGAGTAGTGCGTTCTCGTCACAGGGTATTGAAGTCACCCATGGTGATACATACTCTGTCTTTTAAACGTTCGCCCAACAGCTGGTACAGACTCTTGTCCTGTTCTAAGAGTTGGGCATGGGGTCTGTAATACACTAGGGTCCTGTATCTGACAGGACCTATCTCTAGGTCAACACCTAGTAGTTCATGGTCGGATACGATGTTGTGTTTCGTCGAGTTGAGAGTATCCTTGACATACAATACCACACCGCCACCCTCTCTGTCTTGCCTATCTTTCAGGAAGAGTTGGTAACCGGAAATCGTAAATTCACCTTCAAAATCTCGGCTTGAGGTTTTTACCCACGACTCCGTTATGGCTACCATTTCAGGTTCTTCCGTCGCTACGAGGCCACGAAGTTCAAGAAACTTGTTCCTGATCGAACTCTTTTTAAACATAAGAACTTTCAGGGAGTCCCAGAATGTAGGAGAAAGGGAGAGGAAAAGAGAGATAAAAAGAGATAGAGAAGAGGAGAGATAAAAAGAGAGAAAAATATAGAGAAAATAGAGAGAGCAAGAAAAAGGAAGCGAAAGAGAGAAAAGGAGAAAGGAGATAAAAGAGAAAAAGAAATAAACGAGAAAAATAAATAAAAGAGAAGAATAAATAAAAGAAAAAAAGAGATTGGAAGGGAGAAAGAAAGAGTTAAAAAATGAGAAATAAAGAGAAAGAGAGAAATGGAGAGAAAAAGATGAATAGAGAGAAATAGAAAAAATTAGAGAGAGAAGAGAGAAAGAGAGAAATAGAGAAATAAAGAGAAAGACAAAGAAAGATAGGGTAAAAGAGAGCAAGAAATAGAGAGAGAAAAGGGGAGAGAAAAGAGAGAGAAAAGAGAGACAAAGAGAGAAAAAGAGAGAACAAAGAAAAAAAAAAGAAAATAGGGAGATAAATAGAGAGAGAAAAAGAGATATAAAAATAAAGAGAGATAAAGAGAGAGAAAGAAAGAAAGAGAGAGAGAGAAAGAGAGAAATAGAGATAACTAGAGAGACTGAGAGAAATAGAGAGAAAGAGAAAGAAAGAAACATAGATAGGGAAAGAGAGAATGAGAGAGAGAGAACAGGAGAGATAGATATACAAAGAAAGAGAGAGAGAGAGCAGGAGAGATAGATATACAAAGAGAGAGAGAGAAAAAGAAAAAGAGAGAAAAATAGATAGAAGGAAAAGGAGAGAAAATGATAGAAAGATAGATAGTTTAAAGGAGCTACATAGAAAAGAAGTACCATAGTAGACTTTACGGTCCATTCTTCAAAGAGAGTACTTTGCTGCGTAACAGTTGAGCAGGCGCAGTACTCGAAAGTGTCAATTGACGCCCTCGAAGAACACTCGCACAACGGTTCTGTACCCAAACGGCTACTTTTCAAGCCTTTGTCTAGATGCGACTTGAACTGCACAACAGAATTGATGTTGACAACTTCCACTGGAAGTGCGTTCCACGTACTCGTACCACAGATGCTGTATTTGAAATAATTACCACACAGTTCACGGTGGTAACGCTTCAGCTCAAGTTTGTAGCCGTGATTTCTGGTTCTGTTCTCGCTAAGCTGGAAAATATCCTTGTAGTGTACATTGTCGAAGCTTCGAAACATTTTAAACACTTCGATAAGCTGATCAAGCAGCCTTAGGGTCTCCAACGAGAACAAATCTAATTCCAGTAACTCTTATATCTGATGGAGGGATTCAGTTTGGTTGCCCTGGCTTGCACACGTTCCAATCTCGTAATTTCCTTTCGAAACGAAGGACTCCAAAATTGTACGACATACTCCAGGTGCGGCCGGACAAGGGAGTTGTACAAACAAAGTACAATCTCCTTATTCCAATATATAAACTGTCGCTTCATGTAGCCTAACATTCTTTAGGCTTTCTTCTCCGCCCAATACACTGCTTCTAGAATTTGAGGTCACTAGTGATAGTAACAGGTGGCCCAAAAGTTACTTCACATTTTTAAAAATTAATAACACAAAAACTAATTAAGTTATAAAAGTGGATGATATATAAAATGAAAGACAAGATCTTGGATTTTTATTATTTAAATATAATATCCTTCAATTGTTCTCCATTATTGTTAAAACAAAGGTGGATTCTTTGCACCATATTTTCCATGACATTTTCCAAAACATCAGGAGTGATTCTTTCGATTTCTTCAATTATGTTTTGTTTCAATTCTTGAAGATTATTAGGTTTATTTACGTCTAACTTTTCTTTAATGTATCCCCAAAAGAAAAAAATCTGGAGGGGTAAAATCAGGTGATTGTGGTGGCCAAGAAACGTCACCTTAACGTGAAATTAACCGACCGGGGAAAGCTGCTCTTAGTGTTGCCATGGTTAACCAGTGTTCAACAACAGCCATAAACGTCAACTAGGATACGTTCCAGTCAACTAGGAATTTCTCGAATATCATTGCAACGCATCCTAACAAAATAATTAAAACTTCATCCATACAAAATTCAAATACCTCAACAATTAAATATTGCAGACCATCAAAAAAGAATAAACTTTGCACGCACATTTTTGGGACTAACAAATGATCCGACTTTTACCTCGCACCTAATCATGTCCGATGAAGCCCATTTTCACATTACTGGATAAGTTATTAAACAAAATTGCAGATTCTAGTGTGCTGAAAACCCCATGATAATTCACGAGCAGCCTCTTCATGCACATAAAGTTACGGTCTGGTGCGGCATAACCAGTTCGAGAATCATTGGTCCCTACTTCTTCGAGGTTGCTGACGAAAAAACAGTGACAGTAACAGGGGACACTTACAGAGAAATGATTCAAGATTATTTATTGTCAGAACTAGAAGATTTGTATATGCACGATATGTGGTTTCAACAAGATGGAGCGACACCACACACAGCGAGTGAAACCATGGCAACACTAAGAGCAGCTTTCCCTGGTCGGTAAATTTCACGTTTAAGTGACATTTCTTGGCCACCACGATCACCTAATTTTACCCCTTCAGATTTTTTCCTTTGGGGATACCTTAAAGAAAAGTTATACGTAAATAAACCTAATAATCTTCAAGAATTGAAACAAAACATCATTGAAGAAATCGAAAAAATTACTCCTGATGTTTTGGAAAATGTCATGGACAATATGGTGCAAAGAATCTTCCTTTGTTTAACAATAATGGAGAACAATTGAAGGATATTATATTTAAATAATAAAAATCCAAGATCTTGTCTTTCATTTTATATATCACCCACTTTTATAACTTAATTAGCTTTTGTGTTATTATTTTTTAAAAATGTGAAGTAACCTTTGGGCCACCCGTTATATACTGCGATTGGGGGCTTCGGTGGAAGATATGCATCACTTTGTATTTGTTCACGTTAAAAGGCATTTGCCACGTGTTTGACTAGTCCCCAATCTTCCGAAGGTCTTATTGTAGGCGAGCAGTATCCCCTTCCTTTGCAACGTTCATACCAAGCTTGGTATCATCAAAAAATTTAGAAATCTTCGCAACCATGTTACCATCCATATCGTTAACATAGTTGATGAACGGTAGTGGTCCCAGGACAGAACCTTGAGGAACACCGCTAGGAACGGACACCCACTTAGAAGCCTGTCTATTCAACACGACCCGTTTCCGTCTGCCGCTTAACCAGTTCTCTATCCCACTCTATGTTTCCGTCTATACCCAGCGCACTCACTTTCCGGAGAAGGCGGCAGTGTGGTACCTTATGAAAGGCTTTCTAAAAGTCTAAGTAGATAACATCCACCGCCTTATTACGATGGTGCTCACTGAAAACTAAGTGGAAGATTTCTACAAGATTCCTCAGGAATGACGGTTGCCTTCAGAACCCTTGCTGGGAAATCCCCAATAGTAAATTTGACTAAATAATGTAGTTATTTTGTCCACCATTATGCTTTCCATGAGTTTACCAACTATTGAAGTTAAACTAATAGGTTGGTAGTTCGACGGTTGGCTAGAGTCGCCTTTCTTAAAGATAGAAGTCACCTCCGTATCACGTCATTTTCTAGGAACGCATCCAGTCCTGATTAACATGTTAAAGATTGTGCCCAGATGTCGTGACACATCATCACGGATTTCTCTCAACACTTTAGGTAGAAATTCGTCCGGGCCAGGGGACTTATACGTCTTTAGGTCATTGATTTTTTTTTGCCTCGTTTTGGGTGAAGTCCATTTCCTCCAGCTTCTCACCCAAGTAAGAGTCCATTGGTTGAGGGATGTCATATCACACTTCACTGAACACTGAAGAGAAGTAGTCGTTCAGGAGATTTGCATTTTCTGTATCTGAGTGCATTAATGACCCCTGCTCATTCAACAAAGGGTCAATCTTGCAGCGGATTGGTTTACGGCTGTTTACATATCCAAAGAACTCCTTCAAATTCTCGCCACTCAGAGCTCCTCGGCACGCTTTGCCGCCCTTATGCTGGACTTCACTCTCGTAGCTAGCCTACGGTACTTATCGAAGTCACCAGGAATCTTTGACTGCTGGTACACAGTTCTCTACTCCCTCAGCAGTTGACGTATTTCTCGTTTAAACCACCTTGGTTAAACAGAAGATAGACGCAAGATTTTCACAGGGATAAATCATTATTGAAGACTCATGAACGTAGTTCTGAAACTAGTCCACAAATCTTCAACATTTTCACACTCTTCCAGCCTCACATCAGCCAATCTAGCACGAACACCTGCAAAATATGCTCTTCTCAAATCAAGTTTCCTCGATTCACGAGTCACGAGTCACGTGGGGACCTTTACTATAAATCTATCTAGTGCGTGATCACTGCCACCGAGCTCCTCGCCTACAGAGAGCCCCTTAACGATATCATCCTCAGAGCTGAAAAACAATCGAGAATATTATTGCCTCTCGTGAGCTCTCTCATCCATTGAGTCAGGAACTCGTTGTTCGCGAACTCCAGGAGCAGTGCGTTTACGCCCCAAAGTTCTCTGGTTTTCCAGTCGAGTGTTGAAGTCTCCCATGACGATACACACTCTGTCCTCAACAAGTTCACCCAGCAACCGGGACAGATCCTTGTTCTTCTCAACGAGTTGGGCAGGGGTCTATAAAGCAGCAGGGTCCTGTATCTGGCAGGGCCTATCTCTAGGTCTACACCTAGTAGCTCATTGTCAGATACAATGTTGTAGTTCGTCGTTTTGAGTGTACCCTTAACATACATCACACCGCCACCCTCTCTGTCTAGCCTATCTTTTAGGAAGAGTTAGTAACCGGGAATCCTGAATTCACCCACAAAATCTGGGTGTGTTATGGCCACCATCTCAGGTTTTTTCGTCGCTACGAGTCTACGAAATTCAAGAACCTTGTTCCTGATTGACCTTGCATTAAACACGAGATCTTTCAGAGAGTCCCCGAATGTAGGACTCCCTACGCTCTTCCGTTATCCGTCTTATTATTCTCTCTATTTCCTGTTAGTGGCGTAGTGGCTTCCTTTCTAGAGACCGGCGAGTAGGTTGTTCTAGGAGTGACACGGGAGTACTGGCGCACCTCCACCTTCACTATAAACCTGACACTTCTTTGGGTCCGCTCCACGACATCCTGGATCATGTTAAAGAGTACAGCCTTTCCTTTAAATGAAAGATGTACTCCATCCTCCTTTAGTAGAGAGATAGAAAGATAAAGAAAGAGAAAGTGAGAAAAAGAGAAAAGAGAGAGAGGGAGACAGAGAGAAAAAGAAATAAACGAGAGAAAAGAGAGAGAGAGAGAGAGAGAGAGAGAGAGAGAGAGAGAGAGACACACACACACACACATATATATATATATATATATATATATATATATATATATATATATATATATATATATATACATATACATATATATTCATACATATATACATACATATATACATATACACATACATATATACATACATATATATATATATATATATATATATATATATATATATATATATATATATATATATATATTGTGCCGCCCTCTGCTCTCTTTGATTCTAGTCTTCTTCTAATGTCCCTTTCTCTTACCTCTAAAAAACTCCTGTTTCTTGTCTCATTGCTCATTCGCGTCCAATTTCTCTTTATTGTACTGTATTGTTATATAGTCTGCAATGCAAGGTTTCTGCATCTTTCTATCTGTCTTCAAAATTGTTTTGAAAGGCAGATAATAAATATGGCGAAATATCACCCGCAGAACTTGTATTTGCTCTTTCTTTGTATGTGACATATAATGAGACTTTAAATTGTGAGCGGGTAAGATGTCCCGGCCAGGAATTCCAAGCTTTTTTCCCCCTGGCGTTATTTCTCTCTTCTCGGTAAAGGATTGTCTTCATTGTGTAGCCTTCTGCTCTCTTTGATTCTAGTGTTCTTACCTCTAAAAAACTCGTGTTTCTTGTCTCATTATTCATTCGCGTCCAATTTCTTTTTCTCTCATATATATATATATATATATATATATATATATATATATATATATATATATATATATATATATATATATATATTAGGTTATTTGTCAGGTAGGGTGTAAAATTAAAGTTGGAATAATACAAGCTCTAATCACTCAGAATTGTTTCAATACCCACAGAAACACTCCTTGTAAAATTTGGTGTAATTAAAATAATATTTAGGGGTGCCCCTGCAAGGTTGAACAATGGACCATTTTTTTAAATATTCGACTTAAACTATTTAAGGGAATCGTCTACACAAAAAACACACCCAAAGAGGACAGTTGTGAACGCATTATTGAAACCATTCTCTTGAACCCACCATTGAAGCCATTTGATGCTTATGAACACACTATTCCCTTACACCCTAGCACTTGGGAGGGGGCGGCTGCACTGCGGCTAGCGAGGGTAGTCTGCTCTCAGCGTTGATGGTGTGTCGTCGTGCTACCGTGCGTTCTCTGATACCCCCAGTAAATCTATCACTTGTTTAATATCACGGTGTCTATTTCTATGCACTTGTATGTTAACTATTACATTGTATATTTCTAATTTAGTTGTTGATCTTCTGTTTAAAAGTATTTAAACCTGTTCAAATTGAAATAGTTACAATCTTTACGATCTTTTCGTGTATCTGTTTGCAGATGGCGAGCTCTACTAGAAACAAAACCAAGTTTTATTTGATAGGTCACAGCGAGCCTATGATTGGCGGAGCAAAGCTTCCTAACACGAGAAAAGTGATTACATACTTTTTTCTTCGGCATTTCAACTTAAAAGAGGAAATTCGGACATCGTCAAAAGCCACCTGCGAGGCCGTTCTTGGGCCAATGCACCATGCCAAATGGATGAGTAAAGCTTCATGTAATAAAAAAAAATAGAAAAAGTGTTTTCTAACTGGAAAGCGCTCCAAAAACACTCAAGAAGGACAACTGCAGCACATAAGTCAAAGGAAAGTGAACTTTAAACAGTCTCGACACTCTCTTTGACATCGCCCATCAAAGTGCTATGAACATTATGCAGATCCAAGAGGATAAGGATTTTTTCCTCGCACAAAGGGAAGACTCGGCGAGGCGTCCTTGGATCAGTTGACGAAATATTGGTGCAGAAGGAGAAGAAGGCGGAAGCAAGTTTCATTGCTGCAGAACGTCGTCCTCAGCGATCAACAGTTGAAAAGGAGGCGTTAATGAACAAAGCGGTTCTCACCAGTTCGTCCTCATCAGGTAATGAGTCTACTGACACAAGGAGTGATCAAGAGCAGGGCGTTGGCAGTCCTTCGGAAGCTGTTGTGACAGTTTCACCTCCATCTAAGCGCACACGCGTGGGAAATATTGTGACGCCGACATTAGCTGCTGTCCTTAACCTGACTAAAACTGCATCAAGAGCTGCAACATTCATTCTTGCAGAGACAGCTTCCAGCTTAGGTTATGATGTTGAAGACTTAAACATAAATCAGAGCTCCATTTACCGGAAGAGAATAGAACATCGTACCCAAGCCCATGCTACACCCAGATTTAAAGATGAGCTTCAAGATGTTCCACTCATCGTGCACTGGAATGGGAAGTTGATGAAAGATCTCACTGGAAATCAGCATTGTGCAATGGCTTCCAGTTCTGACAACCGGTATTGGTATCAGTCAGCTCTTGTGTGTTGCCAAGCTCAGGAGTAGAACAGGTAGCGAGCGAGCAAATGCTGTCTTGTCAGCATGAAGAGACTGGGGCCTGGAAGATCAGATTGTAGGGATGGGATTCGACGCCACAGCCACCAATACAAGAAAGTTTTCCGAAACCTGTGTCATCCTGCAAAATCAGTTGAAAAAAGATCTCTTGCATCTGGCCTGCCTCCACCATGTTCTTGAGCTTGTCCTTGGAGCAGCGTTCACCGCCTCAATGAGTCCAACGTCTGGCCCTGAAGTACTTCTTTTCAAGAGGTTTAAAACACATTGGCACACCATTGATCATGGTCCAAGTTCAATAAGCACCGGATCCGACAGTGCCGAGGTAGAACAGTTTCTGATTAATAGTAAAAACAACCTAACAGCTTTCTTTGAAGATGTTCTCAAGAATAAGAATCTTGGTCTTCGAGATGACTACTGTGAGTTGATAGAGTTGTTTCGGATCTTCCTGGGAGGCACTCCTCCAAGAGGGCTTTGCTTGTTAACTCTTGGGCCAATGCACCATGCCAGATGGATGAGTAAAGCAATTTACTCATTTAAGGTGTGGATGCTGCGAACACAGTTCAAGTTGACTCGTCGTGAAGAGAAAGGAATTCGTGAGATCTGCATCTTCGTTGTACTTCTGTATGTCAAGGCATGGATACGGGCTCCTTTGGCAGCAGTTGCTCCCCATCAAGACCTTGAGATACTGAAAGCTATGGCTGGTTACCACAACAATACCATAGCTAAAGCCAAAATGCATCAAAGTTGAGTCAAAACCTCTGGTATCTGTCAGAGGAAATGGTAGCAATGGCTTTGTTTGATCCTCTGGTCTCAACAAATACAAAGAGAGCCATGGTTGAAGCCATATCAAATAAGGAAGATGCAAAGAAACCCTAAAGCACATCAATTTGAAAGAGGAATCTGTTTCATCATCCAAGCTAGAAGATTTCTGTAGCAAGAACTCAATGTCCCTTTTCACAAAGCTGAGACTGCCACATACCTTCTTACGCTCTGACCCAGAAACTTGGGAAAGCAACATTGATTTTAAGTAAGCCTCGTCTGTCATTTCTAACCTCAAGGTTGTCAATGACAATGCAGAACGAGGGATCGCATTGATTAAAGAATACAATTGCCATTTAACACGAGATGAAGATCAGATTCAGTTTTTGCTTAAAGTAGTTTCGGAGCCCAGACTCAAGTTCCCTGACAGCCGGAAGAAAACCTTCTCAAGCATCAATGAGTGGTAGTAATAGTATAACAGCTACTTAGTTAATAGCCGTCTCAAATAATCATCCTCTTTCAATAGGTGGTGGTTGGGGAAAGAGGTTGGTGGAATACAAGTAAGAGTGGGTCCACGTCCCGTATCCTGGTAACATAGCAAATTAACTGAATGTTGCAGCCATTCAATTTACTATGGCTGAACTCTTACAATTTAACAATCAATTATAACCGTGCAAATAGCATGTTAATTAACACAGCGACTATTTGCATTCACAAATACTTAAGAAAAATATACGCAATGCATTTATTTAAAAAAAAGACAGAATATTCTTGAATTCATATTAATGCATTAATGAATATTTTATCCTTTTTTTCATTTTTCTGTGCGATTTCTCATTTTCTGTTAAGATAATGAAAAAATTACAAGAACAAAACGTTTTTATAATTAGAACATCCATTATGACAAAAAGTTTTTGCGAGATCCAGCTTTTAACCAAAAACTATTCAAAGAGCATTGCTTTTCTCTCATAAATATTAAGGTAAATGTTAAACGTTCCAGGGGCACCCCTAAAAATTAATTGAATTGCACGATATTTGGCGATCATTGTTTTTATACTTAATGGAACAAAAATTGGTGATTAACATGAAACTTCAATTTTTTTTGAGAAACACCCTAATATATATATATATATATATATATATATATATATATATATATATATATATATATATATATATATATATATATATATATGCAGAGAGAGAGAGAGAGAGAAAGAGTTACAATGAGTTACAATGAAAGTAATCACCTTAAAAGACTTTTCAATCTATGCCGAGAAGATGCTTGCTTAATTTCCCTATTCTATTATACGAGTATATACAAAAAAAATCTAGGAGTTGGAGACAAAAGGACGGTAAAGTTGAAGTCTCCTCCCCCTCCTCCTCTCCCAGCCGACACGCGGGTACGGAAAACCGAAAAGATACCTGGTTCAGTTGAAATATAGAGCTCAACCAGGAATTTTGATAGCAAAGATTTTGAAATATACCTAGTTAAACATTAATAATATCATTTATCATTACATACATCAACAATAAATAATCATGCATGTTCTCAATACATACATATTTTACGTTCTTGCTGCTTGGAATCTCGTCATTTATTATTTTTTGTTTCTATGAGTTGGCCTCGCATTCTCCGAGTTTCCAATCTAAAGAGATTTAGTCTTTTTAATCTTGTATCATAATTATGTTTCCTTAACGATGGCATTAGTTTTGTCGCTTTTTCTTGAATTTTCTCTAGCCTTTCAACATCCTTTCTTAAATGCGGGGACCAGAATTGTGCACAACATTCTAAATGAGGACGAATTAATGAATTATATAAATTCACTACTATAGTTTCGTTTCTGAATTTGAATTTTCTTTTTATGTATCCTAGGATCATGGAAGTTTTTTTTCTGCTTTTCCACTTGTTTCTGATAATTCCGAACAGAAAAATGTATATATAGTTTGTGGATTTCTGCTTCCAATATGCATTACCTTACACTTATCCAAGTTTATTAGCAGTTGCCATTCTTTTCACCATCTTGCTATACGATTAATATCGTTCTGAAGCTCATCTGCGTATTCTTAACTCATTATCCTTTTCCAAGTTTTGCGTCATCTGAAAATTTTACTATTTTTAACATGAGACCTATGTCCAGATCATTTATATAAATTATGAATAGCAGAGGTCACAATACAGAGCTCTGAGGTACCACACTTAAAACTTTTGTCCATTCAGGAGCAGATCCATTTATTACTACTCTTTGGTATCTATTCGTGAGCCAATCTTCTATCCAGTCTCCTACCTTGCCTTTCATTCCTAGTCCCCTAGGTTTTGCCATGAATAATTTTCGAGGGACTTTATCGAACGCTTTCTGAAAATCTAGGTATATAATATCAATCGACTTCTCATCATCATATTGCTCAAATACATATTGGAAGAATTCTAGTAAATTCGTTAGACAAGATTTATTTATTCTGAATCCATGTTGAGGATCTTTAAGCAATTTTTTTTTATTCTAAATGAAATACAATTTTCTTGGAGATGGAAGATTCTAAAAGTTTTCCAACCACCGAAGTTAAACTAATCGGTCTATAATTTTTAACTAAATCTCGGCAACCCTTTTTTAAGATGGGTGTTACATTAGCATATCTCCAGTCATTTGTGACAATTCCACTATCTAATGATTTATTAAAAATATTTGTTAAATGCCTAGTAACAACAACTTTAACTTCTTTCAGGACTCTGGGATAAAACATATCGGGTTCAGGTGATTTGTTTGGATTCATTTTATTAATCAAGTTACTAACATCTTCGGCAGTACAGTTGGCATATTCTGAGTCATCGCCTCTATATACAATTTTTAATTCAGGTATATGAGGGTTTTTTTCGTTAGTAAAAACCATCATGAAATAATTATTCAGTAAGCAAGCAATGTCATAGTTAGTGAATTAAAACTACCATCACTATCTCTCAATGGTCCAATATTGTTTTTTATTGGCTTCCTATTGTTTACTAGATCAAAATATTCCTTTGGGTTAACTTTACAATTTTGTGACACTCTTATCTCTTCTTCTCTCTTGGCTTTTTTAATATTTATTTTTATTTTCGTCCTAGGCTATTATATTGTTCTTTAACTGTTTTGATGGTCTGATTTTTAGCGTTCTAAACGGGGTTTTTTTCCTATTTTTTATCATGAATTTTATTTCCTTGGTTAACAACGTAGGATCCTGATTTGTACAGGATTTTTTAGATTTAATGGGGACATGTTTTGTTTGTTGCTCCCTTAAAAAAAATTCTTAAAAAATATTCACGCATTGTTTACTTCTTTTCCTTATTTGTATTATATCATGCTAGGCTTACTTTAAAGGCTTCATAGTTCCCTTTGTTAAAACGAGGTCTGTGTATATTATTGAATCTTTCCTGGGTCGATTTATGGATATCAAACTCTAGTAAATTGTGATCACTGCCTTCAAATCTTTCGCCGACGTAGACGTTTGAGAGTAAGTTGCTTTCAGTAGTCAATATAAGTTCCAAAATGTTGTTGCCTCTTGTTGGTTTATTGACCTACTATGTAAAGAAATTATCAATAAATTCCAGAAGTCTCTGCCCTTCTTTGTTCGATAGTTTTGTTAGCCAGTTTATTTAAGAACGAGAGAGAGAGAGAGAGAGAGAGTTACAAGGAAAGAGAGTACCCTAGGAGACCTTACGGTCCATTCAAAGAGGGTACCTTTGGACTAGCAATCAAGCAGGCACATGGCTGCTCAATTGGTTTGCTTCCCTAAACGGCCACTTTTCAAGACTTTGTCTAGTCTTGACTTGAACTGGTCAACAGATTCACTGATGACAACTTCCACTGGAAGTGCGTTCCACTTACCACAGATACTGTACGTGAAAAAATTTCCACACAGATTGCGGTTGTAACGCTTCAGTTCAAGTTTGAAGCCGTGATTGCGCGTTCTGTTCTCACTCAGTGTGAAAAAATCCCAGTAGTCAACATTGTCGAACCCTTGAAGTATTTTGAAAACTTCGATGAGCTGACCACGCAGTCTACGGGTTTCCAGCGAGAACAGATTTAATTCTCTTAGTCTATCCTCATAACTTTTATGTCGGATAGAGGGAATCAGTTTGGTTGCCCTGGTTGCACACGTTCCAATCTCCTGACATCCTTTAGAAACGAAGCACTCCAAAATTGTACGGCATACTCCAGTGCGGTCGGACAAGTGAATTGTACAAACAGAGTACTATTTCCTTGTTTCGATATCTAAACTGTCGCTTTATATAGCCTTACATCCTTTGGGCATTTTTATCCCCCTCTATGCACTGTTTCGAGAACTTGAGGTCATCAGTGATTGTTACACCCAAGTGATTCTCGGTATCAGTGCGTTCGAGAGCAGTGCCTTAAAACATAGACCGTTATTGGGGGTTTTCACTTTGCATTTGTTCACGTTAAAAGGCATTTGCCACTTGTCCGACCACTCCCAATCTTCCCGAGATCTTCCTGTAGGCAGGCAGTGTTTCCTTCCTTTGCAACGTTCATACCAAGCTTGGTATCGTCGGCAAATTTAGAAATCTTCACAACCATGTCACCATCCATGTCTTTAACATAGATGAAGAAAAGTAGTGGTCCCAGGACAGAACCTTGGGCTACACCGCTGGTGAAGGGCACCCACTTAGAAGCCTGTCAATTGAGCACCACCCGTTGCCGTCTGCCGCTTAGCCAGTTGCCTATCCAACCTCCTACTTTTCCGTCTATGCCCATCGCACGCACTTTTCGAAGGAGGTGGCGGTGTGGTACCTTATCGAAGTCTTTTTGAAAGTCTAAGTAGATAACATCCACCGCCTTATCCCGATCATGCTCAGTGAAAACGAAGTCGAAGAATTCCACAAGGTTCGTTAGGCATGACCGTTGCGGTCGGAAACCGTGCTGGGAACTCTTCAGTAGCAGGTTCGACTCTAAATATGACGTCATTTTGTCCACCATGATGCTTTTCATAAGTTTACCGACTATTGAGGCTAAACTAATAGGTAACTAGTTCAACGGCTGGCTAGGGTCTCCTTTATTGAAGATAGGAGTCATCTCCGCTTCATGCTAGTATCTAGAAACGCATCCGGTCAAGATTGTGCTCAGATATCGTGACACTTTATCACGCACTTCTTTCAACACTTTAGGTAGAAATCTGTCCGTGCCAGGGGACTTATTCGTCTTTAGATCAGTGATCTTTTTTTCTATTTCTCCTTGGCTGAAGTTCATTTCCTCCAGTTTTTCTCCCAAGTAAGTATCCATGAGATGTCAGATGGGACCACACTCTTCAGTAAACACTGAAGAGAAGTAGCCGTTGAGGAGGTTAGCATTTTCTGCATCTGAGTGCTTTAATGCCCCATTCTCATTCACTAAATGGCTAATCGTGTGATGGATTGGTTTACGGCTATTTACATAACCAAAGAACTCCTTGGGATTCTACTTACAAAGTCTCGCCACTCGGAGCTCCTCGGCACGCTTTGCTGCCCTTATGCTGGAATTCACACTCCAAGCTAGCGTACGGTACTAGTCAATGTCACTAGAGATCTTTGACTGCTGGTACACCGTTCTATTCTCCCTCAGCAGTTGACCAATTTCTCGATTAAACGATTTTGGTTGAACGGAAGACTGACGAAGGCTTTTCAAAGAGATGAACCGTGATTGAAGACTCATGAACGTAGTTTTGAATCTATTCCACGAATCTTCAACATCTTTGCACACTTCTAGCCTCCCATCGGTCAATCCAGCACTAAGACCTGCAAAGTCTGCTCTTTTCAAATCAAGTTTCCTTGATTTACCAGTCGCAGACTCTACCTTGTGGACCTTGACTATAAATCTGACTAGTCGGTGATCACTGCCACAGAGCTCTCCGCCTGCAGAGAGGTCCTCAACGATGTCATCTTCAGAGGTGAAAACCAAGTCAAGGGTATTATTGCCTCTCGTTGGCTCTCTCACCCATTGAGTTAGGAACTCGTTGTTCGCGATCTCCAGGAGTAGTGCGCTCTCGCCACAGAGTTCTCTGATTTTCCAGTCAACTTGGGTATTGAAATCACCCATGGCGATACACACACTGTCTTGAACAAGTTCACCCAGTAGCCGGTACAGATCCCTGTCCTTTTCCTCGAGTGGCACAGGGGGTCTGTAAATCATCAGGGTCCTGTATGCGACAGGACCTATATCTAGGTCAACTCCTAGTATCTTGTGGTCGGAGACAATGTTGCAGTTTGTCGATTTGAGTGAATCCTTGACATAAAACATCAAACCGCCACTTCTCAAACTGGCCTATCTTTTTGAAAGAGTTTGTAACCTGGAATCGTTAATTCATCTTCATAATCTCGGTTTAAGTTTTTTTTACCCACGACTCTGTTATAACTACGATTTCAGGTTCTTACGTCGCTACGAGGGCAAGAAGTTCAAGAAACTTGTTCCTGATTGACCTCACATTAAAAAGAAGGGCTATCAGGCAGTCTCCGAATGTAGGACTCTCTACGCTCTTCCGTTTCCTAGCTTATTTGTTGGTGAGGAGGCACCCCTCTTTGCGACCTCTGAGAAGTTCGTTTCAGGAGTGACACGGGCATACTGGCGTACGTCCGCCCTCACTCTAGGCCGGATACTCCTTTGAGTCCTCTTTACGACATCCTCTAAGGGTACGGGCCCACAAAAAAGACCCCTCTGCCTTACACAAATCTGCCAGGCGCCGGTTCAAAGAGATGTTTATCGAGTGAGAGGTGCGTGTTGGACCTCTCCTCGGGAGCATCCCGACCACAACAAGCATGCTGGTTTTCTGCCCACAGTCATCCATGGCACCCATGACTGTGTGGAGGATTTTATCCGTTAGGTCTACCCTACCTCCTCTCAGGTAGAGGTCGTTGCCACTTACCATCAGAGCAACGACTGAGCTCTCAGAAATCCGAGATTTCTCCGCCTCTACTCTGATGTGGTGGTTACCCCGTCCTGCAGGGAGCTTACCCACACACTAGTGCGAAGGCGGGCCGCTAGGGGTTGCAGAACCCGTGCTTGAGAATCACCAATAAACGTGACCCTTGCACATTTGTCTGCAGATGACTGAGTTTTCCCTTTCGGAAGCGACTTGTCGGTTTCCTCTTTTTTCTCTACATTTTTCTTGTTCTTCTTTTTCTTCTTCTTCTTCTTCTTCTTCTTCTTCTTCTTCTTCTTCTTCTTCTTCTTCTTCTTCTTCTTCTTAAAGTTACTCAAAATTGGAATCGGCTGCCCACCCACGTAGTAGATAGCACTTCGGTTAATATGTTCAAAAATCGTCTCGACGTGCATTTGAATAGTTTAAATATAACGTAGTTGAGCACTGTGAATTTAAACGTCCTTGCAGAGAGAGAGTTTGGAGCGGAGGTTTAAGGATATGAAATTATGATGACTAAAAATGATGCCGGCGATTCTCTGCATGTGTAGCTTAGATGTCCCATTTCTTTTCCGCCTATCCTATAAGTAGTCTCTATCCCTAAATTAGCTTTTCACCACTAGCAGTCGAGTGGCTGCGGAAGATGAGAAGAAAAACTTTCTATCTCCCCCGACCCCTAGTTTGATTAGTTAAAATTGCACGATAATGTACACATGTAGATAAGTGTGTACAGTAGATAGTATTAAAAAAAAATAAATAAAAAAAATAGCATGTTAGAGATACACTCGTAGATAAGGGTGTATCGTAGTTTTTGATTTAGTGTAGCGGACTAGCCTCGAGCGGACCTTAGGGTCTTTGCTGGTCCTAGATTCTGTAGTTCTGTAGTTCTTCTTTTTCTTGTCTTCTTTTGTTTTCTCTTTTTCCGCTTCTACTTTCTCGTACTCTGTTTACACTTTGTTTCTTCTCTTTCTACTTTCTCTTCTTCTTCTTCTTTTTCTTGTCTTCTTTTGTTTTCTCTTTTTGCGCTTCTACTTTCTCGTCCTCTGTTTCCACTTTCTTTTCTTCTCTTTCTACTTTCTCTTCTTCTTTTTCTAATTTCTATTCTTTCTTCTTTCCCTTCTTCCTCTTTATTTTCTTCTTTTTGGCTCGTTGAGCCAGTCCTGCAGCAGAAGAGTCCTGATCTTAGACGTCGGAAGCCTTCTCTCCTTTGCACTCGCCTGAGCATCTGCACCTCTCTGTTTTTAAGAGGTGAACCTCCCTTTTGAGGAGGGAGTTCTCCTTTCACAGTTGAGCGATGCTCTCGCCCAGGCGCTTTTCCAGTTCGCAGAAGTCAGAGATAATAACGGCATCTGTGAGCTCCTTGCAACTCCGGCCCCCTAATTCTTCACTCCATCTATAAACTTTGCAGATTTTGTAGGTTAACATGCGGAACGGAGGACCATACGCATTAAAAAAGTTTTTTGTTTGTGATTTTCTCTCGCACTAATCACATCCGCCTATTTCCAGGAGGTTTTCGGTCGTTCGGCCAACAGTAACCCTTTGACCAAGCACACCGCCCTAAGGTCTCTCCTGGGCCGGACATCCCCAATCATGCCGCAGCTCCCAACTGAGCAGCACGAGAGCCCCAGTAAACTGGATCTCTAATTTTTCGACAGGGGTGCTTGAGGTGTAACTGTCTTCTTACTAAGCCCTATTAATCAACTAAAAACGGCCAGACTTAACGCAAATAGTAAAGCTAAGTGCCCACGACTTTATCCGAGATCTTTAGCTGATCTGCAACCAGAAAGGCACAAAAGCTCTCTCACCAAAGAGCAGTTGAGCCTTTGTTCACCAAGTAGGGGTCAGAGGGGGCTGGTCAGGCCATTACACGTTAGGAGAAAGCTACTAAGGGGTACCTAGCATTTCTCCATTAATCGTACCCCAAACGCCTGAGATCTCTTCAATCTCAGTCTCTTGCAAACCTATAAGTGCTCCAAGGCGTTATTTAAAGAGGTTTCAAAGCCTCTCTGCTCACGCGGCATAAGGTAGCTGGTGAGGCCCTTATTATTAAACAACTTATGTGTAATAGAGATGACTGGTTTTTTATAGTTGAAGACAGTTGGTGAAAATTATTACTCACAGAATCGAAGAGGTTAGTAGGGGGATGCAAGGAGACGCATCAAAGAAGTAATAGAGAAGTTTGACAACACTTAGTCTAGATCCTACTTAAGCTACCTTACTAGCATGGGTGACCCTGCCGGACTAAAGGTCCCCTAGCTTAGCTAGCTTAACTCAAGCAGATCGCGCAATCCCTCTCACCGACGGCAAGGTGGTTGTTGAGAGAGAGAGAGTGAGAGAGAGAAAGAGGGAAATAGAGAAAGATATATATATATATATATATATATATATAGTACAAGAAAGAGAAATTGGACGCGAATGAGCAATTAGACAAGAAACAGGAGTTTTTTAGAGGTAAGAGAAGGGGATATTAGAAGAAGACTAGAATCAAAGAGAGCAGAGGGCGGAACAATGAAGGCAATCCTTTACCGAGAAGACAGATAACCCCAGGGGAAAAAAGTTTGAAATTCCTGTCCGGGACCACCTGTGGTGGTTGTTATCACCCGCATTTGCTCCTTCTTCTATATATATATGTATATATATTTTGAGAGAGAGAGAGAGAAAAGGAGAGATTAAGATTTAAGATAAGTTACCGGTGGGTTGCTGCCCAATCCAAGTGCATTCTATATGGCCGCTAGGGCGAAACGACGGGTGAAAAGATTCCTCCGCCAATATGAATCGAAGACGGGTGTGTTGAAGAATAGTTAAAAGGATCGGGAAACAGGACAACCGGAGAATGGTAAAATGACTACAATCCAATAAAAGGTGAGCAACCGATTGGTCCTCACCGCAAAAAATGATAGCAATGGCTGATATGGGCATCACCCGATACAAGATGGCCGTGATTAAGTCTCGTGTGGCCAATGCGAACTCGGCAAAGGGCTACCTCCAACGACCGCATTCTATGACGACACGAGGGCCAAGAGTGAAAAGAATTTTTTATTTTGTACAGTTTGGATGATGAACAGTCATCCCATTCATTCTGCCATAGTTGAAAAATATACTTTCTTATTGAAGCAAAGTAGTCCCTAAAAGGCAGAGCCGAGTTCTCAGGGGACACAGAATGTGCTGAGCGGGCCAGCCGATCAGCCTTCTCGTTGCCCAGGACCCCTACATGCCCAGAGACCCAGCAAAAAATAATTCTATATCGGGATGCATTTTGGATCAGCCAGTTGCAAATTTCTATGACCAGGGGATATGATGCATTAAAAGATCTAATTGACTGTAAGACACTCCTTGAGTCGGAAAAAATGACAAAATCACTAAAAGGTAAAATTTGGATGAGTCTAAAGGCTAAAAGGATTGCTGAAAGTTCAGCGGTAAAAATGGATGCTGCTGGTGGCAAAGATAGAGTTAGGAATTCTCCTCCTGCGTAGATGGCTGCGGCGCCCACGCCACCGTCCGACTTCCCGCCATCCATGTATAGTGGGCAGCATTGTTTGTGGGAGATCGAATGCTCTAATAACAGGCTTTAAATGATGCGAGGGTCCATGGAGGACTTCTCCAGGCCCCACATGTTGGTACATACTGTGGGAAGAGGAGCAGGCCACCTAGGGGTCAGTAAGGATGGATGGATAAGGACCCTTGGAGCACCCAGGTTAGAGAGATGATCTTTTATGCGAAGGTTCAAAGGGCGGGGTAAAGATGGCAACTTATCATAGGCCGCCATTGATTCGGTAGCATACAGGCATCTGTAGACCTCTGATACAGGGGCTTGCTGTACTCGGCAGAGGTATCGCATGCAGATTTGAAGTCTATGGTAGGGCAAAGGGAGTAACCCCACTCTCGCAGTAAAGGCTGTTGACAGGAGAAGTACGGAAGGCTCCACTAGAAAGGCGAACTCCAAGGTTTTGAATGGGGTTCAGCATTTTAAGGGCTGAAGGAAAAGCCGATGAGTAAATTTGACACCATAATCCAATTTGGATTGAATGAGGGCTGTGTATAATGTCCACAATGTTTGTCGGTCAGAGCCCCACGAAGTGTGTGAGAGGACTTTCAAAATGTCTAGAGCCCGCAGACAGCCTGTTCGAAGTTGGCGTAGAAGTGGTAACCAGGATAACTTTGGATCAAGAGTTACGCCAAGGAACCGAAACTCGGAGACAAACTCTATATCTTCGCCTTGTAGGGAGATAGATTGCGGAACAAGAACCCCTCTGCCTCGTTGGAAATACATTGCTTTGGTTTTGGTCGTGGAAAAGCGGAATCCCTTAAGTTGTGCTCTTTTGGATACAGCATCGACCGCTAGTTGTAGCCGACGCGCTGCTGATGGAAGGCGAGGTGAGGAACAGCATAGTGCTAAATCATCGACAAGCAGAGTTGCCGATACACCTTCTGGGAGAGACGAAATAATATCATTGATGGCAATTATAAAACATAAGACACTTAAAACACTTCCCTGAGGAACTCCCTCCTCTTGGGGTTGCAGGTCAGAGTATGCGCCTCCAACACGTACCTTGAAGGATCAAGATGCTAAAAAACTTTGAATAAATAAAGGTAAAAGGCCTCTCATCCCCCAGACGTATAACTGCTTCAAGATGCCGTATCTCCATGTTGTGTCGTAGGCTTTCTCAATATTGAAAAATATGGCCAGGACTCAGTACTTTAATGAAAAAGCTTTCCGGCCTGATCCCTCGAAACGTTCTAGTAGGTTAAGGGTACTATGACCTTTTCGGAAGCCACATTGAAATGGAGAGAGAGAAGGTGATTGGCTTCTAGGAACCAGTTTAGGCGCTTCAATATCATTTTTTCCAGCAACTTACTCAAACAGCTGGTGAGAGCTATAGGGTGGTAGTGATCTGCATCCAACCCGTCTGTGCCCGGTTTGACAAAGGGAAAGATGACCCCAATGCGCCATGATGACGGGTAAAAACCCTTCACCCATATAAGGCTGTAAAAATCAAGCAAGAAGAGAGTAGAGTGTGGATGTAGGTGCCGAATCATGTCGAAATGGATCTCATCAAGGCCAGAAGAAGTAGATCTGCAAAGGGACAAAGCGCTTTGCAGCTCATAGATGCTGAATATAGCGTTATACGGAAGGTTAGATTTTGTTGTGAAGTTGAGAGGATGAGATTCTTGATTTGATTTATAGGATTGAAAAGCTTATCGTAACGACTGACACTGCTGACGGCGCGGAAATGGTCAGCAAAAGCATTGCTGACCACCAGGCCGTCATTCTCCAAGGAACCGTCTAAGTTGAGTGTGGGGGTATGATCATTAGCGTAACGGCCCCTGATCTTATTAATCCTCTTCCAGATCTTAGCAGTAGGTGTCATAGAGGAAATCGATGAAACGTATCTGCGCCGTGAATTTTGGCGAGCTTGACGAAAGGTTCTTTGGCGAAGCGCACGAGCTCGCTTTCGGTCGACCTTGTTACACAAAGTTTGGTTCTTTCGGAATCGGACATGGGTTAACTTGTAATTTTTGATAGCTGTTGCATAACGTCGAGGTCCACCAGGGCACGGTTGAGCGGCCCATGACAGGTCGCCTCCGTGGGATGGTCTGTGTTGCTGCATTGTAGATAGTCGATGTAAAGTATTCTACTGCTGCGTCCACTCCATTGAAGGTCCCCAAATATGCATTTGTGAAGGACGCCTCTTAGAAACCTTCCCAATCTGCATAAACTAAGTCCCACTTAAGGAGCATGGTTTTATGAAGGCTAACTTGAAGGGCCGACAAGACAATAGGGAAGTGGTCACTCCCATGGAGATCGTCAAGAATTGACGATCGAAATTCCGTGAATCAATCAGGGGAACAAACAGACAGGTCAACACAGCTAAAAGAGTCGGTCTGGACATGATAAGAGTTAAAATCGCTAGTATTTAAAACACAAAGAAGGTCAGATAATAAAAGACACTCTAAAACACTGCCTTTGGCATTTCGAGTGATGTCACCCAAGTATGGGTGACGGGCGTTAAAATCTCCTAGTAATAAGAATGGGGAGGGCAACTGGTCTATAAGTTCTAAAAGGTTGGATCTTGACAATGATAAACAAAGGGGCAGGTAAATAGGGCAAACGGTTAAAAGCTTAGTAAGAAAAACCCTTACAGCAACAGCTTGGAGGGTAGTATGTAGGAAGATGAGAGAAAGATGGTAGGATGAAGATACCATGATTGACACCCCTCCATGAGAGGGGCTTCCAGCAGGAGCAATAGAGTTGAAAGTGAGAAAACCGGGTACCGGCGGAAAGGGCCTTATACCCAGTTTATTCTCCTGGAGACAAATAAAAACGAGGTGGATAGTCGTCAAAAGAATTTTGAGTTCTTCCCACTTTGGAAGAACTCTTTGACAATTCCATTGTAAAATGGAAGATATTATGTGTGACGATTACATACCACTGTGGATATCTTTTTCTCTTTCGAGGCCGATATTGTATTTGAGGTTCGTCCCAAAGAGCTTGGGAGACGGAGAGCTGATTTTGAGGAGCCTGCTTTTGCAGGGGGAGAGTTTCTAGATGGAGCAGTAACTGAGGTTATTTTCGTGGGTTTTGGAGAACCGACCGAGGCCCTTGATTGCAATTCCGGCTCACAACCTCGCGGAAAATGAAGATCAAGAAGGGATTTTCGGCCGGTAGATCCGGATTCATGGGTCGAGGGTATTTTGGGTGTCTGAGGAGTTGGTCCAACCGCCGCAGTTGGTGATGTTGGAGTATCAACTGCTTCCATCGCATCTTGGGTTGAAAGGTGAGCGGAACGAACAGGTGATCTGAGCGAGGTGTGTGGAGCTGGGTGTATATCTGCCATCGTTTGGATCAGGATGGGGCCTACGTCCTGTGAAGGGCGAGACGGACTTAAGGGCAGAGAATGTTCAACCATAGGGGAGGAGTCCATTGGAGATTCTCGGGGTTCAGCCGAGTCAGCTCCAGAGGCTGCACGCTTATTGGTGGTCGATGACCCAGGTGAGGAATCCTTTCTCTTACCAATGGGCTTTGGGTCTCGTGGCCGGATGGATGAACCTTCACTGGTCGATGTTGAGGATTCTTTAAAATAGCGTCTGATGTCTTCAAGCGTTTCACCCTCAGCGTCTCTCCCAGCTAGAACTGCTGGAGAGGGGGGGGGGGCTACATTGGTTATCTCGAGGTGCGAGCGATGCTTTGACTGCATATTCTGAATGTTTTCGTCCAGCGTCACGTAAAACTTCAGAGAAGAGCCGGCCTAGTGGTGAGGTGTGTGCTCGGGCACGCTGGCGGGCCTCTCTTATATCTAGACGTAGGGAGTCGCGCAAAGCGAGAACTTTCTTTCCATATAAAAATATCGAGCAGAGTTTTGACGCAGCACTGTGGTTACCTCCGCAGTTGGCCCAGTGGGGCGTTTTGGTGCATTCGGCGCCATGGTAGTCAGAGCTACAATTCACGCAGGAGCGAGGGTGCCGACAGGCTCGGCCAACATGTCCAAATTGATTGCAATTGAAGCAGCGTCTGGGTAGTTCAATGTAGGAACTTACCGGGACACGAAGTTACCCAGCTTCAATATACTGCAGCAGTTCTTGTCATTCAAATGTTAAAATCAGTGTGGCGGTTGGAACTTTAGTGGAGCCTAATGTTTTAGTTACCCTGTGTACGTGTGTGACACGTTGGGTACTGAGCTTACTCTGAAGGCGGGTGGGGTCGTAGTCCTTTAGTTCATTTGAACGGACGACACCTTTGACGAAATTCAGACGCGGATGGGGTGAGACAGTTATTGGAATTTCAGCTATCGAAGATAGATTTCGCACAAGGTTGTGTTGAGAGTGGGATGACACCTCGACTACGACATCACTACTTCCTCTTGACCACATCCGGCGGGGTTCCTCACAGCGGGACTCAAAAGATTCATTGACGTCAAACACATCGACTTTTGTAAGTGGGATGTCAGATGATGAATTCATGACAAGAAAGCGAGCATAATCAAGATCTGGGTCTACTTCGTTGGGATAGGGTTCGAACGAGCAAGGGAAGGCTGAAAGGAGAACTAAGGAACGTTTGGAACGAGAACCTTTACGAGAAGGGAAGGTTTTTGGTTTATGGCTAGCCATTGCAAAAAGAAAAAAAACTTCGCATTCTCCCTCGGGGCTCCCCACCATGGAGGCCTACAAAGGCCCGGCACTACTGCAACTATACAATCAGTTACGTCCGGTATGTCCTCTTGGAGAATGGATACGGATCCACCACACCATCTTTATAACCCTAAGAGGCTGCTCGAGTTCTCCTACGCACGGAGAAAAGGGGCCAACGATGGGTTTCTCCTTGGGCATTCGGTATACGAAGGTGGTGGAGATGCCCAGCCTCTTTCACCTTCATGAAAGAACAATTCGGAATCAATCCATTAAACGAGCAGAGGTCGGGTATTGATAAGGACCACTAGATAGGTGAAGGAAGAGGGGGAAATAAAGAGAAGTGGAAGAGCGTAGTAGAGGAGGAAATAAAGAGGGGCATGAAAAAAGTCTTGTTGGCAGCACCATGGGTTCCCTAGGGGGCCCAGGGCTGACCCCCCCTCGCCACGAGAAGGCCAGCGCCTCTCTGGGAACAACCCCTGAAGAAAAGATCCCAGAGAGGGAGGGGGGGGGGGAGAGAAAGAGAAAGAGAGTCACAAGGAGTCACAAGGAATAGTAGTACCTCAAAGCACATTGCTGACCACATCGTGGATGTACTATTGTGGGAAGGCCCTAAACTATAGCATAAGAGAAAGTATAGCATAGCTGAAGTCTCTTCCCGCCCACCTCTTCCCCCCGCATTTGCAGGCCAGAAAGATGAAACGATACCTGAATGTGCTGCTAAAAAAGTTTTCGCAAATGCGAGTATAGAATTGCGGTAATTCCTGTTTGTAACCGTGGTTACGTGTAACATTTGCGTTCAACGTGAACAGCCTCCTGTGATCTACGTTTTCAACTCCTCGCATTATCTTAAAAGTTTCAATCAGCTGGCCTCTTAACCGGCGCGTCGACAAGGAGAACAGCCCCAGTTCTATTAGCTTATGCTGATAACTTTTGTGTCTAAGGGAGGAGATCAATTTTGTGGCTCTGTCCTGTACCAATTCCAGCCGTACAATATCGTTCCTCAGGGTTGATGACCAGAATTGTAGGGCGTATTCAAAGTGTGGCAGGACTAGAGAATTGTTTAAGGCGGGAACAATTTGTGTATTTCGGAAGTGGAATGCCTCTTTATGTACCCCAGCATTTGCTGGGCCCTCTTTTCCACCTAGAGAACCTTAGATTACTGCTGATTAGCACGCCTAAATCTTTCTCAAGATCAGTGGTATCTAGTTGTTTGGCTAGCAAGGAGTAGTTTTCCCGAGGGCTAGCATGGCCGATGTGCATTACCTTGCACTTTTCAAGGTTAAATAGCATCGGCCACCTTTCTGACCACTCGCCTATCATGAGAAGGCTATTTTGCAGGCGTTCCACTCCTCACGAGCTCACACTACCTCATAGCTTGCTATCGCCGGCGAACTTAGCTCTCGATCATATTCGTCCTTCGTCTATATCATTGATGTAAGCGATGAACAATAGAGCCCCAAGCACTGAGCCCTGGGGCACCCCGCTACCGACTGGCGTCCATCGCGAGGCTATCCCGTTGATCTTTACTCGTTGCCTCCGTCCCGAGAACCAATTTTATATCCATTCGGCTACTTTGAGGGAATGCCAAGGGCGCGGAATTTATTTATCAACCTGCATTGCGGTACCTTATCGAAGGTTTTTTGAAAATCCAGGTATAAGATATCCACAGCTCGACCACGGTCATACTCACTCAAAATACCGTGGAAAAATTCTAGTAGATAGGTGAGACATGAAAGGTTCTTGCGAAATCCGTGCCAGGAATCAAAGATCAGGTTGTGCGACTCTAAGTGCTGCACTATGCGGTGTGCTATTATGCCCTATGTAGTTTGCCTACGATGGATGTCAGAATAATAGGCTGGTAATTACCTGGGCATTCGCGGTCCCCTTTTAGCGGGCCACGAACCTACACTCTAACCCTAATCGTTCCAACCCGCTTTCTCCACTAAGTCGGGCGAAATAAATCGAGGCAGAAATAAAACGGATTGTATGTAAAGTCCTTTATTTACAAAAAAGTATGGGGGATAATTATACTTGAGATCTCTTTATATATACAAAAAGAAAAATCTCATCACCAAACGAAATACTATATACACACAACTAAACGAACGATGCAAAAGAGGCCTAATAAGCACACTGGAGCTAAACAAAAAGAAAAGGCCTTACGTGGTATCCCCTGGGGAAGTCCTGCCGGCTGCCACTCGAGTGTTCACAATAGTTGCCTAGGTCGTACAAAAAAAAAGGCTGCCGTCTCAGAGTTCGGTATAATATTGCGATCCGTTCGCGTATTGAGGCTATATAAAAGCCTTCCTTCTTTCAAATGTGACATACAATAACTTTGTATGGCGTACCTACAGTCTCCGCCACTCTTTACAAATTGTAAGATTATCTTGGAATTTAATAGAGTGGCCTTTCGAAAAAAATATTTAACAAGTATTTATCAACCTGCATTGTGGTAACTTATCGAAGGCTTTTTGAAAATCCAGGTATAAGATATCCATCTCGCCACACACACCTTCTGACAGAGGGAGGAAGAGGGTATTAGGAAAGAGGTGGGAGAATGGCCCTTCACACACACTCACATGGGCTCCACCACGCCCTTCCTTCCTTATGCCATTCGACCACAGTCATTCACAATACACTCTCAATCCCTACTCACGGTACTTTTTATACTCAAGTATTTATCAACCTGCATTGTGGTACCTTATCGAAGGCTTTTTAAAAATCCAGGTATAAGATATCCATCTCGCCATTCACACACCTTCTTACAGAGGGAGGGAGAGGGTATTAGGAAAGGGGTGGGAGAATGGCCCTTCACACACACTCACATTGGCTCCACCACGCCCCTCCTTCCTCATGCCATTCGACCACAGTCATTCACAATACACTCTCAATTCTTACTCACGGTTCTTTTTATACTCAATCGCGCCCTTCTGCACCCATTTACACTGGTCTACTGGTCCCTGAAGACGCGTAGCAATCTGTCTGGGTTGTTCGTCAGTCATCCTGTCTGTTTCCTCGTCACTATCGATTATGTCGTCCACCATACTCTTAGCCTTCATCAATAGCTCTCCCATCTCTTGACAGAACTCTTTCATACTCTTCCGTTCAGAACCTTCACTCTTCATACCCCCATTCATCAGCTTCTCACTCACAGCTCTCATCCAACTCAAGGTAAGCTCTTGCGAAACAGAAATAATCGCTCACATTCTCTCTACTCTCAGCAGATATACCAGAAACCCGTTCAACTGGTTCCCACCAGAAGCCAGAAAAATCAGTCACCTCCTCATTCTCCACATCAAACTCACCTCTACCCTTGCCATTCGTAAAACCAGAAAAATCAGCCACACAAGGGTCATTCTTTCCAAACACACTCTCATTCATACTATTCCCAAAAGCAGAAAAATCAGCAAAGGCAGCTCACTCACTCGTCTACTAACACTAGCCAAATCACTCACCTGCTTCTGCAAACATTCAATCTCTCTCTCAATCTCCTCCATACCAGGAAGACTCTGCTCAGACTTACTTTAATTCGTACTTGCATTCTTCCTTTAACTCTTCTTTGTACGCTTTCTACTCCTTGAAACCAAGACGAGCTCTTTCCTAGAGAGATCCATACTATCACACTCCATCTTATCATCATGCACCTTATCTCTCTCTTTGCACACCCTGCTCACTTTCAATCACACGAAACCTATCTTTCACTCACCTTTGAAAATTCATAACAAACTGACACGGGGACACACCAGTTGCACTATGCACCATCGAATTATACGCCCATAACACTCTACTCAACCATTCATCCCAGTCATTCAAAGTCGTACTCATCATTCTCAACATCTCACACAAGGTTCTAATTGTACGCTCAGCCAACCCATTCGAAGATGGTACATACGGAGTCGTCCTCACATGCTCCAAACCATTCTCTCTCAACATTCGCTCAAACACTTCACTCGCAACTTCAGGCCCATTATCACTTAGGCATCACCTAGGCTTCCATACACGCATATGAAAAAAAGATCTGCTCAACCAAATCCTTAGCATACCTTGTAAAATCACTCAAACACTCAGGCCATTCATTCAATTCAACACGTAAGATCACATACCTCTTCAACTTACTGACAAAATAACACATCTCTTGCATCTCTAGAATATCATCATCACTTAAAATCTCATTCTCATCATCCATGACTAATTCGATCATACCGCAAAACTTGACAACATTCTTCGCACACTCATTCAACCTCATCACCTCACATTCACCTTTCATAACACAATCCTTATCAGCATCCAAAGACAAATCATTCAATCTCATAAAATCCACACAAAGCAAGAAACAACATGGCATTTGCTCATCTTTCGGAATCACAAAGTCATGCTTCACATTCACACCACTGCCAAAACTCACTCTCAGACTAACCTGTTCCCATGCCACTATGATTCCATTCCCCAATCCACTTATCAGTAATTTCACAGGCTTCCGTTCACAAAATCTAAACTCATCATACTTACTCAGAATCTTCTCGTTCACTAACGACACTTGCGCTCCAGTATCAATCAAACTACAGAAGAACCTTTCACCAACTTTCACTCTCGCTTCGATCATATCAGGTCCTCCATGTTCGCAATACACAGAAGGAACAACCACACCAACATCAGCACTGCCATTCACACTGATAGGAAAGCTTGTTTTGTAATCAGTGGGGACTGTTATGCAAAGCATGAAGAATGGCTCAATTCTAAAGTAACTGATCAGCATGGTAGGTCAGGTTATGAATTTTGCACTGCTGCTGATTGTCTCCAGATGATTCAGTAACCAACCAATATTTCAGGTAATAGACTAGATCTTGTGTTCACAGATGCTCCAGCTGCTGTAGATGCAAAGGTCTGTGAAAATTTGGGGACATCAGATCATTGTTCAATTATAATGGAACATAGCTGTTAATCAGCATATCCCGAATGCTACGATCAAAAAAGAGTTTGTCTTAAATCTCGAACTGATTGGGTTGGTTGTGAAGAGAGTTGTCGAGCCTTGAATATTTCGGATGCAATATCTGACCCACATCCAATGGCTAAGGTAAATGATATGTTATCTACTGTTTTGGCCCGGCATGTTCCCAGTAGAATTATCAGGATTTGTACAAACGACCAGCCATGGTTTGATGAATCCTGTAGTAGAGCCTACCATGATAAGCAAACAAAATTTAATGTATGGAGGCGTAATCGAACGCGAGAAAACTTCGAGATCTTTGTTCTGTCTCGGCGTACTGCCAACAGAGTTTACCATCGGGCTAAGAGATTATATAATAATAATCTGAAGAGTAAGTTGGCAGAGATCAGACAGCCTCATTTGTGGTGGACTAAATTAAAAATCTGCTATTTTTGACTCTAACACTTCTACCATTCCACAACTATTTTTGCCAACTAAAAGCTAGCAATTAGTGCAAAAAAAGGGCAGAGTTACTCCATTGAGCTTTTGAAGCCAAGCAGTCAGTTGAAGAAGTTCCTCTCCCTGATACCTGCCATCCTGAGCCTCGTTTGACTGGGTTTGCTTTTCGTGCAAGGGATGTTAAAAAGATACTTGACAATCTTGACAGCTGGGGCGGAGTCGATCCCAACAACTTTTTTCCTTTATTTTTTTAAAAGATGTCTACTGATTTAGCAACTAAGTTAAGTAGATTATATAAATTTTTATTCAGACGAAGCACCTTTTCTGATAATTGTAAATTGAGCAATGTTGTGCCTATTCCTAAGGGCATGTTATCTGCCGATTGTAGTTAATACAGGCCTATTTCAATACTTCCTGTGCTTTCTATGGTTGCTGAGAAGCTGATATCTAGGCCTTTGTTAGATACTTGGAGTCGAATGGCTTACTGGCTAGAAGTTAGTATGCATATAGGAGGCAGTTGGGTACTTGTGATGCCCTTTGAGATTTGACTTGTAGTATGCAAGATAATCTTGACAAGAGTTTTGAATCTAGATTAGTTCAGATTAATTTTAGTGCTGCTTTTGATCGTGTTAATCATAAAGCACTTGTTTTTAAACTACAAAACCTTAGCATAGGCGGCTACATCCTAGGACTACTTAACGACTTTTTAATAGATCGGCAGCAATGTGTTGTCGTAGATGGAACTTTTACTGAACCTAGACGTGTTGTATCTGGAGTTCCACAAGGTAGTGTTCTTGGGCCTTTGTTGTTTTTAGTATACACAAGTGATTTGGTACAAGGTCTTGGAAACAAGGTTGTTCAGTATGCAGGTGATACTATACTTTTTGGAGCAGTCAGATCTCCAGCAATGAGAAACCAGGTTGCCATGAGTCTAAATCGAAATTTAAAAAAAATTAGAAAATGGTGTGATCGTTGGAGAATGAAGCTTAATTCAAGTAAAACTAAGACCCTCTTGGTTAGTATATCTCGTACCAATGAGCCGCCTCATCCTCCACTTTGTGTTGGAGATACACTTCTTGCTGAGTCGGAATCCCTAACGATCCTTGGCATTACCTATGATTCTCACCTGACTTTTGAGAAGCATCTTTTAAATGTATCTTCTAATGCTGCCCGAAAACTTGGTATTGTACGTAAGGCCTCATATATCTATAATAATGAAGATATTAATGTCACTTGTTTCAGGTCCTTTGTTCTCCCTCTTCTTGAGTATTGTTCTCTAGTTTGGATATCCGCATTTGCCAGAGATCTGCCTCTCTTAGATAGTGTTGCTCGTGGAGGCAGGTTCCTTTTTCCTGATGGGGTTAGCTACTCGTATGACTTCGATCATCGACAGATGATTTCATGTTTGTCGATATTCCATAAATACTACTTCAGTAGGAAATTACCACTATCATTTTTAATTCCTGAGCCCCTGCCTTTTGCTAGAACAACAAGGTTTGCGGATGGACAACATCCACATGCACTATGCATTTCCCACTGCCGCACTTCTCAGTTTCAGAAGTTATGCAGGAAGATCTTAATATTTTCAAACGAAGGCGGATGCTGCTGCCTCATAATTTTAATATTGATTTGATTTAATAATTTTAAACTTATTTATTTATAAATTTACACATTTCAATTTCTTTCTTCTTTATTCATTCTTTCTTACTTGACATATGGACACTGTGTTCTGTGGGAGCTTTTTTCAAGTTCATGGCCGCTAGGCTTTACCCCCTAAGAAATTTGTGTTCATTATCTCAAATAATAATAATAAATGTCATCAATTCCCACATCATCATTCACCACACACTCATCTTCATCCATAAAATCATTCTTCTCCCTCATATACGAACACTTTTCAATCACCTAATTGTAATGCACACCGCTCAAACACTGCAGATGCACCACACTAGCATTTAAACCCCTCATCTTCTCATCCTTGTACACAATCGGCCTCTCACCACCAAAGTGCACATAAACAATCACTCCATACAAATGACTCCCTAACATCAACACTTCCTGAAACGGCGTGACCCCTGGCATACACATCGCTCTCAATTCTTTTATAAAGTTCTGCACCCTCGCCATACCGATACTTTCAGGCTTCCTACATACTTCACTCATTACCTCCTTCCTTAAGTCATCCACACTAATGGGCACTCTCACATCTACTCCATCACTCTTCAAATCTTGCAAACCATTCCATACGCTCTCAAACAAGAAATAACCACCACCTTTACCTTCCCTTCCATTCATAATCCCTTTCGGCAAATACTCAGGATCACTCACTCCACACACATTTTCATCATTCATATCGAGATACATTGACATCAAACAGCCATTCCATTCCGTTCACCAGGCACGTACTCAATTACATAGTCAAAATTACTCAAATCTTCCAAAGTCCTCGCAATCCTACTATCAGCCCATTTCATACGTTGCAAATACACAAGAGGTTGATGATCTGTTTTGATCACAAACCTTACACCATACAAAAACGACGCAACACTTTCAAACAATACCTTATCGCAGCCAACTCTCACTCCACAGTCGAATACTTTCGTTCTGCCGCATTCATAGCCTTGGATACATACCCAATTATTCGCCTGGCATTCTCTCCATTTAAACACTGTTCTTGCATCAAAAAACCTCCCATACAGTACTCACTCACATCCGTATACAATTCAAGCATCTTAGCATCCACACTATAGTCCGAGTATGCCAATTCAACATCTTCAGCCGCTGCCTCTTTCAGTCTCTCATACGCTTCATTTATCTTATCATTCCACCTGACAATCATACTACCTTTCTTGCCCATCCACTCAGTCAGAGGCTTACTCACACCCGAACAATCACGTACAAACTTTCGTTGAAACTTAATCAAACCCAGAAACGACTTCAGTTACTTCACAGTCACCGGTTTCGGAAACTTTCGCACTTTCTCAACATACTTCAGCGAGTTTTGCAACCCATTCTCACTAACCATATGCACAAGGAACTCCATTTCTTTCGCAAACCATTCACATTTCGCTACTTTCACCTTCACACTAACACTCTCCAACGTTCTCAACACACCATTCTCCAATCTCATATGTCCCTCAAAACTCTCAGTCATAATCAAAATATAATTAATAAACACAATCACATTCTTACTCGCAAACTTACTCAACATAACATTCATTGCCTGCTGGAAGGCACCTAGAGCATTAGCCAACCCAAAGCTGAGGTTCCGGAACTGATAATGACTTTTCGTAGAGGAAAAGGCAGTCACCGGCCCGCTCTCCTCAGCAATGGGCATCTGGTAATACCCCCGTATCAGATCCAGCTTTGTAAACCACTTCATTCCATGCATACTATACACACACTCAGATACCACACACATCGGAAACCTTTCTTCCACAGTCCTTTCGTTCACCTTTCAATAATCCGCACACAGACGCAATCTTCCATCCGGCTTACGTACAGGCACAATCGGACTATTCCATGCACTCTCACTTTCTTCAATCACCCCCAATCGTTTTAATTCCACACACTGCTCCTCAATGTCATCAGCAACCGGATGGGGTAAATGTTCTGGCCGCTGATAGAATGGGGTGTCCTCCTTCAGGACAATCTTAAATTCTGGGATGTTTGCTACCCCGAAATCCAGATCGCCCTTACTGAGGACCCCCTTTTGCTCAAATAGCATTCGATACATATCCTTCCTTTCATATTCAGTCAAACATTCATCCAATTCCACCATCTTTTCCACTTTATTATACGTCCATTCACACGTCTTTTCATTCGCAACATTTGCCCTGATATCAGTGCTATCATCCATACCTACCTCACTAACAGTAGAGAGGTGACCCGATTTGGACCCCCCTCACCTGCCCTTTCACCCTGGGGTCCGCCTGCAGATATACAAAAGGATCATTCATTCTCATCAAGTCATCAAACACACAAGCAACACGCCTTATCTTATAACACGTATCCATTCCATCCAATATCACAGTGTTCTCACCCACATTCAATCTCACATCGTTACTTTAACTCACTCTAACAGACACCCTTTCACCGTTCACAAGCCTTACACTCTCAATAGCAGCCACCTTAAAACACTACCATCTTTATCTACATACAACTAATGCACCCCATTTTTACCAATCTCTCTCTCGATCTGATCACTCGCAGGATGCACAACCATACGATTCATTTTCATAAAATCATACCCCAAAATCACACCATACTCACTACTCTCCTTATCATTCACAGAGAATTCGCACTCATTCATTAACATAACATGCATTCGAACAGCTGACCTTATCATTCTAATCACAGGTACCCTCATACTATAAATCCCTACCAAACTACCTTTACACTTAGACAAAAGGGCTTTATTCCTCAGCCTTTCATACACGTCCTTATATACCAAGCTCGTCTTGCACCCAGAATCTATCAAAGCCAAACACTCAATCCAGTTCAATTCAACCTTCACACTCAGACACTCATACTTCCTACCAGACAACACTTTCACACTAGGCAGACTTATCAACACATTACTCGCAGTCATGCACCTAAAGGATACTTCACCAGCTACACCCGCACAATTCAGTTTTCCGCTTCAGACTTTCCATTCACACCTTGTGCTCTTAGTCTAACTCAACACTTTTCACTCGAATGTCCTTCCATCGCACAATAGCTACATACATTCCTCTGGTCACGACACATCCTTGCATAATGACCAGCCTTTCCGCAATTACCGCAAGCATACTTCATACTCTTCCCAGCAGTCGCTCCACCATTCAACTTCAGACAGTCTCTCTTCAAATGCCCTCTTTTCTACATTCGAAATACTTTACTGGCAATCCTTTATCATATGCCCTTTCTTACCACACCCAAAACACCCACCAGACGTCCATCTACATTCCGCCAAAATATGCTTTCCTTCCACAACTACGACATTCCACGATCTTTTTCACACCATTCAGCCTCTCATTCGCTGGGTCATACCTCGGTTGCTCCCTCATATACCCATTCACGCACTTATCACTCATCTATTCCCTTCCATTTGCCCATCCTCCATTCGCCCATCCAGTCTGCTGGCCCAGGAAGCTCGACATCACCCACAGCTGGCGCAGCCCTCAGGTCATCTCGATAGCTGACAAACTGCTTCGGTGGAGGAAAGCTCCTGGGATTCTTACCCCCAACATTCATATTGTACCACCCATCTTCGCTTAAGTAACTTTCTCATCAAATCGCCTATCTTCCAACAGTTCCAATACATTCTCCCCCACCAACCGTTCACCTGTCAGCCTCATTCAATCCTTTCTTTTCGCATTCAGCCATTCACTTCTCTTTCGCGGGACCGTATCAAGGAACGTTCTCATCAACTGCTTACACTCATTCACAGCATCATCACCATACCTCTTACTCGCCATAGTCTCAGGCCTATGCGCATACACATTCACAGTTTCACTCTTCCCCATGCGAGCCTTCTCAAATTCATTCACCCTTTTATTCTTCACACTCTCATTCGTTTCACCTGCCACCCCGTGAGGGGCGCGGCGATTTGCCATCCTGGCCGCCGTGCTGATGGGACTCAGCATCCCGTACGACCCCAGCTTAGCCTCTTCTCCTTCCTTCAAAACACTTGTTTCCTCGCTTTTCATACAACCTCTCTCACAACTTTCAATGGTCAGCCTCTAATTTCACAGAGTAGATGCTAACCTTCTTCTTAAGTCAACCGTCCCGGATCGGGGCTGAGAGGGGAGGGGACAATGTTTCCTAACCACTGAGCTCCGGTCTGGGGTGGTTGGTTTTTAACAACCTGCTTTATCTCCACCCATACCTTCCTCACATTCCTTTTCCTCTCCTCTTCACAATCTATATATTTTTTACGCCGTGTTCAAGGTAGAGCCGCCATGCCGATGGACTGCCAGGCTCTGCCAGGCTTGTAAGCACCTCTCGCAGTGCGGGCTACTGTGAGAGATGATGCGCGATTGCATCCCGTGTCAAAAAGAGGGTCACCATGCCCAATGATGAGTTTAAAAAAAAACCCAACCCCCAACTTCCCCTATAACATCGACGGAGCCGCCCTTGGGCAGCTCCAGCAAAAAAATGTAGGTCATCCCCCCTGTGCTTGCTCAGGGGACCCTCCATATATCTCTAACCGGAGAGGAGGCTTACTTCTCTCCTTCGCTCACGGGTATAGGGGACTCCCCCTCACCCCCTTCTCTGGAGGTGCTTTCGGGCGCCTCCCTTTTACCAGCGGCAGTCTTCTCTGTTCTTTCCAAGGGGACTGCCAAGAAAGCCAGCAGGCAGCCCTCAGCAAGCCGCTCCACATCGAAGCGGCTCGGTAGGGCAAACCCCTTTAGGGGGAGAGGGAAGCCAGGCCCCTTCGGTCGCTTCCCTCAAAAGACCTGCTGGCAAGAATACTGAACCTTGTTAAGGTCAAGGCCCATGCCTCCCCAAAGAAGACTAGTGACGATACTGCCAACGGGACCTGCGATGTCTTGGGGGGGGGGATGGCCAACTGGAGGCCCCCTCTGAGATAGACATGGTACTTAAGGAAACCCAGCCTCAAACGGTAGGGCCTTCCATGGGGGGGGAATCCTGGCTCGGCGCCAAGCACCGAACCCGAATCCGACCCGATGCAAGGTCCTCCTCAAACGGCTGGGGATTCTCTGGCAGTACAAGGAGGGGAGGGATCTCCTCCGGATGATGCCCCTGCGACCACCAGGACCTTCTCCATTTCGCAGAAGGACCTGGCTGAGGCCGGTCCATCTGGCCTAGGGGCTTCTACCGGCGGGGGTGAGAAGCAGGTTCATTCCCCGCCCTCCTCTCCAAAAAAGAAAAGGACGAAAAAGACCAAAAAGACGAAAAAAACTCAGGGCTCCTCTCCATCCGCGGGGGCTACGGGGACGGATGGGTCTGCTGCCACTTTGGCAAGCGCCCAAGCCAAGATCGGCACATCCGGCCCCTTTCCCCATCCGGGTACGGAGCTTCTGACCATCACAAAGACCAAAAGTGCACAGGGCGGAGCCTCGATGACATCGGGGCTCCTCATTCAGAGGTTACCTGGCGTTTTCGAGCCCGCTGGCTTCAAGCGCTTCCTCGTTATTCGCTCCACTGATGGCACCATGTTGTCCAAAGGCAATTGGTAGAGAGCCGAAGGTAACCCGTTTCTCGGACGGGAGCCTTCTGGCCATTGCAGCGAATCCCGCCGAGGTGGCCAAGATAAGTTCTCTTCGGACACTTCATGGCACCCCGGTGAGTGTGACGCCACACTCTACCATGAACTTTGTGGTACGGGTGTTTTTTGCGAGGGAACTCGTTGACTACTCCATTGAGGACATCACCCTAGAGCTGGCCGACCATGGGTCAGTCAAGGTCAAACGTGTGATGAGAAAACAGGGAGGGGCCTCGAGACCCACTCCTACACTCTTCGTCACGTTCGACTGTGACAAGCTCCCTAAGTCGGTGCGTGCCGGTTGGTACCGCTACCACGTGAAAACATTCGTGCCACTGCCGCGGCGGTGCTATTACTGTCACCGCTTTGGCCATACAAATCGCTCATGTAGACGTGCAAAGTCGGGGTCACCCGAAGTCTGTGTAAATTGCTCCAAGGTCACACACGATAAGTCCAAATCGTGTGTGGTACAAGTGTGTCAATTGCGGAGAGCCGCACCCTGCTTCTTCGAAGCAATGTGGTGCATATCTCCTTGAGAAAGAAATCATAGCCGTTTAGGCCCATGATCGACTCTCATTCCGCGAGGCAAAGGACTTGGTCCTGGTGCTCCCGGCTCTGCCTGGGACGTCATATGCCTCAATAGTTAGAAAGGCACCCTCTGCTCCTGGCCCATCCAGGCCAACGAGCACGGTTGTTTCCGCGCCCATTCAAAGCCCTTCTGCTGGCTCTACCCAACCCGGGCGCTTCTCTGGTAAAGCTGGTGGCAAAAAGGGTTCATACCCTGCCCCAGCTAAAACCAGGGCTCCCCCATCTTCCCCAGCGTGACCGTTTCCCGTAAGGCGAAACGGCCACGCGCCTCAATCGAGTCGTTAGACTTACAGGAGGCAACACCCCTGAAGATGGTCGCTAGGCCATCTTCGAGGGTTCCTAAAGCTGTTCTCCGAAAGGAGTAAAGCAACAAAGGAGCTTCGGCCCCTTCGCCCCCGCCCCGAGGTGGAGCAAGTGGCTCAGAGACGGTAGTTCCTCGAAAAAAGGGCCCCCCGCCTCCGAAGCCGCAACGCCGGCCTAAGGTTTCGAGGCGGGGGAAGGAAAAGACTCGCATGGCGAGCCCAACCTCCCTCAATAAGTCCTCGAAGGCGACAGCGCTTTGGCTGGCTAACAGCGCCCGGGGTTCTGCCCCTGGGAAGGGTACGGCCATTCCCGTTAGGGTCTTCAGTTCGAGGAGGGCCCCCGCGTCTCTTCAGAGCTAGGCCTGGAGGGCATATTCCTTCAATGGAATTGCCGTGGACTCCGTGCCAACTGGGAGGAGCTGCGGAGGCTCGTCTCATCCCGTTCCCCGTCTGCTATCGTTTTGCAGGAGACCATGCTAGGCGCGTGCCCCCTGCCCGCCCTTCCAGGGTATAAGGGTCTTGCAACCCCACTACCGCGGGATGGCCGGGCTGGGGGATGCGCGGTTTACCCTCGGCATGATGTCTCCGTTCTTCTTTTCTATTTAGATACCTCCTTTCAGGCAGTGGCTGTGCAGCTGCACCTGGATAGGAGGTATACTCTGATTTATGCGTACATTCCACCGTCAGCTGACTTCGACACGGGGGACTTTCGCCGCGTCCTGGCACGGTTGCCGAGGCCCTATCTCTTGCTTGGAGATCTGAACGGCAGGCATCCTCTTTTGGGAGATTACTCCATAAATCCCAGGGGACAAGTCCTTGCCGATCTGATCGAAGGGCTTGAGATGGGTGTCCTAAACGTGGATGAGTTTACGCATCACTGTCCGAGAACCGCTTTATTTTCTTGCCTCGACCTATCTTTGTGCTCTTTGGATGCACAACCTGATTTTGATTGGGAGGTGGTCAATGACCTCCATGGTAGTGATCACTTTCCCATTAAAATATCATTTTCAGGGCAACTTCCGCCTGAGAGACCACCTCGGTGGTGCTTGGCGCGGGCGCGGTGGCCTGCATTTCAGGAAATGACTGAATTCTCTAACTCAGTCGAGGAGTTTAGGTCGGTAGATGAGGCCGTTGAGTTCTTCTCCGGCAACCTCATCACCGTGGGCCTGACTACTATTCCTAGGACGTCTGGCCGTTTTGTACGCCGACCACTCCCATGGTGGTCGGCCGAGTGTGAGACGGCCCTCAAACAGAAGCGTTATGCCTACATGCGCTATAAGCGCCGCCCGAACGATTTGCCGGGCGCTGAATTTCGTCGGGCTAGGGCTAGGTTCCAGTATATTTCGAAGCACGCCCACCGCTCTTCTTGGCGGGCATACGTGTCTTTACTTAACGGGAAGACCCCTTTAGCTGAGGTGTGGAAGCGAGTCAAAAGGATTCGGGGCAAGTTCTCGCAGGACCCCCCTCCAGGAGAATGGGACCGCAATCTCGGACCCCGCGTCCGTGGTGGAATCCTTAGCGACCGCTTTTTCCGCATTCTCTAGCCGTGATGCTGCTCCGCCAGCATTCAATGCACGTCGTGATGTCGCGGAAGGCCGCTGGCTGGACTTTACCTCCAGAGGCGGAGAACCCTTCAACGACAAGTTTACTGTGAGTGAGTTACGTTTTGCTCTCGCTTCGTGCGCGGACACCGCCCATGGTCCAGACGATGTCCCGTACGCCATGCTTCGACACCTGGGTGAGCAAGGTATGTCTTCTCGGTAAAGGATTGCCTTCATTGTGCCGCCCTCTGCTCTCTTTGCTTCTAGTATTCTTCTAATGTCCCTTTCTCTTACCTCAAAAAAACTTCGGTTTCTTGTCTCATTGCTCATTCGCGTCTAATTTCTTTTTCTTGTACTATATTGTTATATATTCTGCAATTCAAGGTTTCATCATCTTTATTTCTGTATTCAAAATTGTTTTGAAAGGCAGAAAACAAATATGGCGAAAGCCCTGTGGTGTTTGTTTTCACCCGCAGAACTTGCATTTGCTCCTTCTTTACACACACACATATATATATATATATATATATATATATATATATATATATATATATATATATACCGGGTGTCCCAGAAAAAAAGTTAACCTTAATTTAAATTAGTATAACTCAAACACTACTGGTGATTTTTCAGTCCTGCAAAAAGTCTTTCATTTACCAACTATTTATCTGTTGATTCTGGAAATTTCATTAAATTTCCTTTTCTGATATTGATACACTAATGGGTTTAGTGGAGGCTATTAAAATTATGTTAGCCCAAGGAAGTAAAATGATGAAATGTAGCCTAGGAAGCTTAGGCCACCGTGCACTTTTAAGAGAATCGTAGGGAGCCTAGGTAGCCTAGATCACTATGCGATTCTTCAAGCAAAGCCTAGGCCATTTTACAGTGTTTTTTTAGCCACGGTGTGGTATGATCTCGTCATTATTGCTTTCTAAGCAATCATCCAGTTAACAAAAGATCAACTCATATTTGTAGTCACAAACTTTATTAAGACTGGCAATATTAAACAAGTACAAGATTCATTTAAACAACGTTTTCCAGGTAGGCGACCGAATACCAACATGAAGGAACATCCTTAAATTTAAATAAAGGTCGTTCGGGTCAGTCGAGAACCATAAGAACAACACAAAATATTTAAAATGTTTAGATGACGCTTCTTCAAAATCCACATGTCAGAAATAATGGGTTACAATTGTCAAAGTCATCATTTAACCGCATTATTAAACATGACTTAAAATGGCATCCCTATAAGATGCATGCAAGAACCTAGCTTCTTGAAACTGATGTTCCTTGTCGTAAACAATTTGTCAAATAGCTTCTCCATAAACCTGCTCGTTTCTTGGAAAACATTGTGATTTGTGATAAGGCAACCTTTTTCATAAATGGAAAGGTAAATAGCTATAATATTCGGCAATATGCGCCGCTGAACCACCCACCAGCATTCAACTTTGACACACGTATTTGTCAGCAGAAAGTGTATCTGTGGATCGGAATATGAGGGAATGGCTATCTTGTCGGCTCATTGTTTTATGAGAATAACTTGAATGGTGCTGCCTACCTGAGCATGATCAATGAAAGGATCTTCCCGGAACTCCGCCAGATTTATGGCAATCAATTCAATAGACTTTGGTGTATTCAGGACGGCGCACCAGCTCATAGACAGCTTGCTGTAAGAACAAAACTAAGAGAAACGTTTGACAACCGCATTGTCGCGCTAAATCATGCAATTGAATGGCTTTCAAGATCTCCTGACTTAGCACCGTGCGATTATTTCTTATGGCGATATCTAAAAAATAAAATGTATTCTACTCCACCACAAAGCATCAACCAGTTAAGAGATAGTATCACACCTGAAGTCAATAGACTTAAGGAAAATCACAAATTAATCAAAAAAGTTGTTCAATCAATGCGATCAAAGGCCCAACTGTGCTTGAAAAGAAATGGAGGACATGTGGAAGGAAACGGTGCTTAGAAAATTAAAAAATGAATTTGTATTACTCATATGAAGAGGTGTTTTTGTTAAAAATGGATTTAAATATATTTGTTGATTTTAAACTTCAAAGTTTCATTATTTTACTTACTTGCGCAAATATAATTTTGATAGCCTCCACTAAACCCATTAGTATATCAATATCGTAAAAGAGAATATAGTGAAATTTCCTAGAATCGACAGAAAAATGTCAGAAAAAGAGAGAAAAATAGAGAAAGTGAGAAAGAGTGAGATGGAAAGAGAAAGGGAAATAGAAAAATAGAGAGCATTAGAGAAATATAGATAAAGAGAATAAAAAGAGAAAGAGATAGAGAGGGAAAGAGAGAAAGAGAGAGAGAAAAGAAAAGAGAAAAAGAAAAAGGAAAAGAGAAAAACGCCTGAAAGGGTAAGGTACTTAGTGTAGTCGACATTTTCAAAACTTTTCAAAAATTCGAAAGTCTATGAGATGACAGCACAGTCTTCGATTCTCTAGAGAAAAGAGACAGGTATTGCAGTATTTCTGGGTATGGCTTGTTGCTTGTTTCTTAGCGATGGGATCAGTTTTGTGGTTCTGGCTTTTACAAACGATCGATGTTGTTTCGATAGTGAGGAGACCAGAACTGAACCGCGTACTCCAGGTGAGGCCACACCAGTGAGTTATACAAGAGCAAAAGCTAAATTGCCTCATGATGTAACCCAGCAGGCGTTGAGCCATCTTCTCCACCTGTACGCACCTCTTCGAGAATTTGAGGTCGCTGCTAATCAGCACACCTAAGTCCTTCTCGACATCAGTCGACACAAGACGCATACCATGTAGCTTGTAGTTTGACCGGGGATTCGCATACCCATGTTCATCACCTTGTACTTGTTAATGTTGAAAGGCATCAAAAACTTTTCCGGACCCCCTTGCCGATCATTAGTTAGTCCTCACTCAACCCCTTGATGTTTTCGGGAGTCGCTATGTTTGCTCCAAGGTTTCTGTCGTCAGCAATTTTCGCGAGGCAGCTCATCAGTCCTTCATACGTCCAGTTGTAGGCAAATGCGCGTCACGCAATGGGGGCAAGCGCTAGGTAATCTTTGACAGAACGAAGACTCGGCAGCCCCCAATAACCCCCCCTGCTGCCTTGTAGGGCTACATCAGTAGGTAAAGGCTAGAGGAAGGATAACCTCGATAATAAAACCAGGACTGGGAGCGACTATAGGCGAGCACCAGCAGACGGGTGTCTCGGTAGCCCCCTGGAGCCGAAGGTGAAGCCTGGTCGTCTTGAGTCCTCTCCTGTCACCAAGAATCTTCTTCACTTGCTCAAGATACGGGTCTAAAATGAGCGCGACTTCTTACTCGTTAAAATCTAGTGCAGGTTTGATGTCCTCAGCAAACCGACCCTGACCAAGGTCGGAGATCGATCTCGATAGACTTCCCTAAGCTAAGCTAAGTTATGTAGAAGATGAATAATAGAGGGCTCAACACGGAGCCCCGAGGGACTCTGCTCGTTACTAACGACCACCGAGAGGCGTGGCCGCCGATAGTAACCTTCTGTCGCCTTTCCGACAACCAACTTTCTAGCCATTTTGTGACCTATCCTATAATTCCCAAGGCAAGTACTTGAGCCATAAGTCGACGGTGGTGGACTTTATCGAAAGCCTTTTGGAAATCGAAATAAGGTATGCCCACCGCTCGTATTCTGTCAAACTTGCTCATTATCCAGTGAAAGAATTCAAGCAAGTTCGGGAGGCACGAGTGATTTCTTCGGAAACCATGGTGGGTGCCCCTCAACAGATTGTGGGACTAAATGATCTGTTATTCTATCTGCTATGATGCATTCCAGTACTTTACCCACTATTGAATTTAAAATTACCGGTCGGTAGTTTCCAGTGGTGCCACGGTCCCCCTTTTTATGGATCAGGGTGACGTTGGCCATACGCCAGTCTGTAGGGAGTTCACCACTATCGAGTGATACGTTGAAGATGTCAGAAAGATGGGTGCCCACCTGATTTTTTAACTCACGCAGCACTCTTGGCAGGAAGCCGTCAGGATCAGGAGATTTGTACGTTTTTAACTGACCGAGCCTCCTGGTAATCTCTTCGGCAGTTGTAGTTATTTCTTATAGCGCTTCTAATCCAACATCTATCACTATCGGCAGTCTGGGTATCTCTCCGTCTCTTTCCTTCGTGAAGACTGAGGAAATGCAGTCGTTGAGTATCTTGGCTATTTCTAGGTCCGAATCCAGGAGGACGCCCTCTACGTGCCTCAGAGGTCCGATGTGTTGTCGCACTGGTTTTCAGCTGTGCAAATACTCGAAGCACTCCTTGGTTCTCTTTGGAAAGAGAGGCCACACGAATTTCTTCGTCCCGCTTAGCTATACGCACTAGTTCCTTTACCCTTCTAAGATGAATCACATAAGCTTCATGATGCACTACATTCTTCATTCTCTCCCATATCCAGTGCATTGTTTATCTACCTTTAATAGCGGTGGCGATTTCTTGAGTAAACATAGATTCTTGATCCTCGATAGTCTGACAGTCTTTGTTGGAACGAACTCAGCCTGACGCTCTATGAAACGATTCTTGAAGTCGTTCCATTTGGAGTTCGTCCCGTCCTTGTTAGATGGTCGTATCTGGCCAAGTTCCGTCCGAAGTCCATCGAAGTCTGCACGTCTGAGATCAAACTTACGGGCTTGTTCATCGGTACCTGCATACAGGGGCACGTACACCGAATCTGACCATGTTTTGGTCACTTCCACCTAAGCACTCATCTACTGACAAGTCAGAGCCAAGGTCATCTTTGGTGTAAATATTAGATCAAGAACGCTACCCCCTCGGGTAGGCTCGCAGACCCACTGAGTAAAAGTTGCTGTCAGTAGCAAAGTCCACAAGCCGAGACGCCTCTCCGTTGCCCGTTCGGTCACTCCAGGCGACTTAGCAGTTTAAGTCAAGTATCAGTAGCGACGGGGGGGCCGTCTAAGAGCTCTGATAATTTTTAGTGCAGGTCAATATCCATGCCCCACTGTCAGATGGGAAGGCCGATAGGCCACTGCGACTAAGTATATTGTATCGTAGACCTTGATGTCGACTCCTACTCCCTTTGCTCCGAAACAGGTTTGCACTCTGGCCGCCTTCCCGGTTAGCTCGATATTTGTGGAAGGTCGCATAACCGGGCACACCACACTCGCCTATGAAATCCCTGGAATTTGCACGGATTCACGATTCAGTGATGGAAACTATTTCAAGCTTATTGGATGACATCACTTCTCTATGCTCGCAAAACCTGTTCCTTCTCGAGCGGGCATTTAAGAGAAGCACTCTTAGGGGGCGTCCACTAGCCCTAGTGCCCCATCCAATTGTCCGTTTCCCGACGGTTCGTCGAGTGTCCTCTCCTCCGAAGCTGGATTCAGAGGCTGACAATGTCTCAAACTCCGCTCCCTCTTTCGTAAAGACGGAAGGATCGTTTTCTAGGTTTTCGACCTCGGTGCCGAGGGCACTAATTAGGGAGAATCTCCCACCTTGGTTCAGTTCGGTCGTCCCTCTCTACCGAACCTTTCCACCCAGTACAAACCACGGCGGATAACCTCAAGCAGCACAACTCTTCCACGAACAGACAGGTGGGTACCATCAAGGTTATTGGTGGAGAGACAGAAATAGAGAGAGAGAAAGAGAGAGAGAGAGAGAAAGAGAGAGAGAGAGAGAGAGAGAGAGAGAGAGAGAGAGAAGGCTAGAAAGTAACAAGAAGTAACAAGGAAAGTAAGTACCCTAGGAGACCTTACGGTCCATTCAAAGAGGGTACCTTTGGACTAGCAATCAAGCGGGCAAATGGCTGCTCAATTGTTTTGCGTCCCATAATGGCCACTTTTCATGACCTTGTCTAGTCTTGACTTGAACTGGTCAACAGATTCACTGTTGACAACTTCCACTGGAAGTGCGTTCCACTTACCGCAGATACTGTAGGTGAAAAAGTTTCCACACAGATTGCGGTTGTAACGCTTCAGTTCAAGTTTTATGCCGTGATTGCGCGTTCTGTTCTCACTCAGTGTGAAAATTTCCCGGTAGTCAACATTGTCGAACCCTCGAAGTATTTTGAAGACTTCGATGAGCTGACCACGCAGTCTACGGGTTTCCAGCGAGAACAGATCTACCTCCCTTAGTCTATCCTCATAACTTTTATGTCGGATAGAGGGAATCAGTTTGGTTGCCCTAGCTTGTACGCGTTTCAATCTCGCGATGTCCTTTCGCAATGAAGGAATCAAAAATTGTACGGCATACTCCAGGTGCGGTCGGACAAGTTAGTTGTACAGGCACAGTACAATCTCCTGGTTCCGATAACCAAACTGGCACTTAATATAGCCTAGCACCTTTTGGGCCTTTTCTCCGCCTCAATGCACTGTTTCGAGAACTTGAGGTCACTAGTGATTGTTACACCCAAGTCCTTCTCAGTTTCACTCGATTCAAGGGCAGTGCCCTTAAGGATATACTAAGATTGGGGGTTTCTGTGGCCAATATGCATCACTTTGCATTTCCCCACGTTAAAAGGCATTTGCCACGTGTCCGACCACTATCCAATCTTCCCAAGATCTTCCTGCAGGCGGGCACTATTTCCATCCTTTGCAACGTTCATGCCAAGCTTGGTATCGACGGCAAATTTGGAAATCTTTGCAACCATGTCACCGTCCATGTCGTTGACGTAAACGATGAATAGTAGTGGTCCCAGGACAGAACCTTAAGGCACCTCGCTAGTAACGGGCACCCACTCAGAAGACTGTCCATTCACCACCACCCGTTGCCGTCTGCGACTTAGCCAGTTCTCGATCCAGCCGGCTACCTTTCCGTCAAAGCCAAGCGCTCGCACTTTCCGGAGAAGGCGGCGGTGTGGTACCTTATCAAAGGCTTCCTGAAAGTCTAGGTAGACCACATCCACCGCCTTGTCCCGATCGTGCTCACTGAAAACGAAGTGGAAGAATTCCACAAGGTTTGTCAGGCATGACCGTTGCCTTCGGAAGCCGTGCTGAGAACTCCTCAGTAGCAGGTTTGACTCTAAATACGACGTCACTTTGTCCACCATGATGCTTTCTATGAGTTTACCGACTATCCAAGTCAGACTGATAGGTCGGTAGTTCGATGGTTAGTTACGGTCTCTTTTCTTGAAGATAGGGTCACCTCCGCCTCACGCCAGTCTCTAGGAACGCATTTGGTCCGGATTGACATGTTGAAGATTGCGCTCAGGTGTCGTGACACTTAATCGCACACTTCCTTCAACACTTTAAGGAGAAACCCGTCCGGTCCAGGGGACTTATTCGTCTTTAGGTCAGCGATATTTTTCTTTATTTCTCCTTCGACAGACATAGAGAAAGAGAGAGACAGAGAGAGAGATTTTTTTTTTTTAAGGGGCTATCTGGCGACTGCCCACTTAGGCATAAGTCGCGGTAAACAAACTAGCCTAGTTCTAGGCTACTTTAAAAAATTCGAACAGAAAAAACTAAATAAAAAGAAAAAACAATAACGATAACAAAACAATAACAAAAACAACAACTAAACCTAGTTAAATGAAAGGAAGAAGGCCGGCCTCCCCCAAATAGTCAACAAGTCCATTAGTCAATGTGCACGCAATCGTTCCGAGTACAAAGGACAGGCGGTAGCGACGCTGCAGATCCCGGTACCTGGACAGGTAACGTACGCAAAGATCACCTAGAGTGGGACATTCGACAACAATGTGCCGAACAGTCTGGGGAACGAAGCAGTCAACGCAATGCGGCGCAGGTGAGCGCTCCATCTAATAGCGATGCGTCACACGAGTCTGTCCGACTCGGAGACGACAGAAAGCGACCTGAAGCCGTCGCGGCATTGGGGGATAGGTCCATGGGAACAGTCGCGGCGCAATGGCACGCAACTTTAAGTTCCCTTCGACCGTCTCCCATCTTCTTTGCCAAGCATTCCGAAGAGCTGCCCGTATTCCTGCCATGTAGTCGGTGTGAGGAAGAGCGAAACGCTGGTCCGGTCGCAGAGTCCTCGCAGGCTCTTTACCGCCCTCATAGGCGCACTTATTCTCCGCAATTCCTGCATGTCCAGGAACCCAGCCAAAGATAATCTCGACATTTGCTCGGCTCGCCAAAACCGTGGCGTCACGGATATGACGAACCAGGGAATGCGGAGATTCCAATGCCCCGAGAGCACTCAGGGTGCTTTGTCCGAACCGGGCATGTCGCGTAATCTCCCGTACCGAGTGGTGTATTGCCACCAGCTCGGCTGTGAAGACAGACGCAGCGCCTGGTAGAGCCCCGCTGACTTCAAACAGAGGGGATACAGCGTGGAAGCCGACCCCCTCTTGGAACTTGGAGCTACCTGTATACACTGGCACGGTTCCAGCGTGACACAAGATGTGCTCCAAAAAGGTTGAACGCAATACTCCCTGCGCGGTATAAGCTTTGGGAGCAGAGGCGTGGCGACAAATAGCCAAATGTGGTACCTTCCAGGGTGGCGTCCTGGGCAGAACCAGGGGCGCCACCGGCCCGAGAGCTATATCCACCTCTTAAAGGAGTTTCCTGGCCCTAAACCCAAAGGGCTTAGGGTATGACTGGCGTCTAACGGCAGCATAGGCACCGTCGAGATCAGCTGCGGATAAAGTGAAAGCTGTTGGCGACTGAAGGAGGCACCGTGCTCACGCGTACAGGCGAGTGATGCACTGCATGCGGCGCAGAGCGAGTGACATATCCCCAGCATCAAACAAAAGGCTCTCAATGGGGAACGTGCGGAATGCACCGGTCGCAAGTCGGAGGCCGGTGTTGTGGATCGAATCCACCTTCCGCAATAAACGCTCGGCTGCAGATGCAAGGATACGGTGCGACTCAACCACATCCAGGCGCAACCCATTAAGAAATAAATCTGGGTCGGAGTGAAGCCGTGGATGGCGGCAGAAGTGCACCACCTTAGTCTTGGCCAAAGAAAACCAAAACCTGTGCGCTTCGGCATAGCGACGGACGCGGTTCAATGCCTGTTGGAGTCGATGCTCCAGAGTTGGCATCTGGGCCGCGCCAAAAGAGATCTAAAGGTAGTCCACGTAGAGCGTAGCGAGAACATCTTCCGGCAGCACCGAGGTGATGCCGTTAATGCTCAGGGCAAAGAGTGTGACACTGAGGACACTTCCCTGCGGGACACCCTCTTCCTGTTCCTTTGGGCCGGAGAGGGCTCCCCCCACCCGTACGCGGAATCAACGATCTCGCAAAAATACAGATATAAACATTGGGAGGCGTCCCCTCGCCCCCATTGTGTAGATAGTCTCCATGATACCGTATCACCATGCGGTATCATAGGCCTTCTCCAGATCGAAAAACACCGTGGCGTTGTGCTGTCTACGGAGAGAAAAGCCTCGCAGACGGCATTTTCCAGTCGGAACAGAGCATCCGACGTTGAGTGGAACTTGCGAAAGCGGCACGGCGCGGAAGACAGATGTCCTCTGCTGTCCAGGAAAAAGGCTAATCTAACATTTACCAATTTCTCCATCAACTTGCACATGCAAGAGGTTAGAGATATTTGGCGGCAACCGGTCGGGGAAGAGTGATCTCTCCCAGTTTGGCGAAAGGCGAGCACAATAGCAATTCGCCAGGAGTTTGAGAGAAGACCCTCTACCCAGATCCTGTTGAACAAATCTAACAGAAAGGCCATGCCTCGCTCACCCAGGTGTTGAAGCATGGCGTACGGGACATCATCCGGACCATGGGCAGTTTCCGCGCACGAACCGAGAGCGGAACGCAACTCACTAACGGTAAACTTGTCGTTAAAGCGTTCTCCGCCTCTGGAGGTATAGTCCAGCTGGCGGCCTTCCGTGAAATCACGACGTGCATTAAATGCTGGCGAAGCAGCATCACGTCTAGAGAATGCGGAAAAAGCGGTCGCTAAGGATTTCGCCACGGACGCGGGGTCCGAGATTGCGGTCCCATTCTCCTGAAGAACGGGAGATGGGTCCTGCGCGAACTTGCCTCGAATCCTTTTGACTCGCTTCCACAGCTCAGCTAAAGGAGTCTTGCCGTTAAGTGAAGACACGTATGCCCACCAAAAAGAGCGGCGGGCGTGCTTCGAAATATACCGGAACCTAGCCCTAGCCCGACGAAATTCAGCGACAGTGAAATCGTTCGGATGGTGCTTATAGCGCTTGTAGGCATAACCATGTGAGTGGTCGGCGTGCAAAACGACCAGACGTCCTAGGAATAGTAGTCAGGCCAACGGCGATGAGGTTGCCGGAAAAGAACTCAACGGCCTCATCTACCGACCTAAACTCCTCGACTGAGATAGAGAATTCAGACATTTCCTGAAATGCAGGCCACCACGCCCATGCCAAGCACCACCGAGGTGGCCTCTCAGGCGGAAGTTGCCCTGAAAATGATATTTTAATGGGAAAGTGATCACTACCATGGAGGTCATCGACCACCCCCCCAATCAAAATCAGGCTGTGCATCCGAAGGGCACAAAGATAGGTCAAGCAAGAAAATGAAGCGATTCTCGGACAGATAGGCGTAAACTCATCCACGTTTAGGACACCCATCTCAAGCTCTTCGATCAGATCGGCAAGGACTTGTCTCCTGGGATTTATGGAGTAATCTCCCAAGAGAGGATGCCTGCCGTTCAGATCTCCAAGCAAGAGATAGGGCCTCGGCAACCGTGCCACGACGCGGCGGAATTTCCCCGCGTCGAAGTCAGCTGACGGTGAAATGTACGCAGAAATGATAGTATACCTCTTATCCAGGTGCAGCTGCACAGCCACTGCCTGAAAGGAGGTATCTAAACAGAAAGGAAGAACGGAGACATCATGCCGGGTGTAAACCGCGCATCCCCCAGCCCGGCCATCCCACGGTGGTAGGGTCGCAAGACCCTTATACCCCGGGAGGGCAGGCAGGGGGGACGCGCCTAGCATGGTCTCCTGCAAAAAGATAGCTAACGGGGAACGGGACGAGACTTGCCTCTGCTGCTCCTCCCAGTTGGCCCGGAGTCCACGGCAATTCCATTGAAGTAATATGCCCTCCAGGCCTAGCTTGGAGTAGACGCGGGGGCCCTCCTCGAACTGAAGACCCTCACGGGAATGGCCGTACGCTAACCGGGGGCAGAACCCCGGGCGCTGTTGGCCGGACAAAGCGCTGAAGGCGCTGTTGCTTTCGAGGACTTATTGGGGGAGGTTGGGCTCGCTATGCGAGTATTTTCCTCCCTCCTCCTCGAAATCTTAGGCGGGCGTTGCGGCTTCGGAGGCGGGGGGCCCTCTTTTCAAGGAACCACCGTCTCCGAGCCACTTGCTCCACCTCGGGGCGTGGGCGAAGGAGCCGAAGCTCCTTTGTTGCTGTCCTCCATTCGAAGGACAGCTTTAGGAACCCCCGAAGATGGCCTAGCGACCATCTTCAGGGGTGTTTCCTCCTGTGAGTCTAACGACTCGGTGGAGGCGCGTGGCCGTTTCGCCTTACGGGAAACGGTCACGCTGGGAGAAGAGGGGGGAGCCCTGGTTTTAGCCGGGGCTGGTTTTTGCCGCCAGCTTTACCAGGGTAGCGCCCGGGTTGGGTAGAGCCCGCAGAAGGGCTCCGAATGGGCGCGGAAGCAACCGTGCTTGTTGGCCTGGATGGGGGAGGAGCAGAGGGTGCCTTTCTAACTATTGAGGCATATGACGTCCCAGGCAGAGCGGGCGCGCCAGGACCAAGTCATTAGCATCGCGGAATGAGAGTCGATCCTGGGCCTGAACGGCCATGATTTCTTTCTTAAGGAGATATGCAACACATTGCTCCGAAGAAGCGGGGTGCGGCTCTTCGCAATGTACACACTTGGCCACACACGATTTGGACTTATCGTGTGCGACCTTGGAGCAATTTCCACATTTCTCAGGTGACCCCAACTTTGCACGTCTACATGAGCGATTCGTATGGCCAAAGCGGTGACAGTAATAGCACCGCCGCGGCAGTGGCACGAATGCTTTCACGTGGTAGCGGTACCAACCGGCACGCACCAACTCAGGGAGCTTGTCACAGTCGAACGTGACGAAGAGTGTAGGGGTGGGTCTCGAGGCCCCTCCCTGTTTTCTCATCACATGTTTGACTTTTACCGCCCCATGGATGGTCAGCTCTAAGGTGATGTCCTCAATGGAGTAGTCAACGAGTTCCCTCGCATAAACTACCCTTTTCACAAAGTTCATGGTAGAGTGCGGCGTCTCACTCACCGGGGTGCCATGAAGTGTCCGAAGAGCACTTATCTTGGCTGCCTTTGTGGGGTTCGCCGCATTCCCCAGAAGGATCCTGTCTGAGAAAAGGGCACCTTCGGATCTCTACCAATTGCACTAGCTAATCCTATCCTCTGATGAATCATGTTGCCCTTGGACAACATGGTGCTATCAGTGGAGCGAATAACGAGGAAGGGCTTGAATCCAGCGGGCTTGAAAACGCCAGGTAACCTCTGAATGAGGGGCCCCGATGTCATCGAGGTCCGCCCTGTGCACTTTTATTCTTAGTCAGGGGCTTCCCTCCGGGGGAGGCAGAGGGGCCAGTGCCGGTCTTGGCTTGGTCGCTTGCCAAAGTAGCAGCAGAGACATCCGTCCCCACAGGCCCCACCGATGGAGAGGAGCCCCAAGTCTTCTTAGTCTTTTTGGTCTTTTTCGTCCTTTTCTTTTTTGGAGAGGAAGGCGGGAAATGAACCCGCTTCTCACCTCCTCCGGTAGAAGCCCCTAGGCCAGATGGACCGGCCTCAGCCAGGTCCTTCTGTGAAATGGAGAAGGTCCTGGTGGTCGCAGGGGCATCATCGGGAGGAGATCCCTCCCCTCATTGTACTGCCTCAGAAACCCTAACCGTTTGAGGAGGACCTTGCATAGGGGCGGATTCGGGTTTGGTGCTTGGCGCCGGGCCCGAATTCTCCCCCGTGGAAGGCCCTACCGTCTGAGGCTGAGTTTCCTCAAGGACCATGTCCATCACAGGAGGGGCCTCCAGTCGCCATCCTCTCCCAGGACATCGCAGGTCCCCTTGGAAGCGTCAAGAGTCTTTTGTGGGAAGGCACAGGCCTTGACCCCGGCAAGGTTTAATATTCTGGCCATCAGGTCTTTTGAGGGAAGTGACCAAAGGGGCCTGGCTTTCCTCTCCCCCTAAGGGGGTTTGCCCTACCAAGCCGCTTACACGAGGGGTGGTCGGCAACGGGCTGCCTGCTGGCTTTCTTGGCAGTCCCCTTAGAAAGAAAAGGAGGGACTGCCGCTGGAAATAGGGAGGTGCCCGAAAGTACCTCCAGAGAAGGAAGTGAGGGGGAGTCCCCTACACCCGTAGGCGTAGGAGAAGTATGGAGGGTCTTCTTTGCAAGCACAAGGGGGAGAACCTCCATTTTTCCGGTGGAGCTGCCCAAGGGCGTCTCCGTTGATGTTACAAGGGAATTTGGGGGTTGTTTTTTTTATATTCATCATTGGGCATGGTGATCCTCTTTTTTACACGGGACGCAATAGCTCACCCCCTTACAGTTGCCCACACTGCAAGAGGTGCTTGCAGGCCCGGCAGAGCCAGGCGCCGCCATTTGGGACCACCCCTCCCGCCTGGTGGCCTGGCAGTCCATCGGCATGGCGGCTCCACCTTAGACACGGCGTAAAATTGATAGAATGTGAAGAGGAGAGGAAAAGGGATGTGAGGAAGGTAGGGGTAGGGATGAAGCAGGTTGTCGAAAACCCCCATCCCGAACCGGAGCTCAGGGGTTAGGGAACATTGTCCTCTCACCCCCTCAGCCCCGATCCGGGACGTTTGGCTTGAGAAAAAGGTCAGCATCTACCCTGTGAAATTAGAGGCTGACCAGAGAAAGCTGTGGGATAGGTTGTATGAAAAGCGACGAGGTAGGGGAGAAATACAGGCTATCTGAAGGAAGGAAGAGAGGCTAAGCTGGGGCCGGACGGAGCGCTGGATCCCGTCAGCACGACAGCCAGGATGGCAAATCGCCGCGCCTCTTACGGGGGAGGAGAGAGAGAGAGAGAAACAGAGACACACACACACACACACACACACACACACAGAGAGCGTTCGCCTGTTTCATGCATTCTCCTAAGTTGTACATCAAACCGTGGAGGTACTATTTTAGGAAGGCCCTAACCTATAGCTGAAGAGAAAGCATAGCTCAGGTGAAGGCTCTCTCCTCCTACATCTCCCACCTTTTTTTGCACGCACAGAAAGCGAAAAACACACCTGATTGTGGCGAGAAAAAGGATCACAATTAGAAAATTGGAATAGTATATTTGAAATCTATTATACTTGTTTCTATAATCTACGCTCTATACATATTCATGGATTGCATAGTCCAGTCTAGATTTGAATTGTTCCATAGAGGAACTATTCGACTGGAAAACGGTTCCGTTGTGTAGGATATCTGCATGTACACCCTTTAGGTGAATACATGTGTCCCTTATACACGTTGGCTCCGAAAGCATAGGGTGCTATCGTCTCTTTTACTATGACACAGATACATATTATAGAACCAAATTCACGACCCTGAGAATCGACGAATAAACTATATATATACAAATGCTTGGACTCGTAGAGAGTCGATAAATATACATGATGTGGTTTCCTACATATATACATTAATGTAATCTTAGAGAGAATACTTATATAAAAGTTACAATTTACTATACAATATAGTTTGACTTCCTCCTAATCGTCATAAGTAGAGGAATGTTCCCTGTGATAGAACGAGTTGAAGCTGCGTTAATTTCAACTCCTATCCCATATTATTTAAAACCACGATGCTGCCACGTGCATCTTCGATTCAAAGCTTGGAGTCTTATCACAGCTACCGGATGTCAATGTTTAAACAAGGAGGTTATCGTCCCCCCGTTCGCCCCCATACGCCGACCTCGCCAGATTGAGTTAGGCTTATGGGCAGATAAGGCATTGTTCTCCGGCTTGGCTGTGCGTTCCCTCGAAGCTCCCTCCCCATTGTCCCCCACGCCAAGGAGATGTCCTGGCTATTTATATGGAAACTTTACCACTAAGATCAGATTGGAGATCCAGATTTTCGTCGCGAAACATCACCACGACCCTCTCTCACTTTGTGCGCCAAGGGACCTCGACCTCGAGATTAACCATCACTTGTCCAGAAGGAGGACAATATTTCTTGAGTGCCAAAGGTTCGAGCCTTCCGTGACGCCAAGTCCTCAAGGCTTCCCCCTTGTTGTTCAGAGGAGAACAGCACTAGAACAGCCATTGTTCTTTTGAGGCCTTCGCCAAGAAACGGTTCTCACCCTTCCCCCTTGTTGTTCAGAGGAGAACAGCACTAGAACAGCCATTGTTCTTTTGAGGCCTTCGCCAAGAAACGGTTCTCACCCTTCCCCCCCTGTTGTTCAGAGGATAACAGCATTAGAACAGCCATTGTTCGTTTTGAGCCCTTCGCCAAGAAACGGTTCTCATCCCCCCCCCTGTTGTTCAGAGGAGAACAGCATTAGAACAGCCATTGTTCGTTTTGAGCCCTTCGCCAAGAAACGGTTCTCATCCCCCCCTGTTGTTCAGAGGAGAACAGCATTAGAACAGCCATTGTCCGTTTTGAGCCCTTCGCCAAGAAACGGTTCTCACCCCCCCCTTGTTGTTCAGAGAAGAACAGCATTAGAACAGCCATTGTTCTTGAGCCCGTAGACAAGAGACGGTTCTCACCTTCCCTTTGTTCAGAAGAGAACAACGTAGAACAGCCATTGTTCTTCAAGCCGTTCGTCGAGAAACGGTTCTCCTTCCCAAGACGCCACGTCAGGATCATCTTATTCCCCCCCTTCGGCTGGAACTCGCCAGCGGACCGAATATTCCTTCAAGTCGCCTTCCACTGCACCACTAGTGTAAAAGTTACGTAAGCCAAACGTCACCTTTGAGTATTGATCCCTTTTGTCAATTCTATCCTGTGCTTTAAATGGTTTATCGAACCATCCCATCTCTTTAACTCTATATTTGTTTTACCTTTTTAAATCCTTTAAATCCTCGGATTAGCCCGAGTCTCCACGACCCTTTCCATTCTGTTTATGTCAATATTTTCCGTTTTTGTGTATTGTTGATAGTTATTATTAATAAAACTCTATTTTATTAATGATAGCAATATTATTATCCTTGAGCTCAGTTCCACTTCTTAAGCATATCGAAGATACATAATATCGGCCGCCAGACAGTAACGCACTCCAAAGATAATTAAGGAAGTTCCCTCAACGAATAGTGATATATGGAATATCGTCGGGAGTCATTCTACGACATTCCCATATAATTTATCCATCACTTTATTTATTGTCCTCGGTACATACAAAGAGGACAGATTTATAATGAAAGTCGTATTACACATTGAAGGTATTAAACTATGAAGGTGGTAAAGTAAGGGAACTATCTAACGTGTAATATGCAATGGAAAAGACGAAGTTTGGTCGTTAAGTGTGGGTTTGCTATCTAAAATATATATGGATTCAAGGATTCGTAAATCAGAGAGGGTATTAGCTGTAGAGACTATAGAAAAGTCTTCGAGTTTTACTTATAAACTGCAGGAATTGGCGTGGAGTCGGATGATAGAATAGTCAGGTTTGGCTATGGGCAAACCCGTACGGCAGGACCTCCCGGAGTGCTGTTCAACTCTTGAATCGAGAGTTCGGCTGGTAGAGCCAATATAGGTCGCATCGCACGATGGACACAAGTAATTATATACGAGAGATGAACGACACGCATCAGGAAGGCGATCTTTATAACGAAAGAGCGAGCCTATTGTATATTGGTTTGGGGTGATTATTTTGGGGTCCGAAAAGGGCAGATATTTTTGAATAATCGAGCATATTTCAACAATCATCTTTGATGTTTGTGGGCCAAAGAAGGGTACCAAACAAAAGTCTAAGAGTTTATTAACGGTGGCTTTATCTTCAGGCGGATTAAGTAAATTATTAAAACATTTCCTTATGCGGTTTTCCATAAAAAAGTTTGGGAATCCGTATCGCTTCAGTTCAAGTTTGTAGCAGTGATTTCTTGTTCTGCCAAGGCTAAGCTGGAAAATATCGCTGTAGTCTACAATGTCGAAGCCTTGAAGTATTTGGAAAATTTCGATAAGCTGACCACTCAGTCTCCGGGTCTCCAGCGAAAACAAGTCAAACTCCCGTAATCTATCTTCGTAACTCTTGTGTCTGATAGAGGGAATACGTTTGGTTGCTCTGGCTTGCACATGTTCTAATCTTGCGATATCCTTTTGAAGTGAAGGACTCCAAAATTGTACGGCATACTTCAGGTCCGGTCAGACAAGGAAGTTATACAAACACAGTCTCATTGTTCCGATATCCAAAATGTCGCTTTATATAACTTAGCATCCTTTGGGCATTCTTCTCCACCTCAATACACTGCCTCGGGAACTTGAGATAACTAGTGATAGGTACAGCCGAGTCCTTCTCAGTGTCGGTGGATTCAAGAGCAATGCTCTTAAGGATATACTGAGTTTGGGGTTTCGGTGGCCGATATGCAATACTTTGTATTTGTTCACGTTAAAAAGCATTTGCTACGTGTCCGACCACTCTCCAATCTTCCGAAGATCATCTTGAAGGCGGGCAGTATTTCCTTCCTTGGTATCATCGGCAAATATAGAAATTTTCGCAACCATGTCACCGTCCATATCGTTGACGTAGACGATGAACAATAGAGGTCTCAAGAGAGAGCCTTGAGGAACACCGTTAGTAACGGCCACCTACTCAGAAACCCTGTCCATTCAGAAAACTCTTTGCCATCTGCTACTTAGACAGTTCTCTATCCAACTTTCTACATTACCGTCTATACCTAGCGCACGCACTTTCCGGAGGAGGCGGCGGTATCAACTTCAACTTCTCTATCCCATTCCATATACCTCTCCAGCTGTCTCATAATCCTAAGCCTTTCCGTCGAATTGCCTTCATTGATATTCCCTCCCTATTTAATGATGTGGCCTCCAAACTTCCTCCCATTGATGCTTTTGCCTCTCCTGACCAGATTCTCTCTTCTTTGGAACAACCCCTTCTCACTTTTCTGGATGCCCACTCTTTCCTTGTCACCCCTGCAAACTCCCGTTGTCACCGTGCCCCTTGGTACTCTATGGAACTCTTCCGTGCTAGGCAGTCCATGCGTGCCCATGAAAGCGTCCTTAGAAAGGCTAGCGCCCGTGGGCAAGACACGACCCCACTCTCGCTGCCGTTCCGACTTGCGACAGCTTCCTACGTGGCGAAATTAAAATATGCTCGTGAAGCCTACTCACGTAATCTGCTTACTGATAATAGGAATGATCCACGTACCGTCTTCCGCCTGCTCTCCTGTCTTTCTTCCCCACCCCAGGTCTCCCGACCCATTAGTCCTGCTACTCTCTCGAATTTCTTCGCAAATAAGGTCACTAACCTCCGTGCCTCTCTCCCTTAGCCTTCTGTCCTGGCTCCTGCCATTCTCCCTGACTTCCCGCCTCAGCCGCTTATCGTTTTCCCCGCTGTGACCGCGTTGGAGCTTACAGCCCTGCTCTCGCGTTCTAAGAAATCGGGCTCCCCAAAGGACATTTTTCTGCCCAAACTGTTATGTAAAATTCTGCCTGCTATCCTCTCAACGCTTCTTCACCTGTTCAACACTTCACCTGCAACTGGTCTTGTTCCCTCTTCCTTCCAACGTGCCCACATCCGTCCGATTCTTAAAAAGCCTCAACTGAACCCCACTGTCCCTTCCAATTATCGCCCGATTTCGCAACTTCCTTCTCCGGAAAGTGCGAGCGCTGAGCATAGACGGAAAAGTAGCCGGCTGGATCGAGAAATGGCTAAGTGGCAGACAGGAACGGGTGGTGGTGAATGGACAGTCTTCTGAGTGGGTGCCCGTTACTAGCGGGGTGCCTCAAGGTTCTGTCCTAGGACCACTACTATTCATCATCTACGTCAACGACATGGACGGTGACATGGTTGCCAAGATTTCCAAATTTGCCGACGATACCAAGCTTGGTATGAACATTGCAAAGGATGTAAATAGTGCCCGCCTGCAGGAAGATCTTGGGAAGATTGGGGAGTGGTCGGACACGTGGCAAATGACTTTTAACGTGAACAAATGCAAAGTGATGCATATCGGCCACAGAAACCCCCAATCTCAGTATATCCTTAAGGGCACTGCCCTTAAATCGAGTGACACTGAGAAGGACTTGGGTGTTACTATCACTAGCGACCTCAAGTTCTCGAAATAGTGCATCGAGGCAGAGAAGAAAGCCCAAAGGATGTTAGGCTACATAAATCGCCAGTTTGGATACCGTAACAAGGAGATAGTACTTTGTCTGTACAACTCTCTCGTTCGGCCGCACCTGGAGTATGCCGTACAAATTTGGAGTCCTGCGTTTCGAAAGGACATATCAAGGTTGGAACGCGTACAAACTAGGGCAACCAAACTGATTCCCTCTATCCGACATAAAATTTATGAGGATAGACTAAGGGAATTAGATCTGTTCTCGCTGGAAACCCGTAGACTGCGTGGTCAGCTCATCGAAGTTTTCAAAATACTTCGAGGGTTCGAAAATGTTGACTACCGGGAAATTTTCACACTGAGTGAGAACAGAACGCGCAATCACGGCTTCAAACTTAAACTGAAGCGTTACAACCGCAATCTGTGTGGAAATTTTTTTCCCTACAGTATCTGCGGTAAGTGGAACGCACTTCCAGTGGAAGTTGTCAACAGTAAATCTGTTGACCAGTTTAAGTCAAGACTAGACAAAGTCTTGAAAAGTGGCCGTTTAGGGACGCAAAACAATTGAGCAGCCTTGTGCCCGCTCGATTGCTAGTCCAAAGGTACCCTCTTTGAATGGACCGTAAGGTCTCCTAGGATACTTTCTTTCCTTGTAACTCTTTGTAACTCTCTAAGGTTTTGGAGAGAGTGGTTGCTTCATGCATCAACAGTCACATGGTAGCCTGTAACATTGATGAAACCTATCAATCTGGTTTCAAGTCAGGTCACTCCACAGAAACCGCCCTTCTCAATGTGTCCGATTGCCTACAAATAGCTGCGGACAGGGGTTGTGCCTGCATCCTCGTTCTACTCGACCTCTCCTCTGCCTTCGATACTATTGACTATACCGTTCTATTTGATCGTCTTCACTCTTTCCTCGTCATATCAGGCACCGTGCTTGACTGGTTTCGCTCTTACCTCTCGTCTCGTACCCAATACGTTGTGATTGACGACGTTTCATCCGACTCTACCCCCATTCGCTTTGGAGTGCCACAAGGCTCTGTCCTTGGTTCTCTAATATTTCATATCTACCTTCTCCCTCTTAGTTCCATTCTCCGTAATCTTGGTCTATCCTTCCACCTATATGCTCAATGGGGAACTGCTCCTTCTCAATCTGCGCCCCTAAGTTGACGAATGCTCTTCCTGCTGAAATCAGGTCTTCTCCCTCTCTTACCACATTTCAGTATTGCCTTCTCCCCTTTCTTGAATTTCCATTCTTATCTCAGCACAACGTGCGCTCTGGGAAGGCCTCAGGCCTTGAAGAGCGCATTACAAAAGACTTATTATTATTATTATCAAAGGCTTTTTGAAAGTCTAAGTAGATAACATCCACCGCCTTATCCAGGTCGTGCTCACTGAAAACGAAGAGGAGGAATTCTAGAAGATTCGTTAGGTATGACCGTTGACTTGGCAACCAATGCTGGGAACTTCTCAATCGCAAGTTGGACTCTAAATATGACGTCATTTTGTCAACCATGACGCTTTCCATGAGTTTACCGACTATTGAGGTTAAGCTAATAGGTCGCTAGTTCGACGGCTGGCTAGGGCCTCCTTTCTTGAGATAGGAGTCACCTACGATTCACGCCAGTCTCTAGGAATGCATCCGGTCCGGATTGACATGCTGAAGATAGCGCTCAGATGTATTGAAACTTCATCGCCCACTTTTTCAACACTTTAGGTAGAAACACGTCCCAGCAAGGGGACTTATTTGTCTTTGGATCAGTGATCTTTTTTCCTATTTCTCCTTGGCTCAAGTTCATTTCCTCCAGTTTTTTCCCCAAGTAAGAATCCGTGGGCTGAGGGATGGGACCACATTCTTCAGTAAACACTGAAGAGAAGTAGTCGTTCAGGTGGTTAGCATTTTCTGCATCTGAGAGCTTTAATGCCCCCTCCTCATTCACTAAAGGGCCAATCGTGCAATGGATTGGTTTACGGCTGTTTACATAACCAAAGAACTCCTTGGGATCTCCTTGCAATGTCTCGCCACTCTGAGCTCCTCGGCACGCTTTTTCATCCTTATGATGGACTTCACTCTCCTAGCTATCCTACGGTACTCCTTAAAGTCTTCAGAAATATTTGACGGTTGGTACACCGTTCTCTTCTCCCTCAGCAGTTGACTAATTTCTCGATTAAACCACTTTGGTTGAAGGGAAGACCGACGGAGGCTTTTCAAAGGGATGAATCGTGGTGAAGACTCATGAACGTAGTTTTGAATCTATTCCACGAATCTTCAACAACCTTGCAAACTTCTAGCCTCCCATCAGTCAATCCAACACGAAGACCTGCAAAGTCTGCTCTTCTCAAATCAAGTTTCTTCGATTTACTAGTCGCAGACTGTACCTTGTGGACCTTGACTATAAATCTGAATAGTCGTTGGCCACTGCCACCGAGCTATTCGCCTACAGAGAGATCCTCAATGATGTCGCCCTCAGAGGTGAAAACCAAGTCAAGGCTATTATTGCCTCTCGTCGGCTCTCTCACCCACAGGGTTCTTTGTTTTCCCAGTCAACTTGGGTATTGAATTTACCCATAGCGACACACACACTGTCTTGAACAAGTCCACCCAGTAACCGGTACAGATCCTTGTCCTTTTCAACGAGTTAAGCAGGGGGTCTGTAAAGCAGCAGGGTCTTCTATCTAGCATGACCTATATCTAGGTCAACTTTTAGTAGCTCATGGTCGGATACAATGTTACATCTCGTTGATTTGACTGAATCGCGTTTCATCCCTCTGAAATGCCCAAGTCTGTCTTCTGTTCAACCTAAGTGGTTTAATCGAGAAATCGACCAACTGCTTAGGGAGAAGAAAACTATGTACCGGCAATCGAAGATCTCGGGTGACTTTGACGAATACCGGAGGCTAGCCAGGAGAGTGAAGTCCAGCATAAGGGCGGCTAAGCAGTCTGAGGAACTCCGAGTGGCGAGACTCTATAAAGAGAATCCCAAGGAGTTCTTTGGATATGTAAACAGCCGTAAACCAATTCGTCTAACGATTGGCCCTTTGAGGAACGAGGAGGGGACATTAAAGCATTCAGATGCAGAAAATGCTAAATTCCTCAACGACTACTTCTCTTCAGTGTTTACTGAAGAATGTGGTCCTATCCCCCAGCCGACGGATTCCTATTCAGGGGAAAAGCTGGAGGATATGGACTTTAGCGAAGGAAGAATAGAAAAGAAGATTACTGACCTAATGACGAATAAGTCACCTGGCCCGGATGGGTTTCTTTCTAAAGTGTTGAAAGAAGTGCGCGATCAAGTGTCACGACACCTGAGCGCAATCTTCAACATGTCAATCCGGATCAAATGCGTTCCTAGAAACTGGCGTGAGGCGGAGGTGACTCCAATCTTCAAGAAAGGAGATCGTAACCAACCGTCGAACTACCGACCTATCAGTCTGACTTCGATAGTCAGTAAACTCATGGAAAGCATCATGGTGGACAAAATGACGTCGTATTTAGAGTCAAACCTGCTACTGAGGAGTTCCCAGCACGGCTTCCGAAGGCAACGGTCATGCCTGACGAACCTTGTAGAATTCTTCCACTTCGTTTTCAGTGAGCACGATCGGGACAAGGCGGTGGATGTAGTCTACCTAGACTTTCAGGAAGCCTTTAATAAGGTACCACACCGCCGCCTTCTCCGGAAAGTGCGAGCGCTTAGCATAGACGGAAAGGTAGCCGGCTGGATCGAGAACTGGCTAAGTGGCAGACGGCAACGGGTGGTGGTGAATGGACAGTCTTCTGAGTGGGTGCCCGTTACTAGCGGGGTGCCCTAAGGTTCTGTCCTGGGACCACTACTATTCATCATCTACGTCAACGACATGGACGGTGACATGGTTGCCAAGATTTTTAAATTTGCCGACGATACCAAGCTTGGTATGAACGTTGCAAAGGATGGAGATAGTGCCCGCCTACAGGAAGATCTTGGGAAGATTGGGGAGTGGTCGGACACGTGGCAAATGCCTTTTAACGTAGGGAAATGCAAAGTGATGCATATCGGCCACAGAAACCCCCAATCTCAGTATATCCTAAAGGGCACTGCTATTGAATCCACCGACACTAATAAGGACTTGGGTGTAACAATCACTAGTGACCTCAAGTTCTCGAAACAGTGCATTTAGGCGGAGAAAAAGGCCCAAAGGATGCTAGGCTATATTAAGCGCCAGTTTGGTTAGCGGAATCAGGAGATTGTACCTTGCCTGTACAACTAACTTGTCCGACCGCACCTGGAGTATGCCGTACAATTTTTGATTCCTTCATTGCGAAAGGACATCTCGAGATTGGAACGCATACAAGCCAGGGCAACCAAGCTGATTCCCTCTATCTGGCATAAAAGTTATGAGGATAGACTAAGGGAATTAGATCTGTTCTCGTTGGAAACCCGTAGACTGCGTGGTCAGCTCATCGAAGTTTTCAAAATACTTCGAGGGTTCGAAAATGTTGACTACCGGGATACTTTCACACTGAGTGAGAACAGAACGCGCAATCACGGCTTCAAACTTGAACTGAAGCGTTACAACCGCAATCTGTGTGGAATTTTTTTCACTCACAGTATCTGCGGTATGTGGAACGCACTTCCAGTGGAAGTTGTCAACAGTGAATCTGTTGACCCGTTCAAGTCAAGACTAGACAAGGTCATGAAAAGTGGCCGTTTAGGGACGCAAAACAATTGAGCAGCCTTGTGCCCGCTCGATTGCTAGTCCAAAGGTACCCTCCTTGAATGTGCCGTAAGGTCTTCTAGGGTACCTTCTTTCCTTGTTGTTACTCCTTGTTGTTACCACCACCCTCTCCGTGTTGCCTTTTTTTGGAAGAGTTGGTAACTTGGAATTGTGAATTCACCTTCCAAAGTCTCGGTTTGAAATTTTACCCACGACTCTGTTATCGTCACCATTTCAGGTTCTTCCGTCGCTACGAGGCAACGATGTTCAAGAAATTGTTTCTGATGGACCTCGCATTAAACAGAAGAACTTTCAGGGAGTCCCAAAATGTAGGACTCCTTACGCTCTTCCGTTTCCCGTCTTACTTGTCAATCTATTCTCTTTTGGTGATGTGGTGGCAAAGGTCATTCCATGTGTCACTTTGGCGTACTGGCGCACTTCTGCCCTTACTCTGGGCCCGTCAGTCTGCTCAACGACATATTGTATCAGGTTGGAGAGTACAGCCTTCCCTTTACAGGGAAGGTGCAACCCATCCGTTTGGTAGAGATCGTTCTTAGAATTAAATATCCGGTAGGGGTCAACAAAAAACACACCCTCCGCCGTACATAAATCTGCTATTGTTCGGTTCAATTAGATGTTCGTCGAGTATGCGATCCGGTTTGGACCTCTTCTCGAGAGCATTCCGACCACGACACGTCTGCGAGGTTTTTAACCCACAGTCATCCACATCCCCTTTGACCGTCTGAATGATCTCGCATGAAGGGCCTACCCTACCTCCTCTGAAGTATAGGTCGTTGCCACTTTCCATGAGGGCAACGACTGAACTCTCAGAAATCTGAGATTTCTCAGCCTCTAATCTTATCTTGTGGGAGGCAGCTAATCTCACACTGGTGAGAAGGCGAGCTGCTAGCATGGGTTGCAGATCCCTTGATTGAGAATCATCGATAAGAATCACCCTCGCACATTTGGCTGCAGAGGTCACTCTTCCCTTTTGGAAGCGACTTCTGTGTTTCCCCTTTATTCTCCATATTTATCTTCTTTTTTTTCTTCTTTCTTTTTTCCTATATTCCTCTGGTTTAACTTCTATTTCTGCTTTCTCTTCTTATGTTTCTATTTTCTTTTCTTTTTCTTTACTTTCTTCCTCTTTCTCTTTTTCTTTTTGGCACGTTGATCCACTCCCGCAGCAGCTGACTCCAGCTCTGAGAAGTTGGAAGGCTGGCGTGGCACTGCCAATGCAATGATCGCTTCTTGAGAAAGGGTCGCGTCGGCGGATCTACCCACGTCGGTGGGAGATATATCGTGAGCAGACTGGACCGCTACTCTTCAGGACAACTCAGCTATCCTGAACCTCGAGACGGAGAAGCTGACGCGCGTTTTCAGACTCTAGGTTCGGCATCTTCCTCTTCAGTTCTTTAGATTTTCCCTCAGATGATTCATATAGATTCTTGAGGTCTTGCACTTCTCCTTTAAGGATATATTCAGTGCAGATACTTGCCTGGTGGCATTTCGAGTAACAGCCTCCCGGGAAGTCCACGCCCCGCTTGTCTTTTTTGCATACCGAGCATGCATATTTAAGAGCAGCCAGATTTTTCTTTCTAGTCCCGCTGAACACTTTATATATCTGAATACTTTGCGACCACTCAATAAGAAAAGAAGGGGGCTTGATGAGTTTGCCCCGCGTGAGTCGCTCTTCCTATCCATTACAGACTTTTAGGATCTCTCTCTCTCTCTCTCTCATAAAGTAGAGGGAGAGGTGACGCCCCCTTGTCGCGGGAAGAGAGCTTGTGTGTATCCTTTGACTTTTAGAGCTATGTTAGCGGGGGTACAACTTCTGGGTACCCCTGGTAGGGCTTCCCTTGTCAATTTGGTCGGAAACGAGGTTCCAGACTAAGTGCGTCATTCTTTCCTTTTTCCACTCTATCCTTCTCCTTTTTACTTTTATCCTATCTCCCACTTATAAAAAAAGAAAAAAACAAACAAAAAAAGCCTACTCCTATCATGTCCCTTTTTCCCTTTTTTACCTCTATCTACATATAAGGACCTGGCAGCTACCTCACGCATCAGAAGGGAGGCTTTGGAACCTCTATAGACAACGCCAATCGACGCTCACTGGTTGCGAGAGACTAGGACTAGAAGTGTCCTAGGCGTTGGGGTACGATGAATGGGATGAGGGTAGTTTTCCGTTAACCCCTTCCCTGGCGCGTAATTATTGACCGTTTCCAGTGCCCGTTGACGGGTGCTTTTGGTAGCATTAGTCCGAGGTGACGGCCCTTTGTTCCTATGTTGGTTACCAGGTCAATAGAAAGCCTTGGGTCGATTTCCTTGGTGTGGTGGGATATCCATTGAACGCTACTCCGAGATCCTGGCCGTTGTGAAGGGAACTAGTAGGAGTTTAGTAAGGGGCGTGCTTTGTTGTTGTTCACCTGGAGAGAAATTGATGGCCCCTTCGGCGACCGTCTGTGCTGCTTGGTTGGGAGCCACGGCACGCCGAGGATTGTCGACTTGGTCGGACGAACACATGGAGTGTGCCTTCTGGAAGACTCCGAAACGACTCCAAACAATAGGCGGGAGCGACTCACGCGGGGATAACTCACCAAACTCCCCTTTTTATATATTAATTGGTCACAAGCATAAGAAATATAGTGTTCAAAATGGCAGACAAGAAAGGTCCAGCAGCGCTAAAATTCACGTGTGCCACATGTAATAAGGACAAGTGGTGCGTTGACTTCCCGGAGGGCTGCTATGCGAAATGCCACCCAGGCAGTGTATGCACCACTTGCATCTTAAAGAAGGAAGTGGAAGAAGTAGTGTCCTACTACAGGGAAAGGACTACCGACCTCAAAAAGAAAATTGAGAGGCTCAAGGAGGAGCACTCCAACCAGATCCGCAGGATCGAAGAGAAGTTAAACGAGCTCTTGAGTCCTGTGGCAAACACCACCTTTGCAGAGAGGCCGGGCCCGAATGTGGCAGAAATGTCAAAAGGATAAAAGAAAAAGAGAAAAAAGACGAAAAAGGGAAAGAAGAAAGAGGAAGAGAGAGAAATAGAAGAAGAAAAGGGTAAATATGTTATTGAAAAGGATGACAAGGGGGAAAAAATGATAGAGAAGAAGAAGAAAAAAAAAAGACTGAAAAGACCATGACGGAGAAGAGAGAGGAATCGGAGAGCTTGACTCAGAAAATAAAGACTCCGAGCTCAGCAGGCAAATGTGCCAAGGTCAGCCTTGTGGGTGATTCCCAGGCACGGGACCTGCAGCCCCTGCTAGCGGCCCGCTTTCGCACAAGCGTTAAGGTGAGCTGCCTCCCAGGCTGTGGGAATAAGCAGGTAAGAGCTGTGGCCGAGAAGTCTCAGATTTCTGAGACTTCAGTCGTTGCGCTTATGGTAAGTGGCAACGACCTCTACCTCAGAGGAGGTAGGGTAGGCCCTACAGGTGAGAATATGGAGAGGGTTATGGGCGCTGTCGATGACTGTGGATTGAAAACCCGCAGACGCGTCGTGGTGAGGATGCTCCCGAGGTAGGGTCCAAGCCGGACTGCCCACGTGAGAAAAATGTCGCTAAACCGGCGCCTTGCAGACCTCTGTACGGCGGAGGGTGTCTTTTTGTCGACCCGTACGCCGTATTCTATGGTAGAAAAAACCTCTACCAAAGTGATGGGGTGCACCTCTCCTTTAAGAGCAAGGCTTTCCTAGCCAACCTCATCCAGGATGTCGTGGAGCGCACCCAAAGGAGTGTCCGGCCCATTGGGAAGGCGGACGTACGCCAGTACGCCCAAGTCACTTCCCAAACAACCTTCTCAGATTTTGTCAAAAATAGTGCCACCGCGACAACCAAGAAGCCGGGAAACGGAAGAGTATAGGGGGCCTACATTAGGGGACTCCCTGAAAGTTCTTCTGTTCAATACGAGGTCAATCAGGAACAGGTTTCCTGAGCTCCGTGGCCTCGTAACGACGGAAGAACCCGAAATGGTAGCCATAACAGAATCGTAGAGAAAAACCTCAAACAAAGATAGGCCAGACAGAGATGGTGGCGGTGCAATGTTGTATGTCAAGGATACGCTTGAATCTACGAACTCCAACATTATATCCGATCACGAGCTCCTAGGTGTTGACCTAGAGATAGGTCCTGTCAGATACAGGACCCTGGGTGAGCTTGTTCAAGGACGAGTGTACATTGTTATGGGCGACTTCAACAGAAAAGTTGACTGGGAAACCAGAGCAGCCTTTGGCGAGAGCGCGCTACTCCTAAAGTTCGACAACAACGATTTCCTCACTCAATGAGTCAGAGAACCGACGAGAGGAGACAATATCCTCGACTTGGTCTTCACCTCTGAGGATAATATCGTTGAGGATCTCTCTGTAGGCGAAGAGCTCAGTGGCAGTGAACACCAGCTAATTAGATTTAGCGTTAAGATCCCGAAGGTAAGGTCTGTTGTCAGTCAATCAAGGAAACTTGACTTGAGAAGAGCAGACTTTGCAAGCCTTCATGCTGGGCTGACTGATGTAAGGCTAGCGGTATGCAAAGATGTTGAGGATTCGTGGAACAATTTCAAAAATAATTTTATGAGTCTTCAATCAAGTTGCATCCCTCTGAAATGCCTCCGTCGGTCTTCTGTTCAACCAAAGTGGTTTAATCGAGAAATTGGCCAACTGCTTAGGGAGAAGAGAAATACGTACCGGCGATCTAAGATCTCGGGTGCCTTTGGCGAGTACCGGAGTCTAGTCAGAAGAGTGAAGTTCAGCAAAAGGGTGGCTAAGCGGTCTGAGGAACTCCGAGTGGCGAGACTCTGCAAGGACAATTTCAAGGAGTTCTTGGGCTATGTAAATAGCCGTAAACCAATATATCGTAGGATTGGGCCCCTAGTGGACGAAGAGGGTGCATTAACTCACTCAGCTGCAGAAAATGCTAACCTGCTCAATGACTACTTCTCTTCAGTGTTTACTAAAGCGTGTGGTCCCATCCCCCAGCCCACGGATTCCTACTCGGGGAAAAAGCTGGAGGTACTGGACTTCACCGAAGGAGAAATACAGAAAAAGATCGCTGACCTAAAGACGAATAAGTCCCCCGGACTGGACGGGTTTCTATCCAAGGTGTTGAAAGAAGTGTGCGATGAAGTATCACAACATCTGTGCTCTATCTTTAACATCTCAATCCGGACCGGATGCGTTCCTAGAGACTGGCGTGAGGCGGAGGTGACTCTGATCTTCAAGAAAGGAGACCCCAGCCATCCGTCAAACTACCGAACCATCAGTTTGACTTTGATAGTCGGTAAACTCATGGAAAGCATGAGAGTGGACAAGATAACGTCTAACTTAGAGTAAAACCTGCAACTGAAGAGTTCCCAGCACGGCTTCCGAAGGCAACGGTCATGCCTGACGAACCTTGTGGAATTCTTCCACTTCGTGTTCAGTGAGCATGCTCGGGATAAAGTGGTGGATGTTGTGTACCTTGACTTCCAAAAGGCCTTTGATAATGTACCACACCGCCGCCTTCTCCGGAAAGTTCGTGCACAGGGCATAGACGGCAACTTAGCAGGTTGGATAGAGTGCTGGCTAAGTGACAGACGGCAACGAGTAGTGGTGAATAGACGGGCCTTTGAATGGGCGCCCATATTTATGGTGTCCCTCAAGGTTCCGTCCTGGGACCACTACTGTATATTATCTAGGGCAACGACATGGACAGAGACATGGTTGCCAAACCTCCAAATTTGCCGACGATACCAAACTTGGTATCAATGTGGCAAATGAGGGGAACAATGCCCGCCTCCAAGAGGACCTTCAAAGGATTGGGAAGTGTTCGGACACGTGGCAAATGCCTTACAACGCGGGGAAATGCAAAGTAATGCATATCGGCCACCAAAACCTTAAATCTCAGTATATCCTTAAGGGCACTGCCCTTGAATCGAGTGACACTGAGAAGGACTTGGGTGTTACTATCACTAGAGACCTCAAGTTCTCGAAACAGTGCATCGAGGCAGAAAAGAAAGCCCAAAGAATGTTAGGCTACATAAAGCGCCAGTTTGGATACCGTAACAAGTAGATAGTACTTTGTCTGTACAACTCCCTCGTTCGGCCGCACCTGGAATATGCCGTACAATTTGGGAGTCCTTCATTTCGAAAAGACATCGCAAGGTTGGAACGCGTACAAACTAGGGCAACCAAACTGATTCCCTCTATCCGACATAAAATTTATGAGGATAGACTAAGGGAATTATATCTGTTCTCGCTGGAAACCCGTAGACTGCGTGGTCAGCTCATCGAAGTTTTCAAAATACTTCGAGGGTTCGACAATGTTGACTACAGGGATATTTTCATCCTTAATGAGAGCAGAACAAGAAATCATGGCTTCAAACTTGAACTGAAGCGTTACAACCGCAATCTGTGTGGAAATATTTTCACCTACAGTATCTGCGGTAAGTGGAACGCACTTCCAGTGGAAGTTTTCAACAGTGAATCTGTTGACCAGTTCAAGTCAAGACTAGACAAAGTCTTGAAAAGTGGCCGTTAGGGACGCAAAAAAATTGAGCAATCATGTGCCTGCTCGATAGCTAGTCCAAAGGTACCCTGTTTGAATGGACCGTGAGGGCTCCTAGGATACTCTCTTTCCTTGTAAGTCCTTGTATCTCCTTTTACTGCTGTTCCTCCGACCGAGTCGTTCAAGCCCGGCGTGCCGTGGCTCCCAACCAAGCAGCACTGAAAGCCTCCGACTAAACTCCTACTAGTTTCGTTCAGAGTGGCCAGGATATCGGTGTAGCATTCAATGTATATCCCGCTGCCCCAAGAGATTCAACCCAAGGCTTTGTGTTGGCCTGGCAACCAACCTGGAAACAAGGTCCGTCACCTCGGAGAGTTGCTACCAGAGATACCCGTCAACGGTCACTGGGAAGGGGCACTTATCCTCATCGCATTTGTCGCGCCCCAGCGCCTAGCACCCCTCTGCTCCTAGTCTCTCGTCACCAGTGAGCGCCCATTGGTGTTATTTTTAGATGTTCCAAAGCCTCTCTTCTGACACATGAGGTAGCTGTCAGGTCCTTAAATTTAGATAGATGAAGGATAAAGCTGAAAGGATAGTAGTACGGTTATTTTTTGTTTTTTTAATCAGTTGAAGAGATAGAGGAAAGAGCAACAGAATACAAGATAGAAGAATAGAAGATGGATGCACTTTGCCTGGAACCTTATTCCCGACCAATTAGACAAGGGTAACCCTACAATGGGTACCAAGAAGGTAACCCCCGACGACATAGCTCGAAAAATATATGGTACATGCAAGCTCTCTCCTCTCGACAAGGGGGTGTCGAGAGAGAGAGAGAGAGAGAGAGAGAGAGAGAGAGAGAGAGAGAGAGAGAGAGGAGAGAGAGTAACAACAAGGAGTAACAACAATGAAAGAAGGTACCCTAGGAGACCTTACGGTCCATTCAAGGAGGGTGCCTTTGGACTAGCAATCGAGCGGGCACATAGCTGCTCAATTGTTTTGCGTCCTTAAACGGCCACTTTTCAAGACCTTGTCTAGTCTTGACTTGAATTGGTCAACAGATTCACTGATGACAACTTCCACTGGAAGTGCGTTCCACATACCGCAGATACTGTAAGTGAAAAAGTTTCCACACAGATTGCGGTTGTAACGCTGCAGTTCAAGTTTGAAGCCGTCAGTGCACGTTCTGTTTTCACTCAGTGTGAAAATATCCCGGTAGTCAACATTGTCGAACCCTCGAAGTATTTTGAAAACTTTGATGAGCTGACCACGCAGTCTACGGGTTTCCAGCGAGAACAGATCTAATTCCCTTAGTCTATCCTCATAACTTTTATGTCGGATAGAGGGAATCAGCTTGGTTGCCCTGGCTTGTACGCGTTCCAATCTCGCGATGTCCTTTCGTAATGAAGGAATCAAAAATTGTACGGCATACTCCAGGTCCGGTCGGACAAGTGAGTTGTACAGGCACAGTACAATCTCCTGGTTCCGATAACCAAACTGGCGCTTAATATATCCTAGCATCCTTTGGGCCTTTTTCTTCGCCTCAATGCACTGTTTCGAGAACTTGAGGTCACTAATGATAGTAACACCCAAGTCCTTCTCAGTGTCGGTGGATTCAATAGCAGTGCCCTTAAGGATTCACTGAGATTGGGGGTTTCTGTGGCCAATAGGCATCACTTTGCATTTTCCTACGTTAAAAGGCATTTGCCACGTGTCCGACCACCCACCAATCTTCCCAAGATCTTCCTGCAGGTGGGCAGTATTTCCATCCTTTGCAACGTTCATACCAAGCTTGGTATCGTCGGCAAATTTGGAAATATTGGCAACCATGTCACCTTCCATGTCGTTGAAGTAGATGATGAATAGTAGTAGTCCCAGGACAGAACCTTGAGGCACCCCGCTAGTAACGGGCACCCACTCAGACGACTGTCCATTCACCACCACCCGTTGCCGTCTGCCACTTAGCCATTTCTCGACCCAGCCGGCTACCTTTCCGTCTATGCCAAGCGCTCGCACTTTCCGGAGAAGGCGGCGGTGTGGTACCTTATCAAAGGCTTTCTGAAAGTCTAAGTAGACCACATCCACCGCCTCGTCCAGATCGTGCTCACTGAAAACGAAGTGAAAGAATTCTACAAGGTTCGTTAGGCATGACCGTTGCCTTTGGAAGCCGTGCTGGGAACTCCTCAGTAGCAGGTTTGACTCTAAATACGACGTCACTTTGTCCACCATGATGCTTTCTATGAGTTTACTGACTATCGAAGTCAGACTGATAGGTCGGTAGTTCGACGGTTGGTTACGATCTCCTTTCTCGAAGATTGGAATCACCGCCGCCTTACGCCAGTCTCTAGGAACACATTCGGTCCGGATTGACATGTTGAAGATTGCGCTCAGGTGTCGTGACACTTGATCGCACACTTCTTCCAACACTTCAGGTAGAAACCCATCCGGGTCAGGTGACTTATTCGTCATTAGGTCACTGATCTTCTTTTTGATTTCAACTTCGATGAAGTCCATATCCTCCAGCTTTTCCCCCGAGTAGGAATCCGTCGGCTGGGGGATAGGACCACATTCTTCAGTAAACACTGAAGAGAAGTAGTCGTTGAGGAGGTTATAATTTTCTGCATCTGAATGCTTTAATGTCCACTTCTCGTTCCTCAAAGGGCTAATCGTTCGACGGATTGGTTTACGTTTGTTTACATATCCAAAGAACTCCTTGGGATTCTCTTTACAGAGTCTCGCCACTCGGAGTTCCTCAGACCGCTTAGCCGCCCGTATGCTGGACTTCACTCTCCTGGCTAGCCTCCGGTATTCGTCAAAGTCACCCGAGATCTTTGATTGCCGGTACACAGTTCTCTTCTCCCTAAGCAGTTGGCTGATTTCTCGATTAAACCACTTAGGTTAAACAGAAGACAGACGTGGGCATTTCAGATGGATAAAACGCGATTGAAGACTTATGAATGTGGTTTTGGAACTATTCCACGAGTCTTTAACATCATTTCACACTTCTAGCCTCACGTCAGTCAGTCCAGCTCGAAGGCTTGCAAAGTCTGCTCTTCTCAAGTTAAGTTTCTTTGATTGACTGACAACAGACCTTACCTTCTGGATCTTGACGCTAAATCTAACTAGCTGGTGATCACTGCCACCGAGCTCTTCGCCTACAGAGAGATCCTCAACGATATCATCCTCAGAGGTGAAGACCAAGTCGAGGATATTGTCTCCTCTCGTCGGTTCTCTGACCCATTGAGTGAGGAAATCGTTGTTGGCGAACTCCAAGAGTAGCGCGCTCTCGCCACAGGCTGCTCTGGTTTCCCAGTCAACTTGGCATTTAAAATCGCCCATAACGACAGGGAACTGTACTAGCAGCTGGTACAGTTCCCTGTCCTTCTTAACGGGTTGGGAAGGGGGTCTGTAAAGCAGCAGGGTCCTGTATCTGACAGGACCGATCTCTAGGTCAACGCCTAGGAGCTCGTGGTCGGATATAACGTTGGAGTTCGTAGATTTGATTGTATCCTTGACATACAACATTACACCGCCACCCTCTCTGTCTGGCCTATCTTTGTGAGAGAGCGCGCGAGCGTGAGAGAAATAGAGAGAAAGAGGAGGCAGGCAGACACACACACACAGAGAGAGAGAGAGAGAGAGAGAGAGAGAGAGAGAAAAAGAGAGAGAGAGAGAGAGAGAGAGAGAGAGAGAGAGTTACATAGATAAATAGAAAAATAGTTCACAACAGACCTTTGGTCCATACCAGGTGACTTTGAGATAAAGATTATAGGGAAGATAGAGCGAGGAGATGGAAATTTCGTGAACATGTCACCTGAAGGCTAGGTATTATGTCGCTATATTTATCTATATGACGTTTGAATGTATCTACGGTGTTGCAGTCTATTACTTTCCATAAGTCGACGAATCGCTTAAAAAATAAATTCTTAGATTCATGTGAGTTAATATGTTTACCTATAATTTTACAACCGTTTCCTCTACTGTAATTTGACTGGTCGATAGTGAAATATTTATTGCAATCCATATTGTATATGCCTTTGATAATTTTAAAAATCTGAATTAGGGCCCTTCTTAATCTACGCTGAATTAACGGAAATAGATTTAGTTCTCTAAGTCGCTCTTCGTATGCTTTTTTCTTCAAACTTAGTATCATTTTAGTAAGCCTGCTTTGGACTCGTTCTAATTCCACTATATCTTTCTGGAAGTACGGGCACCGGGCTTGATGCTTCACCATTAAAAAATATACAAGGCAAATATTTCTACTAAATATTATATTAAGTATTTAAATGGATCAAATAACATTATTTTGTTTATAGATATAAATATTTAAAAAATGATTGTCTATTTAGTTATGAGATAGCTGTGTAGACTATGCACACGCCAAAGTTTTCGAACACAAATGCTTTACAGAATTAAATTTTGGGTTTTAAAATTCTTATCGTTCTGATTCTTTCATATGAGTCACTCATTTCAAACGGAAATTATTATTTTGCACATCAACTTTAAAAACTCAAGTCGCCGCAATCACGACAGCCTAGCACTAGGCTACTTTAAAATAAGAAAATACAAAAAACAACAACAATAAAAAAGGGGAAGTGGCAACAAGGAGGAAGCAAGCTCCGGCGTCGGGAGGAGGTCTGCCTAACCCCGGCGCAGAAACGTAAGACATAAAAAGAAAACAACAAAAAAAACTAGTTAAATAAAGGGGAGAAGGCCGGCCTCCCCCCCAAAAGACTATAAGTCCACCAGTCGATGAGCAGGAACTCGTCCCGAGTAAAAGGGACAGGCGGTAGCGACCCCTCCCATCCCAGTACCGAGACAGGTAACGTGTGCGGAGATCGCCCAACTGGGACATTCAACAAGAATGTGTCGAACAGTCTGGGGGACAACGCAGTCTTCACAGTAGGGCGCTGGCGAACGCTCCATCAAATGGCAGTCCGTCCCGCGAGTGTGAACAATTCGGAGACGACAGAAAGCAACCTGAAACCTTCGTGGCATTGGAGGGGAGATGCATGGAAACAGTCGCGGCGCGATAGCACGCAACTTTAAGTTTCCTTCGACCGTCTCCCATCTTCTTTGCGAAGCAGCCGGGAGAGCTGCCCGTATTCCTGCCATGTAGTCAGCGTAAAGAAGAGCAAAACGCTGGTCCGGTCGCAGAGTCCTCGGGGACTCTTTGGCGCCCCCATCGTTGCGCTCATTCCCCGCAATTCCTACAGGTCCAGGAACCTAGCATAAGATAATATCGACATCGGCCCGGCTTACCGAAACCGTGGCCCACGGATATCGCGAACCAGGGGATGCGGATATTTCAATGCTCCTAGAGCACTTAGGGCGCTTTGTGAGTTGCTATAAATCACGATACGGTCTCCGAACCGGGCACGTCGCTTATTCTCCCGTACCGAGTGGTGTATTGCCACCAGCTCGGCCGTGAAGGCAAACGCAGCACCTGGCAGAACCACGCTGACTTCAAACAGAGGGGATAGGGCGTGGAAGTTAACCCCCTCATGGGACTTGGAGCCATCCGTATACACCGGCATGGTTCCAGCGTGACACGAGGTGTGCTCCAAAAAGGTCGAACGCAATACTCCCAGCGCTGTACAAGCTTTGGGAGCAGAGGCGTGGTGACAAATAGCTAAACGTGGTACCATCCAGGGTGGCGTCATGGGCAGAACCAGGCTCGCCACCGGCCAGAGAGCTATACCTAGCTCTCAAAGGAGTTTCTTAGCCCTAAACCCAAAGGACTTAGAGTATAACTGGCGTTTCTCGGCAGCATAAGCACCGTCGAGATCAGCTGCGGATGCAGTGAGTGCTATTGGCGACTGAGGAAGGGGGCCAAGCTCGCACGTACAGGCGAATAATGCACTGTGCACGGCGTAGAGCAAATAACGTCTCCCAAGTATCAAAGGGTAGGCTCTCAATGGGGGAAGTGCGCAAGGCACCGATCGCCAGGCGAAGGCCGGTGTGATGGATCGAGTCCACCTTCCGCAATACACGCTCAGCTGAGAATGCATAAAACTAGCACCCGTAGTCGAGCTAGAAAGTACAAATGATCGATAAAAAGTAAGGCAGTATCCCTATCAGCGCCACCGGGGCGGGATCTCGGGCAGAAGCGGCCCAGAAAGTACATTTGAATGGAAAAGTGATCACTACCATGAAGGTCATCGAGCACCCCGATCTCAAGCTCGTCGATTAGGTAGGCAAGGACTTAACCTCGTTGATTGATAGAGTAATCTCCCCAGAGGGGGTGTCTACCATTTAGATCTTCGAGCAAGAGAAAGGGCCTCGGCAACAGTGCCACGACGCGGCGGAAGTCCCACGCGTCGACGTAGGCTGACGGTGGAATGTACGCGGAAATGATAGTATACCTCCTATCCAGGTGCAGCTGCACAGCCACTGCCTAAAAGGACGTATCTAAAGCGAAGAGAAGAACGGAGACATCATGCCGGGTGCAAATCCCACATCCTACCGCACGGCCCTCATCCTGTGGAGGTGGGGTTGAAAACCCCTTGTATCCCGGGAGGGTGAGCAGGGGGCATGCGCCCAGCATGGTCTCATGCAAAAAGATAGCTAACGGGGAACGGGACGAGACGAGCCTCCGCAGCTCCTCCCAGTTAACTTAATTCCGCGGCAATTCCATTGAAAGAATATGCCCTCCAGGCCTAGCTCGGAGGAGACGCGTGGGCCCTCTTCGAAGAGAAGAGCCTCACGGGCATGGCCGATTCAGGGAGCTTGTCACAGTCGAACGTGACGAAAGGTGTAGGGGTGTGTCTCAAGGCCCCTCCCTGTTTTCTTATCACACGTTCGACCTTGACCGCCTCATGGTCGGGCAGCTTTAAGATGATTTCTTCTATGGATTAGTCCACGAGTTTCCTCGCATAAACTACTCCTTTAACGAACTTCATGGTAGAGTGCGGCATCACACTCACAGACGTGCCATCAAGTGTGCCAAGGTCACTAATCACAGCTGCCTCGGAGGGATTCCACGCATTGGCCAAAAGGCTCCCGTCCGAGAAACGGGACACCTTCGGCTCTCTACCAAACACACTTGCTTAAGCTCTCGTCTGATGGATCCTGTTGCCCTTAGCTCACATGCTGCCATCAGTAGAGCGAATTACAAGGTAGCGTTTGAAGCCAGCGGGCTAGACAACGCCGGGTAGTCTCTGAATGAAGGGCCCTGATGTAATCGAGGCTCAGCTCCACGCACTCGCACTTTTGATCTTAGTCAGGGGCTCCGCACCCGGTGGGGGCGCAGAGGGACCGGATGTAACTATCTTGGCTTGGTCGCTTACCGAGGTGGCAGTAGACCCATCCGTCCCCGCAGCCCCCGCGGATGGAGAGGAGCCCCGAGTCTTTTTCTTATTTTTTTTATTTTTTGCAGAGGAGGGCGGGGAATGAACCCGCTTCCTCCCTTCACCGGCAGGAGCCCTCAGGCCGGATGGACCGGCCTCAGCAAGGCCCTTTTTCGAGATGGAGAAGGTCCTGGCGGTCGCAGTGGCACCAGACGGAGGAGGAGGAGATCCCTCCCTTCCTTGTATTGCCTTAGAAACCCGAGCCGATTCAGGAGGACCTTTCATAGGGGCGGATTCGACTTCGGTGCTTGTCACCGAGCCAGGATTCGCCCCTATGGAAGACCTTATCGTCTGAGGCTGGGTTGCCTCAAGGACTATGTCTATCTCGGGAGGGGGAGGGGCTTCATTTCCCCCCCCCAGGACATTCCAGGCCTTATTGGCATCGGTGTCACGAGTAGAGTCCGGGGAAGCACAGGACTTGACCCCCGCTAGGTTTAATATTCTAGCCCGCAGGTGTTTTGAGGGAAGCGACTGATGGGGCCTGGCTTCCCTCTCCACCCTATGGGGGTTTACCCTACCGAGCCACTTCAATGGGGGGGGGGGCGGTTAGCTCTGGGCTAGTTCTCGCTTTCTTGGAAGTTCTATAGGGTCTGTTGTAAGGTATGCTCTCTCTTGAGTTTTGCAAGCTTGGTCAAGTGATCGTTGCTTCCTTTAAAGGTAAAGGAAATTTGGAGCAGGATTCAACTTCCTTATTAGGCGGGAGTGTAGACGTGTATACAAGTGGCAACAGGAAATATAACTTTTCTCCTTGAATAATAATATTTTTTCTGCCTCTTCTGACTATCTTTTTCAATGAAATGAAAGGGAAAGTAAGATAAAAAGTTATAGATTCCCGTGACCCTCCCCCACCCCACGACCAATCCCTCCCGGAATAGGGACCCTGTCGGAAGTGAGGCCCGGTTCCCCTGAGTTTCCCCGGCGCTATCCTCCCTCAGGGCCTGAAGGCACCGAGGAAAAAGAGCTTGGAAGAAATTTGCAAGAAAATTATGCTCACCAAAAAGTTCACAGCCGGCAAAGGAGGAAAAGGCGAGGGCGGGTCAACTAAAGAAAACGCCATCGATTTTTACCTTTTCCTCACGGGGACTTCAAGAACAAGATCTCTTTTTTACGGAGCCACGTATAGACGACCCATGCTATAGTACTGCATACTGGGGAGTTTACCTTCCTATTTGCGAAAGAGAAATACTACAAAGCGGGAAGTTTATCTTCCTATTTAAGAAAGAGAAGAACTAAAACGCGGGAAGTATATTTTCCTATTTATAAGGTTCAATGTGTGAACCGTTTAAAATTTTCAAACAAATGTTTACTAAGTTCGACCCCCACAGTACTACGGCCCGAGAAAATGGAATTTTTAATACAAAATTAATATCTACGCCTTACAATTATAAACAAATATATATATTTTAATATGCTATGGTTTACTGTGAGCCAATTATAGAATTTCCTAGGACTTCAAAATGTTCATCTTTGAGGTATTTCTGAGTCATATTCGATTCTATAATATAGTTCCAGCACCACAGGAATTCATTGCGAGACCGAGGCGTACGTTTAACGTTTATTACATAAATAATATCTAGGCCTTACAATTAGAAATATATATATATATATATATATATATATATATATATATATATATATATATATATATATATATATATATATATAAACATATTTTAATATGCTATGACGTACTCAAAAATAATTGTATGAGGGATTTCTCGCAAATTTTACGCGTCTACTGGAAGGAGTATAAACGCTCGATTCACTACCATTATCCTGGGTATTTGAAACAGATTCCACGTAACTCTAATTTCTGCCACTACCTTCCGATGATACTTCCTCATTTTTCTGCCGGGTATCTAATTCTAAAGGATTATTTACAACGGGTTGATTGTTTGATGTTCGCAAACAGTTTATATTTCTCTCATTATATACATTAGTCAATACAACTGGTTTCACTCTATCTATAGACACCGTGTTCTGATGGCCATTCGGGAATTCTAACTTAAAAACTTTGTCGTCACGTTCGACAACACGGAACGGGCCTGCATAAGGCGCTTCTAGTGGCTTCCGAACGCGATCAACACGGACCCACACATGCGTGGCGTCACTTAATTCCTTGGGTACAAACGTTTTTGGTACAGAGTGCAGGTGGCTTTAAGAGGTTTGTGTGAAATCTATCTGTGGCATGGTCTTCGCTAGTTACGAGATGAATTTCATTTCGGCTTTGGATGAAGAAGAGGCGACCAAGGGTTTTGGGCAAAGAAGGGTCGTCCCTATGACCGCTGTAAAGGGTGAAAAACCCGAATCATTAGGCAAGGATCGGATGCCCAGAAGACCGATTGGTAGGGCCATCAACCAACCTTGTTGGCGAGCCATTATTGAGCTCTTCAAGGTCAGATGCGACCTTTCCACGATCCCATTAGTGGTAGCTCTGTACGTCGTGGTTCGCAAGCGATGGAAACCAACGAGGGCCGATAATTCTTTGAAGAGTTCAGACTCAAATTGAGCTCCTCTGTTGGTGATCATGTATAAGGGAACGCCGAACCTGGATATCCAGCCGCCCAATAAGGCTAAAGCAACCGTTGCAGCACTGATATCTGGAATCGGTATTGCTTTACTCCACCTGGTGGCTCTTTCTATGCATGACAGCAGGTACCGGTAATGAGAGGGGTATGACTGCCCAGCAAGGGTACACGGCGGAACTGGACCAACTATATCGATGTGAGCCGTCTCAAATCTCGAAGTGGGCATACTAAAGGCAGGACTGGGAACTTAGTGTGGCGATTTACTTTAGCAGATTGTCAGGAGAGGTATTCACGTGTCCACAAACGTATATCTCTGTCCATATTGGGCCCAAAATACCTCGCTTTCACCACCTAAAGCGATGCTTTAATCCTGGATGTGAAATATTATGAAGTTGCTTGAAAATAGCTGATCTCTAGGGTGAAGGAACAAACGGTCGTGGGCACTTAGACGTTACCTCACACTAGAGTTGGGAATCAACGGGAAAAGGAAATGCCTTCAGTCCAGATCGAGACGACTTCATTTCTTCGTCATGCTCTTGTGTTGCTGCTAAAGAACGGAGATCAAATGAGTCCACCTGGACGGAATTGACATTCCGAGATAGGCAGTCAGCAAGCACATTGTCCTCACCACGTACATAAGCTATGTCATTGACATACTCCAAGATTGCGGTCGAGTTCCGTTGTTGCCTGTCCGTTTTTGCATGTAGTGGCGAGGAGAAGGCAGATACTAGTGGCTTTTAGTCCGTGCATAAAGTCACTTGGCGACCTTCGATCATATGCAGCATCATTCCAAACAAGTGCCGAGCCTTAGGTTGAAGCCGAACGAGTTCAGTCAGAGGGGCAGCAATCACAGCAAAATTAGACATCATACGTCTGTAAAAACCTAACATGCCCACATATCGACGAAGTTCTTTTAAACCAGTTGGTAAGGGCATTTTGGTGATCTCGGAGACCTTCCTAGCTGGAGGGCTCAGTCCTGCAGCTGAGACATGGTGGCCCCAGGAAATTGATTTCTTCCTTCATGAACTCGCAATTTTCCATAGAAATTCGGATTGTTTTCTGCTAATATTTTGAAAACTTGATCTATATGCTCCACATGCTCGTCTATATTTTCCGAAAATATTAAAATATCGTCGACATACACAAAAACTAACGCCAAGCCTCGAAATAAATTGTCCATGTGGCGTTGGAAGATGCAACTAGCATTCTTTAGCCCAACGGTAACCTTAAAAATTCCCACAGCCCAAAGGGAGTTGAGACAGCAGTCTTCTCAATATCTGCTGGATTCATTGGAATCTGGTGGTAAGCTCAGACTAAATCCAGGCGAGAGAAAACTTTCTTGCAATGAAGATGGTCTACCATGCTCTGAATCCTTGGCAGGGGATATCTGTCTGGTTTGGTTATCGCATTAAGGGATCCAAAGTAACCCACAACTCTATACTCGCCCGGGGTCTTCTTCTGCATCATGTGAATGGGTGAAGATTATGAAGATTTAGACGGCCGCACCAGACCTTCTTTCAACAGTCTCGAAATTTGCTTTTGTAATTTGTAGTTTTTCCATTGGAAGTGGCCTTGAGCGGGCGAAAGTTGGTGAGGTGCTACCCGTCTCAATGGTGTGAACAACATAATTAGCCGGTGGTGAACTAATGTCAACACACTTCGGGTTATATATATATATATATATATATATATATATATATATATATATATATATATATATATACTCTTATATTTATGGAGAACTGCTTTACAATTAGGTGGGATATGCGAGAGGTCATTAATATATAACGAGGTCACTGGTTCGCTTGATTGCTTCACTTTAGAAACTAGGCTAGTCTGGTTATCAATTAGAACACCACGAACCATAGTCTACTAAGAGGTTAAAATAAGCAGAAAATCGGCTCCTAATAATGGCGACGTAATATCTGCGACTAGGAACGTCCATCTAAATGAACGTCCCAGGGTAGGGATGCCTATTTCCAGTTGGACTTCTCCATGGACTCTTATCTCCCCTCCATTAGCCATCGCGATGTTAACACACGATTTGCGCATCACACATAATTACACTAAATTAAATGGAATTAAGGACACGCTCGCGCCAGTGTCTATAAGAAATTCGAACGTCCTCTCATTAATACTGGCAGCGACAGTAAGAAGAGTCGGCACGCCGGTCGTCGCATTTACGGCGGCCTGCCAATTTCGTTTTTCGAGTGGATTGGGGAAGACGGTCAAGACGATGGCTGCATTTGAAGGTTTTCACCTCGCTTTGACCAACTGCACCACGGTTTACAATACTTCGCACTCAACCCAAGGTATAAGTGTGAACGGCACCCAACTGGTTTTTGATTGCGACGGAAGGGGCGTAACCCAAACGGTACCTCTTTTGGATAATTATTATCACTATTATAATCATTATGCACAAACATAGATTGATTACCTCTAGGATATACGCCGACGGGCACGGAACGCGAATTTTTATATTGCACATTATTTACCGGCTGGTTGACACTAAGAGCACTTATATCGGTGAACGCACAGTTATCACTAGTTTCACTGTCATTTACATTATAGCACTGTGCCCTGTAAATCTGCATGAGTTCATCAGTGAGTTTCTCTAATTGGGCAAGAGTTAAGTCCTTTTGCGTGGCGATGATGGGGGCGATGTTTGGAGGTAAAAACTGGATGAACTTGTGTCTCACCAAGTCCTCCCCCACTCCAACTTGCAGAGATGTCTTCCGTAGCTCTTCAAGATTCACTGAAAGTCGTCCGATCTGCGGAGAAGACGCGATTAACTTTTCTAAGAGCTCAGGTTTCGTCCTCTCAAAAAGTTCCAGGATTTCTGTTCGTACGATGGGCAGTCAATAAGTTTTGCAATTCGGATATAAGGAAACGAGATATGAAGAAAAGTGTTTTATTATTTTTCAATATAACTACCCTCGACTTCAATCCACTTGCGCCACTTGTCACTGAGGCTTTGAATTCCCGACAACCATAAATCTCCCGACTGCTGTTCAATCCACTCTTGGACGGCGAGCTGGACATCTTCATCGTCCCCAAACCGGCGTCCACGCAGTGCAGTCTTGAGCTGGCGGAATAAAACGTAGTCGCTAGAGGCCAGACCTAGACTGTAGGGGAAATGGTTGAATTCCTCGAATCCGTACTCGCGCAGGGCAGCTTGTGCAACTCTAGCCTTGTGGACAGGGGCATTGTCGTGGAGGAGCAGGACACCGCGTGTCAACTTGCCGCGCCGCTTCTGACGGATGCACTTCTTCAACCCAGGCAGTTCCTCGGCGTAATATTGGCCTGTGATGGTCCTTTCACAAGGCGCATAGTCCGCCATCAACACTCCCTCAGAATCCCAGAAGATGGTGGCAATGATCTTCGCGGCTAAGGGTAGAGTCCGGAACATGATGGGGGTCGGAGAGCCCCTGTGCTTCCAGGCCATGCTTTCGAGCTTGGTCTCGAGGTCCCAGTGGTGGACCCACGTTTCATCACCTGTCACTATGCGTGACTCGAATCCCGTCGGGTCTTGGTTATACAGGAGCAGCAGCTCCTCCGAACTTTGACGACGTTGAAGTCAATCATGGGGCGTGATGTTTCGTGAGGTTTCTAGGGACCCAACGGGCAGAGACCTTGGTCATGGCCAAATTGTCGTAGATGATGTTGATAAAACTTCCATGTGATATTCCTAGTTCTCGCTCGATTTCTTCGACCTTCACCTGTCGATTTTCGAGGATGATCCTCTCCACACGGGCCACATTGTCCTCGTTGGTTACGTCTGACGGGCGTCCTGGACGGAAGTCATCTTCAAGGGACTCATGACCATGGCGGAACTCCCTATTCCAGCGAGCAATGGTTGCATAGAAGGGGGCGGTGTCGGTGTACACTGCAACCATGCGTTCATGGATCTCTTTTGCATTCTTGCCTTCCTTGGTCAAAAATTTGATCACTGCGCGGTGCTCAACCTTCTCCATTGTTGAAAATTTGTGACTGACGATCTGCGATCAGCTACTGCCTCTTAAATAGGTAAGGCAGGAGCGTGCGGCGGCAGGTCCTGACTTGTCATAACTTGTCCTAACACCCTACAAACAGCCATCCCCCTTCCTCTGTTTTACCCAACCGATTGGCAAAACTCATTGACCGTCCCTCGTAGGAGCGAGTAATTCTGAGACGAGAGTACTGCAGCTGGGAGCCAATCGACAGTCTCGGGAGGTAACGCAGCCATAATATGGTAAAATTTCGTTTCTTCTCGTTGTATTCTTGAGATGTGAAATTGCGCCTCCACGATTTTGAACCACCCTGCGACTGCTGCTTCATTAAAAACAGGAGGTCTGATGGAGATTGCGTTCGCGAGTTCCACTTCTTGGTGTGGAAGAAAATAAGCAGCTTGTTGATGTCTTGATGCGTCGCCTAGCGAATCCATTTTGTTGTATGACCAAGTTATTCGTTCGACGAAGAGTCGTTACCAGTTATAGGGTTTGAGTAAAGTATTCTCTCTCTTGTAGTTTTGTAGGCTGGGTTAAGTGATCAACCGCTTCCTTGTGGGATGAAGGAAAAATATATATAATTATATATTGATCTTTATTTCTGGGTATATGGCTGGAATAAGCTTCGAAATGGCGAACAGTAAATATAACTTTTCTTCTTAAATAATAATAATTTTTCTGACTCTTCTGACTATCTTTTACATGAAATGAATGAAATGAAAGGAAAAGTGGGAGGAAAAGTTTTACATCCCCGTGCCCCTCCCCCACCCCACGACTAGTCTATCCTGGAGGAGGGACTCGGTCGGGGTGTGGGTGGGGGTGGGAGGTGGGACGAGGCACGGTTTCCCCGAGTTTCCCAGGCGCCCACCTCCCTCAGGACCTGAAGGCCCCGAGGGAAAAGAGCTCAGGAGAGGGGAGGGGAAGAGAGGGAGGGGAAGAAGAAAGAAGTAAGGATAGGACAGACTGAAATAAAGTCAAAGGCTTAAAAGTTGACCAAGTTGGCCTGTGGACCTGCTTAACGTGAGACCCGGACCACGGTGTTTTTATTATTCCCTAGCTTTAAATTGTTACGGTTTGCTGTACCTGTCTCTGGTGTTAGTGTTTGGCCCATCTTTGGATAGCGGTAGAGGAGGAAGATGATTGAAGTGGAAGGAAGTTGGAGGTTTGCAGAGAGGCGCAAGTTGTGTGGAGGTCACGCTCATCTCTGTACTATAAACTAATTTTAGAGGTAAGTTCGAAATAAGTTAGAGTGAAAGTGTGTCTGTTTCTTTATTTATGTGATTGTTTTGTTATTATGTTGTATGTGTATGAGATAGGCGTTGAAACCGTTTTTAGCGTTATTTGTTTTCCTGCTATGTTAAAACCCTAGTTTCTGTGATTTTTGTAGCATAATTCTCATATCTGTATCTGTTGTGTGGGCTCATGTCCCTTGGTTATTTATTTGGTTAATTCTCTTCTTTATTCATGTTGTTTTTCCTTTTCGTTCATTTGCACTCTTTAGTTTGTTTTGTCATTCATTGTGAGTATCAAGTCCAATCCGGTGAGTTTGTCATTTTTGGGGAAATTTTTGTCACAATCGGGTTTCCTTATTTGGTTTACACTACACGTAAATCTTCTCCTCTTCCCTTTAGTCCGCTTTGTTTTTAACACTAGGAAACAACATATGTTGTCTCTATCCTGCCCCTCGTGCTATTTGATTATTTAGTTCCTCTCCTATTTCTTCTTGTGTTTTTTCTATGATTTTTTTTTGCTATTTTGTCAATTATTTAGTTGTTTCCTCTCTAATTGTCTCGTGTTTGTAATTATGTATACTGCCTTATTATGTATACGTTGCATTCTTGAAACCGTATACATGGCAATTGTTGGATATATAAAGGTAGGTTGTATCATGGCCTGGTAGATCTTTCTCTTATTTTTTATGTTTAGATTTCTTAATCTGTAGAGTAAAGTTAGCATGCCTCGTGCTTTGTTTATTCTTTCGGTCACGTGTTTCTTGTGACCATTTTTGGTAATAGTTAGGCCTAAAATCTTGCCTTCACCATTAGACCTGTATCACTCTCCATCTACATAAACGTCAGATATTTTTTTGCGATATATAAGTATAATTTTAAATTTATCTTTATTCGTTTTAATTTTCATTTGCGTTCATACTCGTTTAGATTTTCTATTTATGTTGCCGTTACTCTGGCCTGCATCTGAGGGTTTCAATAAACACAGGGAATTAATTGAGTGAAATCATCTGCGTATAGTATGTTCACACAGCCCTCGTTCCAGGGTGGGGGAATGTCCGACGTATACACTGAGTATAGCGAAGGACTTAAACGCCCTCCCTGAGTGAGGCCTGCATTAAGCTTGAATCTTTCACCTTGGTAATTCCCCGTGTCTATGTATGCATATCTTTCCATGACGTAGTCTCATAAAATTCTTTCTAAATAGTTGTTCATTTCCAGATTTAGAATTTTATGTTGTATGCCTCTTTGCCAGACTTTATCGAATGATTTCGATACGTCCTGGCATACAATGTCCATACTGCATTTCTCTCCTCTCACTTTGCTTATTTTTTTCTGTAATCACGCTGAGGGCCATCTCCGTATTCTTGTTCTTTCTGAAGCCGAATTGTTGATTGTTCCAGAGATTGTTTTCTGTGAGATATTCATTTAATCTTGTCTTCAGGATTTTATCAAACTACTTCCCGATGAAGTCGAGAAGGGATATAGGTCAGAAGTTTTCGACATCTGGAGGTGGTTTTCCAGGCTTCGGTATGAATATCATTTTGACTATTTTTAACATATCGGGGAAGTATCTTGTGTTTATACAGGCGTTAAACACGTTCCTTATCCCTTCGTATATTATCCGGGGCTTCTATATAGTTTTTTCTAGTCAGGCCCGATTTCCCAGGGGCCTTTTGTTTAAAATTTGAAATTGTTTTCTTTTATTCCTCGATTGTTATTTTGGCGTTAAAACCTTCGTTCGCATATCGTAGTGATATTGGAAAGTCCTCTCAATCTGTTCATTTAGTTCGTCAATTATTTGGTTTTCGAAGTCTATATAGTAGTTTTCGTTTTCCGCTTCGCCGATGTTGAACACTCCTTTCCAGTGTTCCCTGGACAATTTTTCAATCTCGTGTTCATTTTCGATTAATTTCCCGTTTCTGTCCTTAATCTTTATTTTTTCTTTACCTTTAGCATTTTCCATTCTTTTTATCTTTTTTTCAAAACTCTCGGGGCAATATCTCGTTGTCAATATTTTGAACGGCTATGTCCCAGTATTCTCTTTGTTTGTTCGTTATTGCGCTTAGTAGTTCTTTCTTCTTCGTTCTCAGATTGCGGTATTTTTCCCTTGACGCTCCGTTTATTATTATGTCCTCGTTTATCACTTTTATTTCTGCATTCTTAGCTTTCATTTCGTCTGGGTATTGCAATTTCATCAGCTATTTTTATTCGCGTCCTTGTTTTTTCGAGCTGGCCGTCGATATCTTCTAAAGTAGATTCATTTAGTCTGTTTGGTGGTAGTTATTCAATTTTTGTTTGTATTTTTCCCAGTCTGCTCTATGGTATGCCTTCCATTTTTTAGCAGGTATTAGTATTAGTTGCTGATTCACAGTGAGTAGTGTTGCTGTGTGGTCCCTTAGCGATTATTATATTGGTTAATTCCATTTTGACCTCAAGTGCGAGGTAAGATTTGGTTAGTACTTGCTTTGTTTTGTACTTTATTCCTTTGTTTATTGCTATTCCTGCTCCGCCGTGTGCTTCGTCTGAGTGATTAGTCCCTATTACGTCGTAGTTCCATATTTTTAGTTTGTGAGTATCAAGGTTAATCCCGTGACCTGAAATTAAAATGATATCGGGATCTATTTCTCTAAAGATATTTCCGTATGTGTTTTCTTTATCCTTCCAACCATTTGTATTTATCTGTAGAATTCTTAATTTACTATCATCCATCTTGTTTGTATGTTCTTAAGCGGTTCTTCTCTTTGAGAGAGTGGTGGTATTACGTAAATTTATTTGTATCTTTTGCTGGTATTTCTACCGTTCATCTCTGTCCCTACTGAGTTCTGACTATTATCCGTTTCACATTTTGCGGTTAGTATTTTAGACTTGGAAGAAATCTACAAGAAAATTAAGCTCACCATAAAGTTCACAGCCGGCAAAGAAGGAAAAGGCGAGGAAGGGTCAACTAAAGAAAACACCATCGATTTTTACCTTTTCCCCACGGGGACTTCAAGAACAAGATCTCTTTTTTACGGAGCCACGTATAGCCGACCCATGATATATACTGCATACTGGGAAGTTTAACTTCCTATTTACGAAAGAGAAATACTACAAAGCTGGAAGTTTATCTTCCTATTTAAGAAAGAGAAATATTAAAAAGCGAGAAGTTTATCTTCCTATTTATAAGGTTCAATGTCTTAACCGTTTAAAATTTTCAAACAAATGTTTACTAGGTTCGACCCCCACAGTCCCCTTAGAAAGCTTTGGTTGTAAAAATGGTAAAATCAGGTCTGAATTTGAAATAATACACTTAAATTCTCTGTTGTAAATAAATTCTGCTTAAAAATGCCGCCTCCGATGTATATCAATGTGAGCAGCTTTAACTGTAGCGACCGGCATGTACGTCCAAATTAGGACACACGCGAACGTCACTACACGCATAAAGTACAGAGAGAGAGAGAGAGAGAGAGAAAAGTAAGGTTAGCGCCGTTTATATCAAGGCAGAATCAAGAATAAACGGGATAGCTATCACTATTAAACAAATAGAAACCATATTAGGGAAGTGTCTTCATGGCAACCTACCACCGCCCACAGAGAATTTTATCCAATAGTCGGAGTGCCTTTCTTATCAATATGTTTGACAGTAGCCAATCAAAAGTCGAGTTATGTTAATATCGACAAATCAACAGGCCGGGACATAAGAGGAAGGTGTGGTTTAGTTGGACAAGGAACTTGTAGGGAGTGGCTTAAATTGCATATATAACTGTGTGAAGCCAGAACAAAAAGGATAATTAGATTACTGTTTTATATAGCAATATATCGCGTTATATATCGTTTAGTCCGATCTCTCGGATTCGCGTAATTCATCTTTGTATATAGTCGTGTACATAACGCAGACATTAAGGGGTAACTCTTAAAGGCTCTATTTGTCCGGCCTCCTTTAGACCTTACCCGCACTTGACCTCGAACTTAGAACTTAAAACTTAATTAAAGAACTTTTGTAAAGTGCAATAAGATCTAGTTCAATAATAATTCTATTTTTGCTTTGGTGACTTGAATATCCTGACGTTCCTCAGTCTCCCTGCTTCAAGGCCTTTTTAATCGGGAAAACAGCCATTGCGCATTCTCCTCGTTAATCGCAATTCCTCGCGATTACATAACTCCCGAAATAGCGGTGTTCTACCCTGGTGTGGTCTATCCCCCTTCCCTGGAATATTTGACCCTGTCGCTAGAATAAGACCGCCCCTCGGCTTAGGGCACCCCATAGCAATCAACAAATCACTCTCGTGAAAAATAAGGAAGGGCAACGCAAACCAACCGGATCATCTGCATCAACCAGAGTCCTTGCCAAAAGATTACGCGATAACTCGGTAATCTATCACCATTATTGGCAACCAGCATCCCCCTTCCAAGGCTCTTGGGTTGTTCTCACGCGTACCTTCAAGGTTCCCCCATAATTAGGGACGATCTTCAAGAGCCCCCCTCCCCCCATATAACCATAAAATCTTTATTTTCAGACGTCCCCCAACTAAAATCTTTTTCTGTGTTCACCATTTTCTTTTTTTAATAGGATAACTTTTAAATAATCAAGCCCTATTAAGATTTACTTAATCAAATTTTCATATTTTCAATTGGGCATTCTTGTTCTCATAGCTTTTAAAATATATCCCTGAAACCAGACTATTTATGATTCTATCAACACATGGAAATAAAACATTTGATTTGTGCTTCGAATATCAGGAGTATCATTCTCCACCTGACAACCAAAGCTCCAACCTCATCATAATCACGATCTCACTTACTAGGCTGAAATATAAGTGTATTACTAAATGGTTGCCTACAAAAATGGAAAATAAAATAAGGAATTTCCTGAGTTATATGAAGTGAATGGATTGTTACTCTTAAAGCTGATCTTCAGAGACATAAGTTTCGGCATGATTTTGACTACAGATTGGCATCCTCTATCTAAGTAGGTAACAATCATTAGTTCCACGGTTTGCTCTTGCATATGGCATACGCCATAAATTTAAACCTAATCGTAATTCCCTCTAGTGACTAATAATACACAATGTGGTTTAATTTTTCTTAACGTGTGAAGCGGGATTTCCAATCACCTCGGCTGAAGATCTGAGCGACGAAGAGTTAACGGTTCGATTTTCGTCACTGCTACGACGCTTCTTCCTTTTCCTGTTGGCTCTTTCTTCCTACTCCTTTTCGTTTTAGCCACTAAAAATAAAAGTAAATTTTAGAATTACTTATTATCAAAGAGCTCATAAATGAAAACTGGCAGGCAAATTTCGTCTCAAGAATCTATCATTTTTTCTTTGCCCCCCAAAATAATCAAATTAATTATTTAGCGTAAACGTCGAAAAAATACGCATTCGATATAATGTAATTTTCGCAACATAGGACTATAGCAGCTGACTGGTGACTACCCCCTATAGAATTCGAGTTGACGACGATGAAATTATTTTCTTCCCCACAACGTCCGGCCACGATTTATGGGAAAACGCGTGTTCTTTATGTGGTCTCCTCACATACTGATGCGTCGCAAGGGCCATTCCTCCATAATTGGTCTGTGCTACCACATACTTCACTCACCAGTGAAATTCAGGAAGGTAATTATAAATTATAAAAATGGTCAGTTTAGTATACCGCACATTATAAGCAGATATAAAGTGACGACTTAATTTGCACGTACTTTGCACGTCGTCTGGCCGAGAAGTATGAAGAGGAGACTACGTAAAGAATTGAGCTTTGCGGGAGTAGTCACCTTGTCGAAAAGTGCGAATGATTCTAAGGTTATCTGAGATTCTGAGTGTTCTAGAACCTAGGAGGACAAACGTAGTGGAATTCTGGTAGGGGAGCGTGCCCCGCCAAATAGCCGGAGCACAGTAAAGAAGAGATCTTCGGATGTCTTCCGAGGTTGTATGAAAAATGTAAGAGTAGGTCGTTCTCTGCAAAGCTTTTTGTATGCTTCTTCTTCGGGGTTGGGGGGCAAGAAACTCCATACGTAGAGCTCGCATGCAACGCTGGTGCAGGACAGAAAGTGGCGTGATCAGTCATCTATCGCTCAAGAACGTCCGGCCTCGCTGTGCAGGGAAAGCCAGGTCTTCATGCTATCTCCTCACGTGCTGAAGGCAAAGATGGGCCTGCGGTTCGTATGGGATATGCGCACTACAAAACAATACATAAGGACATGGGACTTTACGAGATCACATTGTTAATTTACGTTTGTCTAAAGACTATTATTCCTTATTGGTCTTGCTACCTTTTAGTTTGAAAAAATAATTTGACATCCGATTTCTGGCTTGAATTTCTCCTGTTTAAAAGTTTCTTTAGAAAGTATAATCAACTCACAGCACATGAGCATGTGAAATGTTTTTATCTTCATTTCACATTCAAAATTTGCTTTGTATGTACATGTTTCTATATGTCTATGTTCTATTATATTTTTTGTTTTGTATAATTAGTAAATTATTTAGTATATTTTTTTATCTTTAATTTTTACGATCTTTATGATTTGGTTGGGTTGTTTATGCTTACGATCGCAGCTGTGGCATTTTGAAATGCTACGTTTGTATTTGGAAACCATTGTAAGAGAGAACGCGATGTCCGCTGGCTCCTGTAAGTGGTTGGTAAGAAGCCCTAGAATATTATTAGTGTTTAAGACGAATTTTCTATATATTTAAGTAGGCCAAGAAATTCCAGCAGAGACTTGAAAGTTTTAATCCGCACCCCAAGATAAAATAGCGCAGATGTACTGTTTGTTTTTTTCTACCAGAAATTAAAACTTTTAGTCGCGTGTGACTATATAAAGCGCTATGTGGGTTGGTCTGTCCCCGATTGGCTTTTTTGTTTTTGTAATAACATTGTAACTATTCGACCGATTCCAATGAAATCTGAAACCCTTATGTTGTTTTACATTCTCTTTCGAATGATATACTCGTAATTGCCAAGGTCGTTCGAAGGTTAGCCCGGGAATTATTTTGTTTTGGCAATAACATCATAACTATCCTGCCGATTCTAACGAAGTTTAAAATCCTTATGTTGTTTTACCTTCTCTTTCGAATGATACAATTGCCAAAGTCTTCCCAAAATTAGCCCAGGAATTATTTTTTTGTAACAATAACATTATAACTATTTTGTCGATTCTAACGAAATTTGAAATCCTTATATTGTTTTACATTCTCATTCGAATAATATTTACATCTCATTCGAATAATACAATTGCCAAAGTCTTCACAAGATTAGCCCAGGAATTATTTTGTTTTGGCAATAACATCATAACTATCTGGCCGATTCTAACGAAAATTGAAACCCTTATGTTGTTTTACAATCTTTTTCGAATGATAGAATTGTCAAGGTTCTCCTAAGGTTAGTCCTTGAATTATTGAAAGTTTTGAAGGTCGTAAGGTCATAAATCAGATTAAGTGAGAGCTCGCGACTTTTTGGTCAGTAGACGTTGTTTGAAAAGATGCTCTTTATGAAAGAATGAATATAGTAGAATGATTTCCTTGAGCGTATTTTTTTAAAAGTGGCACCTTTTAAAAAGAAATTCCTCTTAAGTTCTAATGTAACATAAGAATAGAATTTCATTACTTTTTTATCGCATGGCCTTGGAAAAAGTTTCGGAAGATTCTTTTCTTTATGGGTAGTCAAGTATGGAAAGTGAAGCGTGTAGAGGACTCAGGAACCTCAGCAGACTATCATTGAGAAGACAAAAAATTGCAAAATGGGACTAGGTGCGATCATTAACACCCATATATAATACTCGGCATATCCGCGCCTGTATTTTCGAACTTCTGTAGCACCTGATCTCGTACGTGCTCTTCCTGAGTTAGGCCCTTGATATCCAGGTCTTAAAGTTACTTTAACAGTTGGTACAAGCAACATTTTTTTTCATTTCAAATTTTCGACTGTTGACCGACTGAACTCTCTTGCGTCACTGGAAATAAAGGCGAAAAAGAAACAAATGGGAAAGTCCCTTCCAAGATGTGCGGCCTTTTGTGATAAAATGACAAATAGTTATTGCATTGATGGTTTCCCATGGTTCAAATCACTCACAAGCGCCTTTAAATGGCTAAATGAGTCCTCTGCCACTAGATGGTGCTACTCAGCGCCAAATTCGATGGCAGATTTGAAATCTCTATGGTGAATAACCCTATGTCCCATAGTCATATGGTTCATTTCCTGGATCTAAATGAGTACAATTGAACTTTATTTTTTTTTTTAAAAATCGACGCCTATACCTAGTGCTT